>NW_021011566.1:812351-1098605 GCF_003987935.1 Bombyx mandarina
TATCTTCTTTCTTCAACCTCTGGCAGCTCTTGGGGATCTTCTTTCTTCAACCTCTGGCAGCTCTTGGGGATCTTCTTTCTTCAACCTCTGGCAGCTCTTGGGGATCTTCTTTCTTCAACCTCTGGCAGCTCTTGGGGATCTTCTTTCTTCAACCTCTGGCAGCTCTTGGGGGATCTTCTTTCTTCAACATCTCGGTGTCTTCTTTCTTGCAGCTCTCGGTGTCTTCTTTCTTCAACTCTGGCAGCTCTTGGGGTCTTCTTTCTTCAACCTCTGGCAGCTCTTGGGATCTTCTTTCTTCATCCTCTTGCAGTCTTCTTTCTTCTCCTGCGTCTCTTTCTTATCTTGCATCTTCTTCTTCATCCTCTTGCAGGTCTTCTTTCTTCACTCCCTCTTGCAGTCTTCTTTCTTCATCCCCACCTCTTGCAGTCTTCTCTTCTTCATCCTCTTGCAGTCTTCTTTCTTCATCCTCTTGCAGTCTTCTTTCTTCATCCTCTTGCAGTCTTCTTTCTTCATCCTCTTGCAGTCTTCTTTCTTCATCCTCTTGCAGTCTTCTTTCTTCATCCTCTTGCAGTCTTCTTTCTTCATCCTCTTGCAGTCTTCTTTCTTCATCCTCTTCGCAGTCTTCTTTCTTCAATCTCTTGCAGTCTTCTTTCTTCAACCTCTTCAGTCTCTTGGTACTAGAAGCTGAAGAAGGAAGACTGCGACTAGAAGCTGAAGAAGGAAGACTGCGACTAGAAGCTGAAGAAGGAAGACTGCGACTAGAAGCTGAAGAAGGAAGACTGCGACTAGAAGCTGAAGAAGGAAGACTGCGACTAGAAGCTGAAGAAGGAAGACTGCGACTAGAAGCTGAAGAAGGAAGACTGCGATTAGAAGCTGAAGAAGGAAGACTGCGACTAGAAGCTGGAGAAGGAAGACAGTGGGGACGAAGAAAAAATATGAAATTACTTAAGCGATGGTAGCTAAAAGAAAATTAAAAATCAAAGGGAGAGGAATGAAAACAAAGAAAAAAAGCGCGATGGCATGATGACCAACAAAAAAATTGCCTGATTACGAGAAGAGATGAACAAGATGAACGAGATGATTGAGCAAAAGCTGGTGGAGTGAAGATTTAAGTAATGGACAAGATATAACGAGAATTAAAGAAACATAAACAAAAAGTCATAGTCACAGTCTAAAACACCATCGTGTGGAGGTCCAGAAAGAAGATGAAGATAAAAGGCGAAGAGAAATTGGATATAAAGTAAAATAGAGAAACTGAACGTAAAGGGGTATAGAATAAGAAGAGAAAAACAAGAGTGAAGATGAAGAAAAAACACTGGCAGGAAATTAAGAAAAGTGAAGACTAAGAGAAAACACCATAGTAACGATGTCAAGCTGAAAGACGAAGAAAGAAAACTGAAGAAGTAAGACAAAACAATAGATGCTGGAGACGATAAAGCACCAAAAACCAGAAAGCGAAGATTGGTAAAGATTCTTGTAAAAAGAGAGAAGAAGCCAAGCTTCTTTACTGACAGCTACATTAAGAAGAAATTGAGTAAAGGTTAAAAATACGTTCCCAACATGGAAACTAACAAGCCTAATGCGACAACGGATAGGGATGGAGACTGAAGCCAAAAAAATACAAGTGAGTTTATAATAAATAATTCTAGTTTATATTATCTCTTAAAAAATACGACTACACGATCCTCCTTACTATTGCAATATTATTTGTTTCGTAGGTATAGGAAAGTTATGCCCCCTAAGATGCTTCATGTGTCAATATAATGTGTCCTCTTAAAACATATTTTTTATTTTTTAGAAATCATCAATCAAAAATAACATCCACATAAATGAAGACCGAAGAGCAACGGGACAGGAATAACATCGATGGCGACAGAGAAAAAAATACAGCCACTACATAAAGTTGAAAGGACACCACCACGAAAAACTCTTGTGCATACAATTTATACTTACCTGTTAATATACCGTACACAAATTTGTTTGTTTTTATTTTCACTTCGAGTAACCATATTCAAATTCAAAATCATTTAATTCAACTTAGATGTCAGTATGACACACTTGTTGAATGTCAAAGTACAAATAACAATGTTAACTCTACCACCGGTTCCAAAAAAAGCCACAGTCCTGAGAAGAACCGGCGAAACAAACTCAGCGGGCTTTTTTTTGTTTGTTCTCAATTATTTTCTTTTTTTTAAATAAATAAAGATATTTACAATAAAGAAAAAAACAAGTCAAAAAATACAATTAAAAAAAAAAAAAAATAATGAAAAATCTCATAGATCAAGGACACTTATCGAGAAAAGCGATTGTAAATAACCCTTACCGTTATTGTTATCTATACTTAATATTTCAAAAGCTGAAGAGTTTGTTTGTTTGGTTGAACAGGCTAATCTCTGGAACTACTGGAACGATATAAAAATATATTTGTGTTAAATAGCTCATTTATTGAGGAAGGCTATTATAGCCTACGTCACGCTAAGCAATACGAGCGGAGTACTAGTAATGTTTCGAAATCGGTTTTGTCCTTTTTTTTTTCTTTCGAAAACTTTCGTTCCGTGCTCTGCAGAAACATAATGTGACAGAATTGTTCTCTTTTATAAAAGTTCTAAAAAAAAGTCCGCGACAGCATGTCTATATTTTAAGGTTCACTCACTGTAACCTTTTTTATGCTAACCAAGTTTGTTCTAAAATAGTGTTATTGATGAAGTTGTTTTTATAAAGATGATATTAAAACTAATCCTTATGCAAATAAATACGTTATTCGTTACAAGTACTTAACTTAAAAGAAATTTGCCCTTTAGATCATTTGATTTCAATGAAGATAGATAATATAGTATAATATAGATAATATCTTAAAAGATACACATTAATGCTCAAAATAATGATCATGCGCGTAATAATGATGTACAAGGCGCATGCCGATGCGCGGCAGCACAGTAAGAAGAATAAGAAACACTCAAATAACTTCAAGAGAGGCTTTGAAAATTGTAGATTTTTCTCGATTTCCTAAGATCCCATCATCAGATCCTGATCCTGATGATTACAGAACCATTCGGGGAGTCTAATCTTTCAACCAAAAAAAAAGAAAAAAGAGTGATAAGAATTGGTACAAGCATTCTCGAGAAATCGGTGAACACACATAGATGAAAAAAATGGTGGTCGAATTGATAACGTCCTCTTTTGAAGCGTGATTTTGATACTTTAAATAGCTCCTTAAAATATGCAAGACACAGGGGTTTCTTGCACAAAAGGCATTCTGCGTCTGTCTTTTTGATGTGAAACATCTATAGCCGCACGTAAAACCGATTTCTGGCGTGGCGACGCATGCCATGCGCAATCGACTGTGCGATTCTCTCCCACTCGATCCGGCTTTAAGCCATCTCTCTCGCTACACTGAGCTCGGATACCTATAGTGTATACTCCGTAGTGTATACAGTGTTGTTAACTACAGTACACATAACTTGTGTTTTACTTGAAAACAAATTATTTTTTCGTAATATTTTATTTTATCATTATGACATATTTAGTTCCTATCACAATCTGTTCTTTTCCGCATATTAGTTTTACAAAATACTTATGCCGAGTTTACATTACGAAATTAGTGTCATGCATGTTGAGCTCAGTTTCACGAAAGTAGTTTCGATATATGCGAAAGTAATTTCGTTAAAAAATTAGTGTCGCGAAATCCACAGTATCGCAGTAACCATGGCGCCGTCAGCATCAAAGCTATAATTTGCTATATTCAATGTAGCTAAAGAAATGCTTATATACCTATAAACTTAAAAAAAGACTTTCAAGAAAAAAAAAGTTGATAGATTCGAGGATGGTCAACAAGAAGGCATTTTGGTGCAATGAAGTTAGTCTCTGAATAAGCAGATGGAGATCCTGAGAGTTATAAAAACTATTTTCGAATGAGTGAAGATAATTTTGATTTTTTACTGTAGGTGTTTCGGGACCCTTGTCATTGATATTCATTAATAAGATCTATTTTTTTTTCACGTACTCCATCGTTAGTTTGCCATTTTCAACGCTTGAGGCGTGTCCGAACTAACAATACACACGTCCGCACAGCGCAGGCCGTTTCGCGACATTAGTTTCACGTCGCGTCTACACTATGAAATTAGTTGCATGACACTAATTTCATCAAAAAATCGCGCAGGGCACGAAACTAAATTGCATGCATGAAATAAATGCATGCATTACGAAAGTGTTAAATTACACGTGAAACTGTTGGTAAAACTAATGTCACGAAATTAATTTCACGCCACTAATTTCGTAATGTAAATTCGGCTTTAATGTCGATGTTTCACATCTGCCAGGCGTCCCGTGACGGCTCACATTTTTTATTTTTTTATTTTAGACGTGCCTCAGTAACTGAACGACCTTCGTCTTTCAATTTTTTGTGACATCCACTGCACCTTTTCCGGTAGATTCTGCCATTCAAATGCCTTTCTAATTTTATCAACTTGACCTCTAGTAATTGAACTTCTTCTGGTGAATGTAGATGAGGATGTGGATGATGCAGGTGAAGGTGATGCCAGTGATATTCCACGTGAAGGCCCTGGTTCCTCGATTTCCAATAGCAGTTTTGTAATAATTTCATGCCCCCTCAAAACTGTTAATTTGTTGTTTTCATTTATGTCATTGAAAATAAGTAGCGAATTTATAACTGCTATCGAAATAAGCAATCTTCGTATACCAGATGCATGTTTTACAAACTAGTGAGTTACAGATAGCTAACTGATCAGCAATATCTATACCCTTTTTGCTTTGATTATTCCAACCCAAAATGACCCACAAGTGGGTCATGGGCAGTGAACGTGTTAACATTCTAACAAGATATATGAAAAAAAAAATTTTTTCACCTTCTACGTAATCGTGGATAAAATTTAGCATTACCAAAGTATTCCACGCAGATGAAGTCGCGGGCAAAAGCTAAATCACTACATAGTATAAAACAAAGTCGCTTTCTCTGTCCTTATATCTGTCTGTCCATATGTATGCTTAAATCTTTAAAACTACGCAACGGATTTTGATGCGGTTGTTTTTAATAGATAGAGTGATTGAAGAGGAAGGTTTATATGTACAATAACATCCATTAAGTAAATAGTGGAGAAATTAATAAGAAATTACAGTTTCCGAAGCGAAGCGAGGGCGGGTCGCTAGTACGTTTAAAACTTGTGGTCCTTTGAATTTATGACACAGAACTGTATAGTCGACACTTGTGTTGTGGTTAACGTTATTTGCATTGAGCATTTTTTATTATTTTTCCTATCTATTTTAGTAAACTCGAGGGGCTATTCTAGATTCACCGAGCCAGTAGGTGAGCTCACGGGGCTCAAACTGGGGGTGTTACATACGGTACAAAATACAGAGAGAAGTGAAATCCCTCCGCAGACTCAGAGGTTCCAAACGATCCGTGAGAATGGGGTTATCGACAATCCGAAAGGGCCTCTTCTGTATGGAGTCAAATGGAAGTAGCTGGTATTTGATAGCCCCGGCCCAAAGGACTTGTGCTTTATAAAGAAAAAGTCTTTGTCCAGGCGTGAAGTACCGCTTCGCTCTGTTGAGGACTCCCAGCATTTTGGACGCCAACTTGACTTTGCCTTCCAAATGACTCCGAAACTGGACATCGCTCGAAATGTCTAACCCAAGTATCCCGATACTCGTGGAATGTTTTATTTATTTATTTTTATTGCTTAGTGGGTGGACGAGCTCACAGCCCACCTGGTGTTAAGTGGTTACTGGAGCCCATAGACATCTACAACGTAAATGCGCCACCCACCTTGAGATATAAGTTCTAAGGTCTCAAGTCTAGTTACAGCGGCTGCCCCACCCTTCAAACCGAAACATCTTACTGCTTCACGGCAGAAATAGGCGGGGCGGTGGTACCTATTCGTGCGGACTCACAAGATGCAGGGATACTCCTTGAAATTGCGGCACCATGATAAAGGGGTCTTTCTTTCCCAATTGAACTCATCCCACCCCAGTCGGAGACTCGCCCCAGAGAGTTCTCCATTTCAGACACAAGTTTTGATCGTCTCCGTTGCACCACGCTTCGAGATAAACTCTGATGGCCGATATATCGCGCATCCCCCGTGCTGTCATCCGCATAGCAATGCACGCCATCAAAAGACAGCATGTCATCCAATTCAGTTACTGTAGGATAGCCGTCGGAGCATCGTGGTACGTGAGGAATATTTATCTTCACGACGCGACGGTCTAAGGTTAGAACCGATACGTAAGTATCGTAAGGTAGCATGAGGTACACGATAGCCCTCTTATCGTGGCTGCCGCTAATTACATATCCGACCCAGGCGACGGGGCAAAGCAAAGCCGCAGCCGCCTGAAACATGTCAGATCGTCAAATCCTCTCTCAAAGCTTTTAGGCTCTTCAAGCACCGGTCACTCTCCTTGTCGAACTAAGCCATAGATACTCTCTGATTCCACGACCAGTAAGATTGTTGTCTTGGTCTTAGTCTGTGTCTTGGTTGAAAACGAACGTTTCGGACTTCATCAGAGCTGAAGACTGGCCGTCGTCTAGTCCCGATCTTAATCCGCTGGATTATGATTTATGGTCAGTTTTAGAGAGTAAGGCTTGCTCTAAACGCCATGATAATTTGGAGTCCCTAAAACAATCCGTACGATTGGCAGTGAAAAATTTTCCCATGGAAAGAGTGCGTGCTTCTATTGGTAACTGGCCTCAACGTTTTATACTTTAAATTGTTTTATATTTATGTATTAAACTAACACACTGTCAAAGTATGTTATGTTATGTTATTTGCTATAGTTTTTTTTTAATTTTTAATTGTTACAGTATTTATGGCTAGACTAAATATATATGTCCACCAGACAATTATTTTAAAACCTCTTACAAAAAGACAGACCGATCCAAGGGGCCAATCATCCCCTAAATTCAATTTAATATCTCTGTGGGTAAGAGCGCGAGGGCATTATCCACGCGCATGAGACTGAGTGAGACATGTACTAGGATATATTGACTTCTCTGTATCTCTGTCTCTCTATCTCCCTCTTACACTTGACTCAAATCAATTAATTATTAATATTAAAAGAAAAACAGTTAAAAATTGAATAATTTGGTAAATAATTAATCAAATTATATATTACGCGCTTACCCACAGAGGTATTAAATTGAATTTAGGGGATGTGGTTATAAATTTGTTTATATGTGTAGTAAATAAAAGTCTGAAATAAATACCACTTACATTTATTTAGTAATTAGATCCCAAATACAATGACAAAAAATTACAACAATATCAATGAAATTCAGAGCTTTTCAGTTCGTAGTTTAATTAAGCCTAGCAAATTAATTTCATATAGGTTATCTGCGGTCGTCAACATCTGCAACAAATCAAATTAGACAATGAATAACAAATCGGGATCTCTAAAATAACATAGTACCTAAATAACACTACAACTTTTTTGACGTGACAACGTCTTATAATTCGATGGAGCCGGCTGCATGCACGAAAAAACATGACTCATGCGGCGTTACCTCGCTCTGAGGCGCTACATTTAAGGCTTGAAATGCAAGCGAGAGCGCGCAACGAGCGACAAAGAGGCACATTCGGCCTCCGCGTTCGGCAGCATTCGACATCTGTCTCTCTCCTACTTGAGTGAGCGATGCATCCGCGTGGACAGCTGCTATACAATAACACATTTACATGTTTTCGTCCAGTATGAAGTTCAGTGAAAAGTGAATGACAATGTGGTGTCAATTATTTATAGCAACGATAATGGCGGCGTAAAGGTAATAATGATACTTTCGATATTAAATATATGTTCAGTCATATATTGTCGAATATTTGTGCTTTCATCATTAAAATAAATAGCATCGGTCCGCTCGTGCAGCGATTGTAGGTTATGCTATAACTGACAATAAGTTAACAGAACTATTTCACGATGAGTAAAAAACCATTCCATCAGTATTTTCTTATGACGTCACGCTCAACTATCGTCAGTAAACCGACTTTACAGACAACCGATTTTTTTTCCTTCAAAAAGCAAACGAGCTTATGTACATTGCCCGTTATTATGCACTGGGGTCTGGGGTATTAAATCTAACTTTTCTGTAATGAGATTCATGTTTTTGTTTGGTTCACTAGTCTCTTTGTATTTTATAAGGCCAGCCTGCTGCTGCGGAATTTGCCATTCTGTATATGGCTATTAAGGATGTGCCGCATAATTTTACTTGAGTAGTGTTGTCAGATTCTGGAGCCTTATACAACAGTAGAGTTCCTTGCAATACTCTTTCCAAATCTCTACTACCTTTCCAAGGTCATTGATCGGGTTCCCCTTTCCGCCGCCCAAGAGTGTAGTTTAAAATGGCGATTTATTCTGCGGATCTTTGAAAAGAAAAGATTTTGAAAGAGATTGGTATTTTTGGGAATGTCTTGCTGCCTCTCCACAGTTATTTTCTATAAAGAGGTTTTTGTCCTTCCCACACCCTTTGTTATCAATTTGAGCAGTTACAAGTATTGTTGTTGTGCCTCCGTCTTATTTTGGATCTTCAGTTCTTTCCTCTTGGTTATCCCATGTCTGGTCAGATATCAACTATTTTCTCATAGCAGTTTTTGTCTAAGATATGAATGACTCTGATTCAACTGTGAGAACAACCGATGATGGGATCATCTCAAACAATTCTTTAAAACATTTCCCATTGCACATCACTTCAAAATACAGAGGACACCAAAGCATTACGATTAATAACAATCTAAATTTCGCCATTTTATGTCAAATAGGAGTAGACGGTGGTACATTAGAGCCAAAGTCCACAGAGAGGCAGTACTACACTCAAAGCTGGGCCTCTGCAATGTAGTGCTTAACTTTTTGCTTACACTTGAAATACTGCATTGAGCTGTTGAAGATTCAACCTTTTATAAACAAATCTATTTTCCATATTTTTTTTATTTTTTTTCTTTCCGGGGGCCGAAACTCCTACGAGTTCCACGCGCCTATGGGGCGCGCGGGGTATATGGGATTGGTCCGCGGCTGCGAACCACGAACCCAAGGATGTTTTTAGGGCCCTTACCGCACTAAACGGCTCCCCTGCACTCTTACACCCGACGTCCGGTCTTCGTTCGGGGGGTTTCCGCGGTCCATCCATGATTTTATGGGTCCCACGTGGCCATGACAGGGAGGAGACTGCCTCCTCACAGGGGCCGGAGCTGGACGAACGCCCTCCTCCGAGCTCCGACTCGGCGACGGCAACACGGCATCGAGAGGGAAGAAGAGCTTTCCCTCTCCCTACCGCCTTGCAAAGGTCGAACAGCGCCTACCAGGACTCGTCGCTGCCGAGCATCGTAGGAACGACGATCGGAAGCGACAAGTCCGGTCCTATTTTGTAACGAGGACGTGGCGCTGCTCCGCGAAAGCGGAACAGTACTCGAATGTGTGCTCCGCCGTGTCCTCGTTACATTCACTGCAGTGGCGGCACATCCGCGTCGGCTCCCTCCGGGCGGCGAGATGCAGGTAGACCAAAACAGCCGCGTCCCGTATGCACCTGCGTCGCTCGGAAGGTGAGACGTCCTCCGTCGCGATTCACCTAGTCCGAAAGGACCGGGCGGATCGCCTCGACGGCCTGTCGCCCGTAGACGGGTCCGCTAGGCGGCGAGGTCACACCTCGAACATGGCGCGTTGAGACTGAAGCTTCCGCGCTCGAGCTTCCGCCTTGGCAGGACGCGGCTATTCCCCTGGAGCGAAGATAGCATCGCCACGCATCGCAGCGAGCGCCTCTGCTTCCATGTCCTAGGGAGGCGTCCCGACGCGCACGCACGCCGCCTCGAACGAGACGGTACGGTACTCGCGAACCGCCCTGACCGCAATCGCGCGCAGCGGACGCCACAACGCCACGACGTTCTCACGGGTCACGGCGTGGCACCACACTGGAGCCCCGTACAGTGCCATCGACCACACAGAGATTCCATATGACCCAAGTTGAACACCACTCAAGATATTGACCCCAACAATCACAACGCTCTTGAACAATTGGGGTATAACTCCTGGTTATAAAAGGAACAATTAAAAAATATGTCGTGATCAAAACCAAATCAAGGACCTCTTAGTTTTCTATTTAAAGTTAGGATGTTTTTTAATTAGGTGGAAGTGACTGTCAACTTGTAGGTGCTATCATTCAATCTTAAGAGTACTGTTGTAGTGACTTTGAGGTCTAACCTGAAATTTGGGCAGTAGGCACAATGAACTTTGAGCAGATATCAATAGCGAACGAGTCAGTTAGGACAAGTAATTTTATTTGTAATTATAAGACACCGGAAGGAAGTTAGCGCAGTTTTTTTTTTAATAATTAAGTAAGCGATATGCCAATTAATTGCTCTTTAAATGCTCTATTAGAATCCGTAATTGTTTTACGTTTATCACTATTAGTTAATTTTTTTAAAAAATATTTTTGCTATAAAACCTAAAATATCCACTATTTTTGTAATTTTTTTTTGCTCAAAGAATTGCTCTATTAATTAAAAAAAAACATAATTTGGCAATATTTATAATAATTAATACAAAAAAATTATTTGCATGTAAATTGTTGCACTATGACGTCATCAGTGGTCATTGAATCCACTTTACACAATTTAATTAAAAATTAAGTAATAGTGATAAACGTGGAGCAATTGCGTATTCTAATAGAGCATTTAAAGAGCAATAATTTGGCATATTGTTTAATTTAAAAAAAAAAAAACTACGCTAACTTCCTTCTGGACTATAAGACTGCAGTTTTTTAACAAACACAAAATTGTAATTTCAGATGGATTATTTTCCATTAATCAACACTTCTGATTTTTTCTGTAGATAGATGTTGATAAGGATATCATTCATAGTAATGAAAGATCTAAGATGTTTTGTTAAAGTTCAAGTTCCATCCACACTATTTATAATGCAACAATACTCTAAATATCAATCAATTGTGCAGCCAGTTTTTCTTCACTTTGCTAACAGCATAGAGCTCTACTTTGCAAGTGCAGAAACTCAGAACAATAGCTTACCATTGCTCAATGTATAGACAAACAGATTCATCACATAGATCTGTTTTTCTGTCTTCTGAGCAGTTATGGTTCTATTGAACAGCCTAATAATTTTCCCTCCTATTTAAATATTATATCAAAAAACCCTAATTTCATTTGCTTTAATTAAATTTTGATAACATACTCACTTTTACCATCACATGCTACTATTTTAACTTTTTCCACCTTGGCCAATTCTTGTACTTCTCGAAATTCAACATCATTCAACATAAAAGTCCATACATTATCACAAAACCTGCAATAATTAGTAAAAGAATGAATAAAATAATTACCACCCAATTAAAATTGAACCTCGATTTTTTTTTAAAATCTAATAATGACATCCAATACCAAATTGTACTCTACATAAGATTAAGATCCATGTTAATGTGATATAAATTTGGCATAAACTTGTTTCATTTGGTTTCTTTTTTTTAATGCCATAAATATTCTGATCATAAATGCAATCTTGCACTTATTTGGTTGCACAATCTAATATTAATCTAAATATTAAGGAATTTAACTGGTTATATTTAGATTAAATCTAACTACCCTATAACCGGTTGAATATTATGATCCAAATAACTAACAATTTGAGTTGTGACTTTTAAAACTGTAAAATTTATGAAAAGAAGTCATCTATTGAAAATGCTTTTAAATATTAAGATAGTTAGGTACGGTAAAAAAAATTAAACTTACCTGTATGTGTTCAGTTTTCCTGCTTTAAAGGTTAGCCTAGACTTTACTCTATTGGACAGAGCTTGATTTATAGATTTGTCGAATTGCAGCAAAACTTTTACTGCTAGTGCTGGTGTTATTTGTCCATACTGAAAATTAAATATAATTATGGAAACTCATTAGATCACAAACTTACAAGTGGTCACACAAATGATCTCACTTGGATCAGCTCGTCTAGGCTTTCTTGAAGTGTATTACCAATAGTGGTATTTCTGTATAATTGATATGACATCACTGTTTAAATTACACTGCAGTTAAATAAAAAATAAAAGTATTTCGTATGTTTTAATACACGAAAAAGTAACAAATTAATGAAATTAATAAATAATCACTGTTATCAATCAAAGAAACCATAGATTTTTTTTGGTACAGTTTTTCCTTGTTAGGAAAGGCAAGGGGATCTAAGCCCATACAGCCTTGTCTGCTCTATATATTCTCTGAAATAAAGAAGCCATAGATTTTTTTTAAGAGATTTTATGACCTGGTAACTAAGACTTTTAAGTCATGTCTTATTTTAATTTATGTTCTTATTTTTATGAAAAATGATAATATGGAGTGAAATGAAATGAAACGAAGACAATCAATTATTATTTGTGACATTAATCAACTGGGATGAAATTAAATGAAATGAGATGATATGGAATGAAATATAATCTTAGTAAAATGGTGGTCATTTACTAAGATTTGTTCAGTGGACTTTTTGGAGGATCCCGAGAAGTTGCGTCCAGCGGCTTTGTTTCCCACCTTTGTGCACTTTCACAGATATTAAATAGTTAATAAACCATAGATAATACCGTCGGCTTATTGCAAGAAGTCATTAAGTGACATATTCATTATTTTGGGAAAACGGCATTTTAGTTGGAATTAGTTAGTGGTTATGTTGATTAGCCCATATTATCCTTCATACATAAGTACAGTGAGCAAAATTGAATGTTTTGGATTGCTTAATATGTATATTAATTAAAACAAGTGAGAGTCGATAGTCATATAACATTATATATTATTTATAAACTAAAACTAAAAGTTAATGACTTCTTGCTACTGTAAGTCGGTTTTATATGTGAATTAATTATTTCTTAAATTAAATTAAAACAACAAAATACTTATCAAACCTTATTGAAATAAACAAAAACGAATAATAACATAATAATCAAAAACATTTTTTTCATAACAGTTGACGTAAGAACTTGCAATAGCTAATATTGCCAAGTACTCACGACAACTTCGCAGTCTCAAAAGTTGTACATAATTTTATTTTTATTTTATTGCTCAGATGGGTGTACGAGTTCACAGCTCACCTGGTATTAAGTGGTTACTGGAGCCCATTGACATCTACAATGTAAATGCGCCACCCACCTTGAGATATAAGTTCTAAGGTATCAGTATGGTCACAACGCTGCCCCACCTATACAGAGGAGGGCCATTTGGATTGTTGATAATCCCATTCTCAGGTATCGTTTGGAACCTCTGGGTCTGCGGAGGACTTCAGTTCCCTCTGTATTTTGTACCGTATGTTCCATGGGGAGTGCTCTGAGGAATTGTTCGAGATGATACCGGCATCTCGTTTTTACCATCGCACCGCCCGCCACCGGAGTAGAGTTCATCCATACTACCTGGAGCCGCTGCGGTCATCCGCAGTGCGTTTCCAGAGATTTTTTTTGCCACGTACCATCCGGCTATGGAATGAGCTCCCCTCCACGGTGTTTCCCGAGCGCTATGACATGTCCTTCTTCAAACGAGGCTTGTGGAGAGTATTAAACGGTAGGCAGCGGCTTGGCTCTGCCTCTGGCATTGCTGAAGTCCATGGGCGACGGTAAACACTCACCATCAGGTGGACCGTATGCACGTCTGCCTACAAGGGCAATAAAAAAAAAACGCTTGAAGCCGAAACGCATTTCTGCTTCACGGCAGAAATAGGCGGGGTTGTGGTACCCACCCGTACGGACTTACAAGAGGTCCTACCACCAGTAATTACGCAAATTATAACTATGCGAGTTTATTACACGATGTTATTCCTTCACCGTGGAAGTAGATCGTGAACATATTTTGTTAAGTACGTATTTCATCAGAAAAATTGGTACCCGCCTGCGGGATTCGAACCCCGGTGTATCGCTAGATACGAATGCACCGGACGTCTTATCTTTTAGGCCACGACGACTTAAATAATAAACTAAAAATAATTTTCTTCTCCCTGTTAGTCAATCACTCATGTATTCATTCAATCATGTATTTTTTAATGAAAATTAGGAACTGAGCTTAAACACCATACAAAAACATAAAACAAATAAAAAAAGATCTAGGTTAAAAAAATCTGTATCAGAGGTTTCTTCTTCAGGAAGATAATTCTTTATCAGGTATATTATTATACCAATGGTGTAGCTCTGCAGGCTAGGTCTTTAAAATTGGAAACGTAGTCATACCTATATTGAACAATTTTAAGTCGGTTTTTCCAAGCTTGAAGCATTTAACCTTCAAACACTGTAGTCCTACAGTGTCAATTGACTTATTAAACATTAATTTGTTTCTCAACTCTTTTAGGTTCAAGATATCAGAGTGGCTCATTACTATAGGTTCATACGGCGTCTTTGCTGTTTTTTTCTTTTTTAGCTTTCTGTTCGATCTAGCCAATCTTAAAACATTACAGAGGTCTATCATAGAAAAAATTGGCATAAGACACATTTGATTCTCGATAGAACTATGCATATTATCGACCTCCATATTATGTGTGTGGCCCAATTCTAAATACTTTTGTTCAACCACCTCAAGCTGGGTAACTTGAACTAGGTAGCATAACAGAAATTGATTACGTTCTTGCATCATCTCGCTGAGTTTCTCGCCGGGTATTCTCAGTGGGTTGCGATTCCGATCCGGTAGTAGATTCATTCACGAAGCAGCTGTTCTTGAGTTGTTAGGTCTTCATCGGAGGCGCACGGACAGCTGTTAGCAAATCCCACCCCTCTTGGCTGAGCCTTTGCTAGCCCACATGTCCTGGTGAATCTGGAAAGGCCTCCGGGCCACCAGTAATCCTTCAATTCTAAAAAAATATAAAAAAGCCAGTCTGGTGTTACAGTGATTACTGCAGCTCATAGAGATCCAATGTGAAAGCCACCACCCATCTTGAGACCCGAAATCTAAATCTAAATTGTTCCGTATGCTGCTTCGCCATACGCCATACCAACCATCCTATCAGTAAATACAAGTTGGCAATCGTAGTCCACTGGTATGATTCTCAGATAACGATGTTGCCCGTTCTCCAGTGTATCATTTAACATCTTCTACACCCGTGGAAAGAATGATGCTATTGTAGGTCAGGTGTTTGCTTGGTAGGTTGTGCGAAGGTTGTTCAGAACTTCAATTGCTCCAACATCTTGCTTCCTCGTCCTTGTTTGAAACATTTATTTCGTTGCATTTTGTCAGAAATCATTAACTTCTTTATCAGGCGTGGTAATCAATGTATCTCGCCGCAAACTGAGCGAGCGAGGCAGTACTCTTTCGTCCCGCGCAAACCCACCCTCACCCGCGTTCGTCGGTTTCGTCTTATGCCCCGTGTTCCCTAGACAAGCTGTTTTGTTGCATTTCACCAAACCCTATATAACTCACTAAACTACAACCGAGGAACCACGTAGCCTGCAAGAAGTTACTATGTTCTTTTAATCGATGTTAACTTAAAATCATGCCATCAACAAAATGGAAAAAATAATGAAAAAGAATAAATGATTTTATGGAAATCTTAATATTGTGATTTATATTATATTAATATCGATAAAAATCATTAAGATTACTTATTGTGCATTTCTGATGAAATGATACATAACAGAAACTAACTAAATGTAAATAATGAATTTTATCGAAATGCAATTTTAAGCTATATTATACTACACTGTTTTGATAAAATTAATTAGATGCTGAAAATGAGTTCTGTAATGTAATGTATGCTGTTTTCAAATAATTATCCATTTAATAAAAATAACTAGTGCTGCTTAGTGAATCTTTGTAAATGCCTGACTTCCAAAGTTGCAATTATCAATTTTCTACCAAAGACGTAACGGCTAAAATTGGCCAGCTAGAAATTAGTGTGTTTTTGCATTTTGTAGAATATGCAAAAATGAGCCCATTATAGATAAAAACGCATTTAGTGATTTTTTGCAGTTAATGAGTTCTTGCAATAAGCCGACGATACATAGTATATGTAGAGTATAAACATGACTAGACAGAATGACCTACAGACTAACTGCTGATATAAACACGAAGATACAAATTTAAATTCTCAAACCATGCTTGTTAAATACAATTTCCAAAATATTTGTTAATCATAGAGCATTTGTATAAATTTTAACTTAAACCAATATCTGAATGTCAATTAAAAAAAACAATTGTGGAAAAATTGTAGAATTTCAATGTTAGCAGCCGAATCACTTTTTTCTTTGCAAATGTAAGGACATCACCTCTCTAACCCACTTCTTTGACTCAAAGAAGTCCTCCCCCCGGCTTCCATGGCCGAGTCTGGAGTTAGGCTTTGGGTACAGATTTTCGAGATCCGCACGAGTAGGGATAATTTCCGACCCAACGGAATACTGAGAGACTTGCCTTGCTGAGAACGAAGAGGTGTCGCGTAGTATCGCTCCATCGTGTTGCTGAACGAGGGTGGAAGGTAGTTGAACCGAGTCGTCACCGCCCGCATCGTCTAGTATCTGACCCGGACTGGGCCTGATCGGTCTGCTGAACAGCACGGCTTCAGAGAGGGCCATTCTATCTTCGATGCGAACATACGAGTACCGCTTATGTACCTTCTTAGGCGAAACGAATCGCCTGGCGCGGAGTGGCTCTTACTGTATCCTTGGACATTGCCAACGTATTCAACACACTGCCCTGGTCGATAGTTGTGGGGGAATTCCAGTATTACGGCTTACACGCGTATTTCCGCTGACTAAATGAGTCCTCTCTAGATAGCAGGTCGGTAATTTCCACTGGTGACGGTGGTGTTACTGGCCGCTTTCCGGCCGAGCGTGGTGTTCCACAGGGGTCGATCTTTAGCCCTCTGTTGTGGGACATTGCCTACAACTGGATCCTGCAGAGTGCCCTTTACGGACCTACGTGAAGCGTTATGCAGAAACGGTGGTCTTGGCGATAGAGTATAGGTATCAAAAAACTTTTATTACCAATAGCTTTTAGCGACATCTACACAATGCTTAATCAGTCATTACCAATTGTCATTATGACGTATCATACGGTACCTATACCTACATACTACATAATCTCGTCGAGTAATTTTGGTTTTAGTTCTGTGGAGTGAATTGAATTTCCATTTGTGCGTAAATTTTAATAGGATGACTAGTAAAATAAGGTTTCAATCCGCTATTAATGAATCGAGAGTACTGTAAATTTAACATAAGAAAGAGTTCTCTATTTTTCTATTTTGTGCTTTTTTTAAAACGGATGACTTAAATCTGCGCAGTGACTTGTACTTTTTATAAAAAAAACAGTGGGAAAATAATTCACAAAATGATACAGGACGATGAATATGAACTTCTGGTANGATGACTAGTAAAATAAGGTTTCAATCCGCTATTAATGAATCGAGAGTACTGTAAATTTAACATAAGAAAGAGTTCTCTATTTTTCTATTTTGTGCTTTTTTTAAAACGGATGACTTAAATCTGCGCAGTGACTTGTACTTTTTATAAAAAAAACAGTGGGAAAATAATTCACAAAATGATACAGGACGATGAATATGAACTTCTGGTAACTACCCCAGAGCGAATTAAAGCTCTGGGGTTCAAACCTCAGAAGGAATTTTTGACGAATCACTTATTGCCATATGCCAGTGAGCTTGACGAAGAATCGACCAGATTTTTAGGACAAGTGAAGATAAACTTGGCGAAGTCTGTTATGTTACGAGAGATGAAGCCAGCATGTGGAGTCTGGCTTTCTAGATTAATGAAGTATGTATGTTTTTTATATTACTGTTAGTGTATGTTAGCCTGCACTGGTAGTTGCCACCGCTATGCCCATTCTTACCGCGAAGCAGCTACAGTTCCAAATTGCAGAGAGACCTAAACCTTAAGTCTCAAGTGGGCTGGCGATAATCATATTGTGATGTTTAAAGGCTCTGGTAACCACTTAAAATCAGGTTGGCCGTGAGCTTGTTCACCCTTATATGCAAAAATTCTTGATGGTTAGACTCGTGACCATCAAGAATAACTCGTCTTGTCTGTAGACGAAATCATATTCAATATGTTACAAAAAATGGGTTTTGTTCAAAGATAAAATTATTGCATTAGTTGTTTCGGTGTTTGCGCAAGACTTTAATATATTGTGTGATATTGTACTTTAATATATGTATTGTATTTTATTTTTATATATGTGTATTGGTGACAATTTTTTATTCTATTTATTTAAATCCATATAAGAGTATAAAAAAAACATAGAACCTCTTTGACTGCTGAGCTAAGACTCGTGGCCTTGACACTCACATCTGGAAAAAAAAGATGTGACAAATAAGTTTTTTGTACTGTTTCTGGGTGTATTACTTCTGGTGGTAGGACCTCTTGTAAGTCTGTGCGGGTGGGTACCACCGCCCTGCCTATTTCTGCTATGAAGCAGTAATGCGTTTCGGTTTGAAGGGTGGGGCAGCCGTTGTAACTATACTGAGACCTTAGAACTTATATCTCAAGGTGGATGGCGCATTTACGTTGTGGATGTCTATGGGCTCCAGTAACCACTTAACACGATGGTGGGCTGTGAGATCGTCCACCCATCTAAGCAATAAAAAAAAAATAATAATATATAAACAAACATTCTCTCCTCATCACGTAGTTTCCTCACTGCTGAGAGTCGTGACCATCATGCTTAGACAGGATTTAAATTTTGTAATAACTTTCCAGCGATTCCGATCATTATGTTAACTAATTAAAAAACAATTTAACTATGTCAATTAAGATAGCCTTTATAGAATATGTCTATTGTAATAAAAGAGACCTTACAATTAACACTACTGGTAGTAAATTTTTTAAAACAATATATAATAATATATTTTTCATATGTAGCAAAATTTTCAACTGATATACCTGTCTACGTAAATTCATTACTGTATTGAGGTCAATTGTTAGAATATAAAGTTTGTATTAAGGAAGCTCTGGGTAACAGCCAACACGTTGACACTTGAAAGAGTTGCCAAAGGTTAAGTCATACCAATAAACTATTGTGTGGTTACAAGCAAATTAACAAATTTTTTGTTCTAAATTAGTTTATATCATTGCACAAATAGATAACAACATTATAGCTTACTTTGTGTTAGAGGGTTCGTACCAGTTTGATAACTTGGTGCTGTTTACTTCATGGAAAACATAACATAATGAATGCTGCCAATCTTCTAGAGACATAGGATGAAAAAATTCATAATATTGTAAAATTGCTACCGAACTCTTCAAACCGGTACAAATGACTGCTCTGCAGAAGAAATAGGCAGGATGACAGTGCCTATATTTGAGTTGATGGTCCAATTGATAAGGAGCCTGGTGCTTTTTATGATATTCATAAGAAGGCATAAATTTTTCTAATAAAATACATACTTAATACATGTTCTAGAGCCACGTTCTTAATATATTTTTTTTAATGATGAAGATATAGTGTTGTGTAACCAAACTATACTTGCAAAAATTATAAATTGCCTGTGGGCCCTTATGGGTATGCTCTTCCGCTCTGTTCATATCTGTTTTCATGGAGCAGCTATTGTTCCAGATTGAAGGGTGGAACGGGACTATGCTTATACAAAACAATATAATTGAAACTTCAATCTTAAGTCTCAAGGTGGGTGGCGACTATCACTATTGTGATATCAATAGGCTTTGATATGCTATAAAGAACTAGTCCTAATAATAAAAACTGTAGTCCAATATATATACATATATATTTTTATGATTGAAGGCTTACTGGTGGCCCGGAGGCCTTTCCAGTTTGACTAGGAGGACAGTTAGGCGAGCAAAGGCTCAGTCAGGAGTCCAACGTTTGTAAACTTCATAATAGCCTAAGTTTGCTAGTCAGAGCTCTCAGCCAGTTGTGTGTTTGAAAAAGCGCAAATTTTTAATAATTATTGTGCATTTTTGTGTGTCATTGTAGTTTGTGGTTGTTGTAATTTCCACAAACTCAACAAAAAAATTCATTACGAAATAATAATGTACAAGGTGGGCCAAAAGAAATTATCCTATTGGAAGATGCTCTTATTTTTGCAGATGGCCGCCAATGTCAAATCTGTTTTGATATTTGTGGACTAGACAGGTGCAGAATACAAGTGTATGAGCCATGAGCTGTACACTCCCCAAGAACGCAGAATAATCGTGTCTATTTCTTTGCGTAACAATTCGTGACTCGCAATTAGCCATCAGCCGGGCGTCCCTAAGGCGAATTTTCCTGTACAAAGTCCAGTCCGTGCATTAGCTGCTGGTTGTCGACCGCCAAATGTGTGTAACCTACGCCCAAGCCATCCTCAATCTCGAGGACGAAGTGGACGATTTTTCGCCCAAAATCATATTGAGCGATGAGTGAGTGCGTGCTATAGGGCCAATTAGGACCGAGGACATGTGATTCCAACAGGACGGAGTATGGCACACACTGCGCGAGCCACAACCGATATTCTGAAGGCGGCGTTCTCGGGTCGCCTCATCTCTCATTTTTGCGATTTGCACTGGCCCGCAAGATCGCCAGATTTAATCGTTCTGGACTCTTTTTGTGGGGTTTTTTGAAATCCCGCTTTTACGTGAACAAGCTCGAAACCCTCAAGAACAACATTCGACCCGAGTGCGAGAATCTGTCGCCCGAAGTTCTTGCCGAAGTGATGAAAAATTTCATAAAACGAGCCCGTAAGGCAATCAATTGTGACGGCGCCTCGACTTGACCAATCAAATTCTAAAGGTTCAAATAAAGATAATCAAAAAACAGAATCGAAGTTTTTCATTTAGAAAAAAAAGAGTCAAACAACATCGGATGACCTCTTTTGGCCCACCTTGTGCATACCACTTTTATTTATAGTTAATCTGTATATTGTGTAGTTAAATAATTAAGTTAATTAGTTTATAATTAAGAATAAATTACTGTCTTTTTTTTATAGGTACATAAGAATTTATGGACTAAAGTTCAGTAAAGCTGACCACATAGACCTCATCAAATTGGCATATGAGCTTATTATCATTCCAGATCTTGAACCTAGCAAAGTTCATAAGTTTAGTACAATGTTCATTATGCTCACAAAGTAAGTAAATAAAACATAGTGTATAAATACGAAATAGGAAAAGAGTATCTTTATTTAAAAATAAAATAATCAATAAAAATCAAATTATTATCAATATTTTATTAAAGGCATACAAGCTATATTTAGTGATAAGTGGTTGCCTACGCCTATAGATACCGGCAATGGCAGGGCGACATGATTTCTTAGGTTCCTTTTCTGTTTATTAGCAAATCGTTTATCCAATGGAGCTTAAGCTAAATAATTTTTAGGATTACAGATATTCTGCCTAAGTATGCACCATGAATTTTTGACAAGGCATGTAAGAAATTTAAACAACTTTGTATTTAGTGCTTGGCCAGATTAATCAATATAATACAAATATAACACTAGAAAGATATATGAAAAATCATTCAGAATGATAAAAAAGGACTAATAAGTGTTCAATGCCGCCTATGGACGTCGCGAATCGTAAATGTATCACAAATTGCCTAAATAAAGAAATTGGGAGTAGTTATTCTAAAACTCCTTTGTTTAGTCAGAAACAAAAAATAATTGTCACCTTTTTTTACCCATACTCAGAAAGAGACAACTGATTTCACCAGAAGAACTGAAACTTCCCTGGAGACCTCTATATGACTTAGGACAAAGAATATTTGATAAGAATGCGCTTCATGTTGGAATGTTTCATTATATTAGGTAAGAATTTAGCAAATATGTGACCACTTTAAATTAAAAACTCCAGAAACACATGACAATATAAAACATAAATGTTTTATTAACATTTTACGAAAGGATACATAATATTAAACATTCTAGTGTTATGCTACAGAATTATGTTTGGCTTCTGATATTTATTAATTTATATTAATACGTGAAGCAAAAACTTTGTATCCCTTTTTACGAAAATTGCGCGGACGGAGCAGTATGAAATTTTCCACACTTATAGAGAATATAGAGAAGAAGTGCACAATGCTAATATTTTTTTAAAATAATGCATTAAAGATACATTAAATCAATAAAGACAACATTACACACACTACATACCATGTATTTGACGCACACAGGCATGCATACTATTTATTGTCAAACTTTTGTTCTTGACGTCTGTGGTCAAATTGAGAATAGATTAATTAATGTTTGTCTTTTATTTTTTATAGTGTAGTCTTGGTGAAATTTACAATTCCAATTAATTATAGTCGAATTTCGACTACTGCGGGACCTCTAGTTAATTTAAAACCTCAAATTACTTCAAAATAAACCTGAAATTCCTATATCATGCATTTGAATTATTTGCGAGAACTTTAACTGATTATTAATCAATCAATCTCAATATATGCGAATAGATCAATAATATGTCACAGCATTAATTATTATTTAAGAAATATATGTGAGAGAGTGTTTATTAATCGAATTACCGGACTTTATCAAATTATTATAATTATTATTTTTGTCTCTGGCTTCTACCTCATATTATTATTGTGTATTAACATACAACTTAACTGTATATTATATTCAGGCCTGACCGTAGTGGCAAACAAGGATTCGATGTTTTCGATTTGATTCGCAAACTCCTGTCGGGACATGGGGTTGAAGATGCACTACATTTGTTTGGTCTCTCAATCTCGGACAAAAGTGAACTGCCTACGTAAATACCGTATTTATGTCTTTTTGTAAGAACTAGCAGGACCAAACTTTCATAAAAATATATGTCTATATAACTGTCTATAAAAATAAAACATATAAATATATGTCTATAAAAATAAAACATAATATCGTCTTTTCGCATTGAAAGTGTACAATTTCGAAAAATATTCGAAATAAAGTTAATATGCGGAATCATTTGGTATCACCAGTATTTTTCTCGTAAATACTATCCAAAGAGCATAGTTTAGTTTTTTTTTTTTTTTTGTTTAACTTTTTTTTGACTACTGTTAACAAAATTAATACATAATTTTATCTTACTTTAAAAGACAGATAATGTAACTAATAAAAAATAAATCTTGCAAAGATGATTATTATTAAAAATATCACATGTTAAACCTTTAAAACGCTCCCCTGTAAAATTAGTAAGTTTTAAAATTATACAGTTTTAATGCGAGAAGACGATATGTCTAATACTATTAAAATCCAAATTTGCTGAAAAGGAATGTGTTAGTTCTTATGGGAAGAATTAAATGGTCTCTGGAAGCTTTATCAAACCATTTGGTGGCAGATGGTGTGGGTTCATTTTTCATGGGTCCCATGTGTTCATATCAATAGACCAGGTTGCAGGGGTTTCTTACTTGTTTTACAATTGTTTTCATTTTGGATAATTTAAATTTAATTTGTATTTCCACTTTCAGTTCTCTGGAAAGTTCATACGTTGCATTGGTGAAGTGCGCAAGACCGTAAGTGTCCGAAATAAAATCTATTAATAAAAAATATAAAATCTAGAATATAAAAAAAACCCGCTCATTTAAATTGGAATTTAAGAGTAAGCTACCTGTTTTTTTATGTTCTAACATAAATTAATGTTTAGTAAACTTCGTTCTCGTCGAACCCGTCGCTTGCGACGAAGGCCTCGGCGAGTAAATTAGCCCACTGAGTTTCTCGCCGGATCTTCTCAGTGGGCCGCGTTTCCAATCCGGTGGTAGATTCTGCGAAGCACTACTCTTGCTAGGGCCAGTGTTAGCAACGTCGTCAGGTTTGATCCCTGCAAGCTCACCTACTAATTCGGTGAATCTAGAATAACCCCTCGAGGTTACTGGAAAAGGTAGGAAAAAGTTTAGTAATATTTTTTTTTTTATTTAGTTTGAAATATCTAAAAGCAGTTTATCTATCTCCGAGAAGGATTAATTTTATAAAAATGGGTTGATATCATGTCCTTTTCAGATATTTCGAATTGAGCGCAACAAAGGAGATATTAGACTTGTTACTACCTCGAATCAACCCCTGGACAGCGGACTCGTATGTATTGAGTCAACTGGTAGTATTTCTTCCTGTTGCATTACATCCCCGGAACTCGGCGTTAGGTCACGAACTTTGGTTTGAGAAGCTGATGGTTTTATGGGACACTTGCTACAATGCTCAGTGTGGAGTTTGGGTTAGTATAATCTTATCTTACTAAATAATTTATAACATTTTGATATTATTATTTTTCTAAAGATTATTGTTTTGCTTTTCAGGATCTGATGATAATATTTACTGGTCTGGCAAAGAGAAATCCCGGTGTGATAAACTGGTCACAGTATGCTCCTAGAATATTCTCGAGATTCCTTCATGCATTAAATCTTCCCGTCAGTTATAAAGATATGCAAATTAACAATCACTACACTCTTGGTAANATAACATTTTGATATTATTATTTTTCTAAAGATTATTGTTTTGCTTTTCAGGATCTGATGATAATATTTACTGGTCTGGCAAAGAGAAATCCCGGTGTGATAAACTGGTCACAGTATGCTCCTAGAATATTCTCGAGATTCCTTCATGCATTAAATCTTCCCGTCAGTTATAAAGATATGCAAATTAACAATCACTACACTCTTGGTGAGTTTTATTTAATTGTATTCTTCTTCGTTGTCGGTAACACTCTTGACAGAGTAGTCATTATTACAGTGTGCTTAGTGCGAGTTTTTTTTTACGTTCACGATAGTGTAAAAGTTAACTCAACAGTTGGAACAGCGCCCCTAGCGGCACACATAGGTAAACATTCCAACTCCATACAGATGTGAGTTAACTTTTACACTATCGAGAACTTTAAAAAACTGGCACACAGGTATCAGTGGCAAACATCACAAACACCCAATGAGCTATTTACTGCCGCTTTTATCTGGTCAGTCCACATCATAGCCGATATTCTTTGTGGCCTCGTACCTTACCCTAGACCACAAGTTGCTCAATAGCCACCTCCTGATTGTATTAAACAGTGATAATTGTTTTAATGAAATAAGATAATAATTAGGTTTGTTACTACACATTATTAAACGAGGGTCGATACACGAACACCTATATATATATATGAGACAAAGTAAAAGCAACTGACAATTTTTTTTAACAGATACAAAACACATGGCCTCGTGGATTGTATGGAGTATCTGCCCCGATGGAGTGGTTCTTAAACACCTGCGTTGTTTTATGGGAGGCGTAGAAAGTTACTTGCACAGTGCGAACTCTGGTCGATGGTCATATAAACTTAGGGACTTTCTAAAAAAGCTTACCAAAGAATTCCTAAACAGGTATTTTTACAGCTTATATTTAATTCAATAAAAAATTAAATTTGCAGAAGAATATGTACATACATAAGATGATAGTATAATAATTAAGTAAAGGCACATTTATTTTAAAATACTGAAAGTCCTCGGGGGTCATACATAAATGGTCCCTTTTTAAGATTAAATACTGTATGTTATGTCATGTTGGTTAAATTTAATATCACTTAAATTTGTTAGGTATCGTCGAGAAACTGAGCACAAATTTAAAGAGAGCTGGGAGAATCAAGTACCTGAACATTACAAACTGAGAGAAGAAGATATAACTGAGTTCATAAACATAGTTTTAGAACCTACATTGCAAGCTTTGTATAATCGAGTCGACAGTCTTGAAGTATCATTTGCCTTACAAAATTTAGCTACACTGCGACCTGCTATCGTTATTCCACCGTTGCTGGAAAAATTTAAGACTTCCTTGAATTCCCTGACCGAGCCCCACAGAGTCACGGCCGCCATGTCCGGCCTGGCCGCGGTCGCCAGGCCGATGGTGCGAGGTCCCGACGCCGGATATTCGGAAGGTCCCACTCATATCGTCCACATCCTGATGGCCGTGCTCCCAGGTCTCGATCCGAACGATATCAAGAAAACATTGGTTTCCCTTCATTTTATTTTGTTCTTCAGTTGGATGGTGCCGTTGATAGATTGTAGTTCGGCTCACGAATACTGGCCGGATCTGACAGAGGAGGAATTGCTGACGTGCGAGTCGACCGCGCAGATTGAAGACTTCGTTTTAGTTTTCTTTGAGAAGATTTTCTCGATCGTAGAATCCAGTGTACTAGAACACGTGCGCTTGGACACCAAAGAGTCGGACGGGATGCGAAGTAAGGCTGATGCTGTCATGGAGGCGGCGTTGTCATCTGCTACAACTGCTGTGCTAATGCAGTGCTCTCCTAAAATATTCAAGGAAGCTCTGAGGAAGTTCAAATCGTTCGCCACGCAGACCACGTTTGAGACGAACGTGTCCGGTAGCATGGTCGGGGTGTTGCTCCGTGTGTTTGCTCGAGTCGACCCCGAATCGACATTAGCCGCATTTCTGCCTCTTCTTTGTGATGAACTCGACGAGTTATTAGCGAGCGACGATGCTCTCAAGGAAGAGAATCCCCCACGAGACCTGATGTACAGACTAGTTCTATTGATGCATTTAGTAGAATGCGATGGGACGGTTCTATTAAAGTATGTCCCCAGAATTATTCCTGTACTGGATCGGGCACTTAAAATTCAAACGTATTACGCATTGAATCGGGCCTCCGAAATCCTAGCTCACATGCTGATTTCGTTCAACTGCATTGAGCTGAAAGAATGGAAGAGTTCGACTAAGGATTACAGTGCAGCGCCTCAAACGTGGCTGCCCGTCAGGGAGTGGGGCCACGGCTGCAAGCTCAAGGACCTTAGTTTCAAATGGCACGTCCCCTGCAAGGAGGAGGCCGAATGCGCCCAAATGCTTTTGGACAGATACATGAAGCCCGAGATATCGAAGTTAAAGCAGTGGGTAAACGGTGACTGCGAAATGAGTCGCGAAGAGAGATGCAGGTGTTTCTATGTACTGGTGGCTGTGTTATCATGCGGGAATTTCTTACCGCAACCCAACGAAGAGCCAGTGTTGTTGTAAGCATCAGTTACATGAGTTTTATTATTTGATTAATTTATTAGGGCACTAGACGAATTCGCAGCCCGCGTAGTATGAATAAGACCATAAGAGGGCTACGCTACATTTATCTTTGTATTTAAAGGTCCGTTTAATTTGATATTAGCCGTTAGAATTTGATGTTTTATCGAACTTCAATTAGGCTTAGACAATTCAAATAGCTGAAGAAGTTCTGTTTTTTTCATGATATTTTCCTAATTTGTAAACTTTAAATGGCTCTCCTGTAAAGTCTTTTGCCCCTCGATTTAATATTATATGAACAGTTCAATTCGACGCTTCAAAGGCAAACGTGACTAAGCGACTATAACTGCTTTGTACATAAATAATAGGCAATAACCATATTCGATGCGCAAAAATAATATATTTCTAGGTCTATTAAAATTATTTCAATCCTACAGCTAGATTCGTTAAAATAGAATTTTTTTCAGGTATTTCAACTTTAAATTCGTCTACTTTAAAGTTCACGCATTGTCGCTTAGTCACGTTTGCCTTTCAAGCGTCGAATTGTATGTAAACTGATAGTTGATTGAATAACGATTTTAGATTGGAAACTCAAGTGCCGTCGACGAGTATACCGTACACGAACGGAGTTAAGTTTTCTATAACACTGGACGGCGAGAACGTTCGCGTCGCCGTCACGCGGCTGCTAGTCCGAGTGCAGGAGCGGATGTTGGCCGACAAGTCGGATGACACGCGCGGCCTCGAGCTACTCACGAAGGTACCTCCAATACTACCAGCAGAGGCCTAGCCATCCAACCACCAGTCACCCGAATCTATCGTCCATGTATCCTCACATTATTACTCAAAAAATTAAAATTCAAAATTATTTATTTCAACTTAGATGTCAGTATAACACACTTGTTGAATGTCAAAATATAAATAACAATGTTAACTCTACCACCGGTTCCAAAAAAAAGCCACAGTTCTGAGAAGAACCGGCGAAACAAACTAAGTGGGCTTTTTTTTGTTTTTTCTCAATTTTTTTTTGTTTGTTAAATAAGTAAAAAAATCTGTCACAGAAATTGACACATGAAATAGAATTCTCAATTGTACTGTATAAGAGATCTTTCATCGTTCAGCGTTTTTCACTGCAGAAATAGGTAGGACAGTGGTACCTACCCACGCTAACAATACGCCCTACCAGCGATAAAGGACCTTTGAATGACTTTTATGAAAGTCCTCGATTTGTTTTTATTAAGTTTACCTTAATGAGCAGTCCCACAGTGAATATTTTTAATTTAAACAAATAACTCTGAAGCTTAAATTCCCCCCTGACATTCACTGCAGAAATAGGCTGGATAATGGTACCTACCTATGCTCACAATACGCCCCACCAGCGTTAAAGGACCTTTGAATGGTTTTTTTATTTATTGCTCAGAGGGGTGGACGAGCCGACAGCCCACCTGGTGTGAAGTGATTACTGGAGCCCATAGACATCTACGACGTAAATGCGCCACCCACCTTGAGATATAAATTCTAAAGTCTCAAAGTATAGTTACAACGGCTGCCCCGCCCTTCAAACCAAAACGCATTACTGCTTCACGGCAAAAATAGGCAGGGTGGTGGTACCTACCCGCGCTTACTCACAAGAGGTCCTACCACCAGAAAAAAATCAATCAAAATGCCTTTATCAAGTTTACCTTAACGAGTAGTCCCACAGTGTATATTTTTAATTTAAAAATAAACAAATAACGCAAAAGCTTAAATTTGTAATTGACAGTTATTTTATTTTTAAAGGTATGGGAACGTGTGGTAGTGATGAAGGGTTCCAGAGTCGGTCCCAGTCTAGAAGAGCGTCTGATATCGTACGGCGCGCTGGACCGCGTGCTGGACGGACGCGCAGGGCCCACCAATCGGTTCGGAGGCGCCGGGACCTCCAGACTGCGGATGTTGACGGCCGAAGCGGCCAGGATACACGACGAGTCGAGAGTGAACCTGGTGTGCGAGGCGGGGATCACGCCCATAGCCCTGAAGGCGCTGCACGCACTGGCCGAGTTGTCCGTCAACACGTACACTTCTGTGAGTAGCTATGATCTCGTGAATGCGCTTTGTCATTTGCTGTAAATTAACCCATAGACACAGCCCACCGAGTTTCTTGCCGGATCTTCTCAGTGGGTCGCGTTTCCGATCCGGTGGTAGATTCTGCAAAGCGCTGCTCTTGCTAGGGCCAGTGATAGCAACGTCGTCACGTTTGAGCCCCGTGAGCTCACCTACTTGTTAGGTTACGCTGACATAGCCTCTCAAGGCTATCAGCTTAGGTAGGAAAAAAAGTGAATGCGCATTATTTTGTATTTTCCAGGCTTCCGAGGATGTATAAAGCGAAATGTTACGTTATGTTGTTTACGGTAGGCAGCGGTTTGGTTCTGCTCCTGGCTTAAGTCCATGGGCGACGGTAACCACTCAACATCAGGTGGGCCGTATGCTCGTCTGCCTGCACAAGGGCAATAAAAAAAATCTCGGCTTGATTTTTACGAATTTTTATTGGTTGACTTCAGGCACAATACGATTTTCATGAACGATTTTAAATCGGAATTCGTAAACAAAATACCGAAATGAAAACAGTTTTAAAAAATTTAAATTTCTTGCCAAGAATTCTCGATAACATTTATCACCCGTAACAAATACCCGAGATCTCCCAGAATTCAGCTCAGCAATTTTGTATAATGTTTGGCTCGCCGTATATATGCGAAGTTAAACTTTAAATCTTTATCACCAGACATTACCGTGTCAAACATACCCTTACAGTCTTATATAGTTTTAAATATATGTTGTATGGATGCTTGGATTAGAGAAACGTTTATTGTCAGTATTCAAAGTCATAAAAGGGTTCACAGAATGTCGTTCCGTACTGACTAATATCCAATACGCTATTCCACTGATGTCATACACTATCGTTGTATAGTTTGTCTCACTATTACTTAATACCCCCCTAATCTCCGGATTTGAAATCCAGTCGGATCTTCCTGAATGTTTCTCGATGCGATTTCCAGTAAGTTCTGGATCGTTCTACGTCAAGATCCGCACAATAGTTATTACCTATCAATGAGTTCCAAACATTATCTATTGACAGGTTCGAATGCTCTCCCAAATCAGACTGTACTGGATGCTCAATCATTATCCTTACTCCTACCGCACTCTGGTGCCAAAGTTGGCTGAATTGTTGATCAAAGGCGGCGAAGGCGACGAATGGCACGCCCGTCACAAAGGGACGTTATACATGATGCTCGGTCCGAGGAATGCACCGTTGATTGCTAAACAGGACTGGGAAGTGGCCAGAACGTTGTGGCCTGCCATACTGAAGGCCCCCCTCAGCGAGAAACCAAGTATACTAAAGTGAGTTTTTAATAGAGGTCGTTCAAGTTTTTTTCTCAACATTAGTCTTTTAACACGTTGACTGCCATGTAGGTCACCGGTGCCCTACGCGGCGCCCTGAAGTAATTATGTCGATTTCTGTCTTCGATCTTCTTACTAAGACGCCGGAATATCTAGTAGACTCTGGGAAAGACGAATCCAACGAATAGAATGAACCTATTTCTATCCAGGCTCTTAGTAACAGAAAACGACATAATTACTTCAGGGCGCCGTGTAGGGCACCGGTGACCTACATGGCAGTCAACGTGCTAAAACTTTTTTTTTGCGTTAAAGGTTAGAACAAGCATTTGGGGACACGATACACCGTAACTTCCCAGCAGTCAACACGCGTTTGGTGATACCGCAATCGGCAATAGATGCGGCCGCCCGCCTCCTCACCGAGGAACAACTCAACGATGCCGAGTTTGTCGAAATGCTGAAGAAGGCCAAACAAAACGAGACGGCGTTTTCCGATCGAAATGAGAGATTGTACAATGAATTAATATTGGAACTGGTCGATTTAGCGGAGACGCCTAACATGTGAGTTTTTTTACTATATTTGTTACTAGTGTTAATGGCGTATTGTGAGCGCGGGCAGGTTTTAATAGTGTTAGGCGTTGGGGTTCGGGATAAATAAAATTACACCAAAGTACAACATAAAAACTGTATTCAACTCTGAAAACACTTAAAACACTCAACAAACACTTTAAAACTCTCAATTCGCTTGTTCTGCTTCGCTTCAGGTGATCCGTCCGCTGTTTCGCTTCGAGTAGTTCCGATTACTGACTGACTGCGTGCCGTCTCTGCAGCGCTTTTATAGCCGATACCCCATCCCTAGAATTATGAGAATATTCCACATATCTCTAATATTGTTTCCGCTATCTGACAATATATGGCATTTATTTATTTATTTATTTATTTATTTATTTATTTATTTATTTATTTAATTAGTCTACTTACAAATTAACAGTATAAACCAAAACATTTGTAAGGTATTAATAATTAGCTTAAGTAATTTCTAACAACAACAATAAATCGCTGCAAACCATCATGGAATATATCCATTTCCGGAGCATAGGCTAGCAAGCCATTGAGTAGCGACTGAGTAGCATTGTACTGCTCGAGGGTTCTGAGTTCTACTAGATCCTTCGATATTTGTTCGACTGTTTGGCGATAGATGGCGTTACTCTTACCGGCGTAACAATAGCTTGCCTAAATCTATTTGAAGTTGAGGGCAAGTGTTCAGTAGAGATCGGTGGCGGAATCGGCCTAGTAAATGTGTTTGTGCAGTTAGTATGGCGAATGATCCGTTTGTCCGCGCAGACCGTGGCGGCGGCTGGAGCTGGCGTTCAACATGGCGGTGTACTGCCCGTCGCTGCAGACGGCGTACCCGGCGCGCGCGGTGCGGCTGGCGGCGCGCGGGCTGCTGCACGACGACGTGGCGGTGCGCAGGTCGGCGCAGCGGCTCGCGCACTACGCGCTCAAGCAGCGCAAGCGCCCGCTGCACAAGATACACGTCGACCCGTACGAGCTGGCCGGCCTGCCGCGCCCCGCACAGCACATACCCGGTATCCTCACTTTCTAATCGATTTACACGTGTGGTCACTATCACGAGGTTCCATACGTCCAGTGTCGGTTGCGGATTTAACTGCATTGCTACTTTTTTCTCCAGCTGATGGTTGTCTGGAACTGATCGCTCTTGGCTAGAAGACCGCCAATTGTACTTTTTTGTTTTTGTGTTTCGCATTTTTTGTTTATTTTGCGTACAGGAAAGCATACTCTCTCTCTTTCTCTTTCTTTTTCCCTATCTCTATCTCCCTTTATTTTGACGCAATTATGAGAAAGACTGCGACATTATCCAGCAAAAATACAGTTAAATAAAATAAATCTATTCATTATTATACAGGTTACAGAAAAGATGTGGAGTGGGTCATGTGGTCTGAAGACAGGATACCAAAGAACGATGAAGAATGGGATAGACCGTGGCTGAGAAGTCCTTCTTTTGGATTTTATCAGTGGCCCGAGAAATTGGTGGTAATGTCTTAAGTTAATTACGTAATGATACTCAATGATTCTCTTCATGATCGTTGTAAAGAGCGAATATTCCAGATGGGCAGCAAAGAAAGTGTTAATTTCTTTCTTTCCTTTCTTTCATTCTTTATTAGAGCCATACACCTATTAGGTTAAGTTGGCTTAATAAAATTGATGTTTGACTTTTGCTGCCATTAAAAAGTATTATAACAGAATTTTCGGTTTTTTTAAGATTATTAATCCCAAAAGAAATCAACAACCAAAACCTTTTTAATGCTGTTCAATCCTATTTCTGACTTACCCTACTACATTTACCTGTCTACTACAAACGAGTCTAAGAAGAATTTCTAATCATCATAAGAAATTATTGCTCAATTCGAAAATAAAATTTTGTTGGCGAATTGCAAATAATATTCCAAAATTGGTTATGGGTGCCAAATGATATGCGAGTGGAACATGTCGATGACTGTCCTGCACTACGCTTTAATGATGACCTCATGAACCTCATTACGCACATTTATTAAGGTTACCTCGTTACCATCTATATATATATAAAAATGAATTGCTGGACCGTTTTGGCTAATTTTGGTCTTGAATTATTCGTGGAAGTCCAGAGAAGGTTTAAAAGGTGAATAAATATATGAAAATGCTCGAAATTATATAAAAACAAACAATTTTGTTTTTCCTTTGATGTGTCTCCCGTCGGACGGATTCTTTGGTTTGTTTTAAGTTTATTTTATACAAAGGTTTAGGTTTAGGCATTACGAAGTCTGCCGGGTCAGCTAGTATTGTATAAAAAAGGCAATTTTCATATTTACATTTTGGCATATTTTTAGGTAGCCGCCCCGATAAGTCAACAGACGTGCTGTAAATTCCCTCCTCCTGAATGTATGGAGGAGGGCGAACGCTACCTTTTCGAGTTCTTCGATGACGACGAAAACGTTAACAAACTGGTCTCGTTCCTGACCGTCGAGGAGAAAAAGGGCAAGGACAAGTTCAGCGGCGTTCGATTCTTGTTCTTCAAGGTTGGTCCTTAAATAAATTATTATACTTTAGTTATCGATGGTAGGATGAAGAGTGAGGCAGTTGTTATACTATACAATTAAAATATTGACCTCACCTCTCAAGATTGATGGTGCATTGACGTTATAATGCCGATGAACTCCAAGTATCACTGCAGATGAGGCAGGCCGTGAATTCGTTCCCACATCTATCCAATTAGTATGCGATTGGTAACGTCATAACGAGATATGTATTAAATATGGAAACGTAGTCTTTTGTTACTTTTTGTAGTGAAACTTCTAATGCGACTACCAACAAGGTTGCGTTAAACGTTTAACGCTACCATGGAATAGAAAGAGACAGAGCGAGAGTGAATGCGTGACACTCGAACGCACGCGCGTAGTATATCTGTTACAGGTCAGCGCGAGCGTTAGCAACGACTAGCGTCCAATATTTTAATGAAGTATTTAAAAAAAATATTATATATTTATTTTTCTATCTATAATTTAAAATATATAAATGTTGAAGATGTCGCATCTATTATACAAAGCATTTACTATTATAAGAAAAATCTGATTTAAGGAGGAAAAATGAAGAAAACCTCAATACTACATATCGAAAAAGAAGTTTCACTTCATTCACGTGCACCAAGTTCGTACGCGCACCGTTTATTCTTGTGGTTTCTTTTTGATCATTTTATATTAATTATTTTTATAATACAATTAAAATAAAGACTTTCTATAATGCGCAGAAGAATTAATAACATTTTAATATTATTTTTTTAGTTTCTGTTTGCTCATTTCGGACCTCGTATTGCGGACAAGTTCACGGCGCACGCGCTGCGGTGTGCGGCGGAGACGCGCGAGGCGCCGCAGCGGTTCGCGGCGGAGGTCGCGTCCGCCGCGCTGCGGGCCGCGCGCTACTGGACCAGAGACGACGCTCTGAAGATGTACAGCGACACACTAGAGATATTTAAAGCGGGTCAGTAAACGCGAATTAAACTCAATACATTAAATTTTTTTTATCACATTCATTATATTCATATCTATATATAAATACGTGAAGCAAAAACTTTGTATCCTTTTTTACGAAATTTGCGCGGACGGAAGAGTATGAAATTTTCCACACTTATAGAGAATATAGAGAAGAAGTGCACAATGCTAATATTTTTTTTTTAAATAATGCATAAAATGTACATAAACTCAATAAAGAAAACATTACACACACTACAGACCATATATTTGATGCACTCACGCATGCATACTATTTATTGTCAAACTTTTGATCTTGACGTCTGTTGTCAAATTGAGATTAAATATTGTTTGTCTTTGTTAATATTTTTTATAGTGTAGTCTTGGCGAAATTTGTGATTATAGAAGTATAAAATACAATCATAATAGTGTACAAACTTACAATTCCAATTAATTATAGTCGAATTTCGACTACTGCGGGAACACTATTATATTTTATATTAATACGCGAAGCAAAAACTGAAAAAATGAAATTTTTCACACTTATACAGAAAGAGTGCAGAATGTTTGTTTTTTAAATTATGCACAAATAAACATTAAATCAATAAAAAAAACATAATATGCACTACCCCGTATTTGACACAACACATATACTGTAATATGAAGTCGTGGCCTAACGGATAAGACGTCCGGTGCATTCGTGTTGAGCGATGCACCGGTGTCCGAATCTCAGGCGGGTACCAATTTTTCTAATGAAGTACGTACTCATCAAATGTTCACGATTGACTTCCACAGTGAAGGAATAACATAAAAATCAAACCCGCAAAATTATAATTTGCGTAATTATTGGTGGTAGGACCTCTTGCGAGTCCGCGCGGGTAAGTACCACCACCCTGCCTATTTCTGCCGTAAAGCAGTAATTTGTTTCGGTTTGATAGGTGGAGCAGCCGTTGTAACTATACTGATACCTTAGAACTGATATCTGAAGGTGGGTGGCGCATTTACGTTGTAGATATCTATGAGCTCCAGTAACCACTTAACACCAGGTGGGCTGTGAGCTCGTCCACCTATCGAAGCAATAAAAAATAATTATATATTATTGTTAAAGTCTGTGGTAATATTGTGAATAGATTAATATTGTTTGTCTTTAATATTATTTGTCTATAGTGTAGTCTTAGTGAAATTTGTGATTATAGAAGTATAATTCTTTGACAATAGAGCCATAATAATGTCCAAACTTATAATTTCAATTAATTACAGTCGAATTTCGACTACTTAAGAATGGAAAGCAGTCGACGTCGCCCCAAACACGTCATTTCGGATCCTCCTGATCCACTAACTGTGCTTTTAGGTACCTCAAGCACCGGTCACCATTCTCGTCGAACCCGTCGCTTGCGACGAAGGGCTCGACGAGTAAATTAACCCATAGACACAGCCCACCGAGCTTCTCGCCGGATCTTCTCAGTGGGTCGCGTTTCCGATCCGGTGGTAGATTCTGCGAAGCACGGCTCTTGTTAGGGTTCGTGTTAGCAACGTCATCAGGTTTGAGCCCCGTGACCTCACCTACTAGTTAAGGTTCCGCTGAAATAGTCTCTCAAAGCTATCAGCTTAGGTAGGGAAAAAAAATCGACTACTGGGCGACAACTAGTTTGAATAAATACGCTGTAATGGGTTTATCTATTGAATGTCGTGTCTAATATGTAGCAGCAGCCTTTGTTGTGTAATTAACAGTAATTATAATAGCCGGCAAACTTCTTGAGCATTTGTTGACGTAATGGGGGTAAGTTTGCGCATGGTACACTCACGTGCAAAAACATTACTTACTCTGCGTCATAATGCAATTAAATTATCAAAATCAACATATGTATTTATTTATATATTTATGAGAACATCAACAAAAAATATAGGTTAATAATTGTAATAATTTAATCTTGGGGTAAAATAGATATTCCTTCTATTAAGTCAAAACTAGAGCTGTTGCCAGGTCTTGGTTCAGTTGAAGCGAAGCTGGTATTTGTAATTTTTTTTTTTCGTTATCATAATCTTGACCATCATCATCACTGTTTTTATCACCCGAGTTGATATCATCGTGATGAGTCGACATAGGGATCATCGGTGTAGTTTACAACTCGGTCGGTTCGGTCTACTTTTTTGTCTATAATTAATTATTTTTTTGAAGATATTCGATTCGTAGTAATCGAATGTAACTTTTTTCAATTATCAGCTTCCGATTATTTTCTGTTTTTTTTCCATCTGAAGCCTAGCTCTTTCATAATTCGTCGTAAACTTCATACCGAACCATTAAAATTTATATCTTCTTTAAAATTTTCGAAGCCTTTCTACGGTACGGAGTTTCGCTGCTTGTTATGTAGTTATTATGATTACATCTTTTTATTACAGATTGAACGAAACTATCCATTCCGGTAACTTTCTTCTTCCCTGATCTTTTCTTACCCGGAGTCCGAAACACGGCGAGCAAGCCAGAGCCTTTAGCTTCATTAATAATGCACCTAACAGTACTCACGGATGTTTTTGTTGCTTCCGAAGTCTGTTTTACTTTTTCCCATATCATTCTTCCCCTGTTTTATAATGAAGCAATATACGTCGTACACAATTTTTCTACCCTTTCTTTTGAATACTACACCAGTTTGTCGCGGCATAGTGTATTTTTTATAAAAAATCAACAAACACTCAACAAATAGCAATGGCAACAAAGTCAACAAGCAATTATAACAAATAACTTAAAGATTACTAACGATAGACTTTTCACTGTACGCAAGCGTACTTTTGGGAGCAAGCGGAACGAGGGCGAGGGGCGGGACGCAAGGTTCGACTGATCTACCAATAAAGCGCTCGATACGATTTCCCCTGCCGTCGCGCCTCACCCTCACCACCAAAGTGATCTAAAATTCGGTTCTGCGCAGTCAAGGTCATTTGCTCAAGAAGTTTGCCGGTTACTATAAAAAAAAATTGACCAAAGTCATTCCTACTGGTTTCAATGTTCAATAAAGTTGCTATTCCAATGCAACAGGCAATTTCACCTTCTATCCCTAAAGGCGTTCTGGCATTTATGTTGTTACGTCTATGAGCTCCGATAACTGATTAATAATCCTTAGTCTGCAACTATTATGTAAATAAGACAAGCAAGTGTATTTTTATTATATAAGAATTTTATTTAACAAAATATGCTAATAACCTTTGCTGCTAAATGCTACTGAGCTAAACAAAATTTAACATACTTTTCAGGTCTAACATCAGTGACTCCAGAGACGATGAATGATTGGGGCACGGCTTTGGCGACCGGTATGGAGAAGATGGATCCGCTGCGGGGCGCCACTGTGGTGCAGGGGATCGTGGACCTCGCCATCCCGCCACCAGCGCCAGCTAATGCTGACCCTGATCAGAAGGCATCCTTCGTTGTGTGTGCCCGATTGCACGCATTACAGGTTAGATTATTTTGACAGAGCAGTGACATCTATTGATCAATATTTGAAACTATAAGGCAATTAATTCTTTATATTCTCTCGATTGCAAAAGAGTTAATGTTTAAATTTTAAAATAATTTAAATAAATATGAAAATGCTCGGAATCAAATAAAAATAACACTTTTGTTTTTCCTTTGATGTGTCCCCCGTCGGACGGATTTCTTTTGTTTGTTTTAAGTTTATTTTTATTTATGGATTGAGGCACTACGAAGTCTGCCGGGTCAGCTAGTAGATAATAAATAGGACATCTAACTCACAAGCTACAATATAGTTGTCAACTTATGTGCAAAATAATAATTGCACTATTAAACGAAATTTTAAATGTGTTAATACTGAGCATGTCTAGAATAAAAGTTTTTTTTTTAGGGAGCCATCGGGTCACTGAAATGGCGAACTGCATCGCTGTCCCAGATCCTGCTGAAGAAACTCGATGCTGCGAACTTTATACAGCATCCTTACCAGAATGTGCGGGAAAGTGTCGGAAGGTTCGATATCAAACTTACTTGGAATTTTAGATTAATTTCCTTTTACAAGAGATCTGGTGTCGCTCTCACACACAGGTCGTTGGTATTAACAACTATGAAAACAATGTTTGGCTTTGATTGACGAACAATAGAGTCTGTAATGAGAGCATATTGAGATATTTCACGGGAACATGAAAAGTCGTGTCCTGTAAATTATTTCTATTTTTTAAATACTATTCAGTCCTTCGATCAACAATAGTTACTAGATAAAGGGATACGTACAAAATTAAAGCAAAAACTGTCCGCGTGAATATATACTTATATAGCTACATTCGTTTATTAACAAACGGAGAAAAAAGTTTTGAAACACTTTTACTTTCAAACTAATAACAACTATGGCACCTAGTAATAAAGTCACAAATCTCCAAAACATTATCTAATACTTACGATCATTCGTCACATAAAACGAGCAAAGCAATAAATTACTCCTGTCACTTACCAATAAAAAGACATATTTTAAACAACTTTTAATGTTAAATCAATCTTAAGGTGCAACAAATAAAGTAACTTTTCCCTTAATTGCTCTGAGAACTAACATCGTTTTGCTTTATTTATTTTTGCTTCTTGAAATGCCGATTTCTATTTACTACAGGAGGTAAGGGAGTCGCGCTTAACACTAAAATAATTTATTAATGAATTAAAGTAAAAGTTTAGTTGTTTACTTTTTATGTTTTGGAAATGTATGTTTGTTAGTATCTATACATTACTTATTATTTTATTAGCGTTACGTTTTTGTGTAATATATATTTTTAAGTTTTCGCGACCAGTGCACATAATAAAACAACGTTTAAACGGTTTCAAGCGTGGTATTTTTATTACAATGTTTCGGCCACATTTCAGTAGCCGTGAGCACGGAAGGCAAAGATGTCCAGTGTCAATAAGCGGAGTTCTTAGCTGGCTTATAAAAGTCATCTCTTGTTTCTCTGGCGACAATCGAGATCCATTCTGCACACGTGATTGCTAGGAAAGCTAAAATAAAAATGGAAAGCTAAGTATCTAATGAGAGTCCAACAAACAGACACAAAAGCAGCATTAACCAATTTTAACCAACTAATTTTGAAGTGCTGCTAACAAATTTTAAAAAATTATTACAACACAAATCTACTCCATGCATTTACTGTTCTGTTAAGCAAAAGTTTGTCCATGTGTTGGCCGAGCCTTGGCCAACATTTGTAGCGGTGGTTAAAAATCGGTAATTTTGTTCAAAATTTAATATTATTTATAAGTTTAAAGCTTACAATATAGTTTATACTTCATGTACTTACCGAAAGTAAGATACTCCCGCCGTTAAATTGCTTTTTCGGGCCTTATTTTTGCAACTTTTGAATACACACTGCGGTATTGTGAGACGGGTTGACATTGGCTGTGTTTGAAGTGAACTAAACAAAATAAGAGCTCACATTTCAAGTGCGCTGTTATTTGTCGAGACGGATTTTATGCACCGACCCGAAATCTAGTTACTATTGTTGATCGAAGATTCAGTCCGTCAAATTTTCAAAGGTTGTGTAATTAAGCGGGAACAAAAAGCGTGATGTTAAATAACTTTTCACAATATAGCAATATACATACTAACTGACAATAGATGGCAGCACTTTGTAAGTAGTAAACTCCAGTCATGCGTCGGACCTGACTAATCTATGTATATTATCTATGGTCGGACCTGCCACGCGCCATTTTTATTGACCTCAAATAATATCAATCAGTATTGATATATAATGTTATATTTCAGTTTGCTAGCGACAATGTTCGACACGGAAGTGTTGTTCCCCGGCGGGCCTACTGGTTACTCCCTGTCTCTTGGCGACTTCATAGAATCGATTCAGCCAAGACTGGCCCCTTTGTATGATGAGAATGGAGACATTGGTATGTATAGTACTAAATTATGTATGGCTTAAAACATAATGTTATTCGTCAATTTCAATTTGATTCGTTGTATGAATTAAAAAAATTGCGGGCTAGAAAGAAATAATACATAGTTATTTATTGTTCTATATTTTGAGATTTTTTTTGATATTTTTTGTTATTTAGACCACTGAATATTTGGATGTCGTTATCGCCTCTTGCGTAGAGACCGTACTGCAGAGACAGCATATATCACAATCGAATGCAGATGAACAACATCACACATAGAAACTTGGTTCTAATTATCTCTGAAGCAAAATAGCAAAATTAATAATGTTTTTTTTTAACAAAGCACGCAATGTATCAAAAAATAAATTATGCTGACTGCCCGGTCAACGTACTCTAGCGACAGAAGAAGGTTGCTGATCGGTTGGCATAGTCGCTAGTTCCTGTCTATAATGACGGTAGCAGTCAAATATTCAGATGCTACTGCGATGTGTAAGTTCACAGTAATGTCTGATCTAAATATGTTATTTCGCAGTGATATCGCTGACGACAACTACGTCACCGCTACAAGCGACGGCCGCCGAGGAGGCTCCGCAGTCGGCCGCTTCCACGTCCAGAACCAGAAACTCGTTAAGCGGACAGATACCGGTGCGCGTCGCCAGACTGTCGCCCGACTCCGCTGAAGCTTCCGTGAGCGAAGACGCAGCTCAGGTTAGAGGAACACGAGCGATGATGACGTCACCAAACACAGATGGCGCTGCGGATGACGATTTAAAATTTAAATTGTTATTGTACCTTTGATGTTGTCGACTAGAGACATGCTCGTTTGCTAGCTTTGGACAGGTTTCAGGTCGTCATTTTAATTGAATTGCAATATTATATATTTATATATATAAAAATGAATTGCTGTTCGTTAATCTCGCTAAAATTCGAGAACGGCTGGACTGATTTGGCTAATTTTGGTCTTGAACTATTCGTGGAAGTCTAGAGAAGGTTTAAGAGGTGAATTAATATGAAAATGCTCGGAATTATGTAAAAATAACAATTTTGTTTTTCCTTCGATGTGTCCCCCGTCGGACGGATTCCTTTTGTTTGTTTTAAGTTTGAGGCAAAAGGAAGTCTGCCGGGTCAGCTAGTTAACTTATAATTCATCGGCCGTCTTGTGTAGTGGTAAGTGACATGGTCACTACACAAGGGGGTCGAGGGTCCGACTCCCGCCAAGGGAAGATATTTGTATGATAAATATAAAATGTATTTTCCAGAGCTATGGATGTATATTATATATATGTATGTGTATAATAAAAATCTTACATTTATTTACATTATCTGGTACATGTAAAACAAGTTCTTTACGAACTTAGCACGGGCCCAGCTAACGTGGCGTGATTGTTAGTAAAATATTTATTTATTTATTATTATTTAATAACTGTAGTAGAAAATCTGTTGTGTATTGCCTTAAGTTTTGTCAACATTCTATTTAAAAAAAAAAAAAAAACTCGGTGTAGTCTGAAGCGGTTGAAGGTGAAGAAGAATCGATAGGCCGTAGTCGTTTAGAGAAGCAGCTGGTGGATCGGCTCGACGCGGCGCTCAGTCTGTCCGGGGACGCGCCTGTCGTCGCGCCCCAGCCCAAGGATCACGCCCGGGCTCTGAGTCTACTCACTACCGGTAAGCAAAAACTCGTGGCGCTCTGTTTAATATGTCATCGGTCTCATAAATAATTAAGGCATATACAGAGATATAGTTAAGCAACGCAGTAACACCAAAGATTATGTTAAAAAGTAATTCTAACGGCTAATATTTTTAAATAAAATATTTTTGTACTTTAAGACGCTGTTTGTAATAAAATCATCTGATTATTGTGATAACTATTGAAGAAACTACAGAAACAGACTGTATGAATATAAATAAGCAAAACTTTTTATTTTTTATCATTGACACAATGTCGCAAGGCAAGACTACTGTTACGCCGTTAAAGTAACGCCATCTATCGCCGAGTAGCACAAAACGAATATCAAAGAAACCAGTAACATCGAGAACGCTCGACAAGTAACAACGCCATCTATTGTCAGATACCGGAAACACATCGAAGCTACTTGCCCAGAATGTTGTCGATAATGTCGTATCATAAAAGCGTTGCAGAGATGGCACGAAGGCAGTCAGTAATCGAAACTACTTTAAGCGAAACAGGGAATGGATCACTTGAAGCAAAACGGAAGAAGTGAATTAAGAATTTTAAAGTGTTCATTAAGTGTTTTAAGTGTTTAATAGAGTCTTAATTTGTACTTCGGCAGGATTTTTATTTATCACGTAACACTACAATTAATGCGTTTTGCCCACATTAACGTGGTGTAGAAAAATAGATTCTTACTCGTGAGATCATGTACAGAATCGGCATTGCACAACGAGCGATGGACCGCTCTATGTTGGGCTTCAATACCCAATACCCATACCCAGATTAGACGCCAAACAAAAGTTACAGGTGCTGGTAAGAAATTAGTAGCACATCTGAAATGTAGTTAGGCTTGGACACTTAGCAGGACGAAATGGCAAAAAGTAGGTCTCATGATGGATAATTTAATCGAAACAGCGGAGAGGACGTGGATGAGAATGATGGCGATCAAAAACTAAGGCATAAAAAAAGGAAGACCCATGCTCAGTATTGGCTATTAAAGGGTTGAAGATGATGATTATTATTGTGATCAATAACAAAGGAATGAAGATAGAAAATGAAGATTTAATACATACATTTTACTAATTAAATCTTGAAGTGTCAGTGATTTTGATCAAATTTCGATCATTGGTCGTAAAGTGATTTAATGAACGAAGTATTCGATTCATAAGAAGAAATCGTGTGAGATAGTTCGTATACTTAGTTAAAATTGTATATGTATCTCTTTATGTGCTGCGTCTTGCGACCTGCGGGTCCACATACAACTGTGTGCTTAGTGCTAGTTTTTTAACGTTCTCGATAGCGCAAAAGTCAGCTCTTATTTGTATGGAATGGGATCGTTCGCCTACGTTTCCCGCTAGTAGCGCTGTTCCAACTGCTTACAAAATTGGGTTATCTTTCACTGCTTAGTGCGAACTAAGCACACTGAGCTATATATAAGTGCAACTTGTCGTTACGGCAGTGATCCGCGCGAGCACGGGCGTGTGCGTGCGCGGCGTGAGCGCGGGCGGCGTGGGCGGCGGCGTGGTGCGCGCGGCGTGTCGGTGCGCGGCGCGCGGCCCCACGCAGCCGCACGACGAGCTGCCGCGCGCCGCCGCCGCGCTGCTCGCCGCGCTCGCCGTGCAGACGCGCACCGCCGCCGGCTTCGATCGCACCTGCGACGAACTAGAACTGCTCGCCACAGGTACGCACCCATCTCTACCAGCTGTCCTCTCTGTGATACTAATCAGGCTGCAGAGCTTACAATAAACAATATGTAGGATATAAGTAAAAAAAAGACTTTTGTTTTTTATTGCATAGATGGGTGGACGAGCTCACAGCCCACCATGTGTTAAGTGGTTACTGGAGCCCATAGACATCTACAACGTAAATGTGCCACCCATCTTGAGATAAAGTTCTAAGGCCTCAGAATAGTTACAACGGCTGCCCCACCCTCCAAACCGAAACGCATTACTGCTTCACGGCAGAAATAGGCAGGGTGGTGGTACCTACCCGTGAGGACTCACAAGAGGTCCTACAACCAGTAATTACGCAAATTATAATTCAGCGCATTTAGATTTTTATTACACGATGTTATTCCTGCACCGTGGAAGTCAATCGTGAACATTTGTTAAGTACGTATTGCATTAGAAAAATTTGTTACCCGCCTGCGGGATTCGAACACCGGTACATCGCTCAACACGAATGCACCGGATGTCTTATCCTTTAGGCCACGAAGACTTCAAATTTCAAATAAACTCAGACAAAAATCGCTTTTACATGACCGATTTAACGTTGTTTCTGTTTTCTCTTGCGCTGCGTAGGTAACTCGTGGTGGGCTCGACTGGCGTGCTTGGACTTTGCTCAGCCGTTCCTGTTTTACGGGCTCCCGTTTCTGTGCGATAGTCCGGACAGAGCTGTTCGAGCCGAACAGTTCGCTTTGAAACTCATGCGGGACTCGCGACTCGAGGTGATGACACATTTTGAATTCATTAATCAATCATGTGAAATTATTAAAGGGAAATAATCATCTACTGTAGCCGGTAACCGTTCTCCAAACCGTAGATTGGTGGATATGTAATTAGTGTACCAAAACTATTAGAGCAGATGAATGATACGCGGGCCTCTGGTACGTGTCGGTCGCGCAGATGGAACTTGCGTGGGATTCAAAAGCAAATCCGTAGTAAACATCCAGCAGTTTATTGAAAGTAATCAGGCGGACAGACAGTACAATAATACCAAAGATATATTATTATAGAGGAACTTAAAAGTACAGCGTGCAGACCGTGCGACGGTACCGAGAGAAAAGGGGAGAGCGAACCATAGACAGCTACATTTATACACAATGCAGGGCATTGAATTACAAGCCAAGTTTAATTGCGTAACATTCTTAATAAAAACAACAAATTCGTTACATTATAAATGTTAAAAAAAATTGCAATTGGAAAATATTGTTTGCTGTTCATTGCGCTTAAATATCAGTTGACGCTCGGGGTCAACGCTCTTATGCGATCTGAAAACTACCTTCGTTTCATATTAAAGGTTCATAAGTCGATGTAAAGATAAAAATAATTATTCATTAAATATTTGTGTTTGGGCTTGGTTCTCTAATCTTTTGTTTTTAAATTTAGTGCGCAATCGATACGATACTTGGTAATTTGTTAGAAACTCACCGTAGGTCTGTGTCTTTGTAGTTATAATAATATTTGTTAGCACTATCTTCTTGGAGTGGCCACTTTCATTTGTTTAAGTAATTAATTAGCTTCACTCAATATTCACTAATATTTTTCGCGATCGCACAATTTTGATGCGCACGATTCAAACCCGACTTTATATATGACATTGATATAAAAGGGGAAAGGGATGGGACAATATCGATGCGCTCTCAATTACGTTCAAAAATATTACTGCGATGTATTCATTGCAGATAGCGTAAACAATTTGTCTGCCTATTATGTTAAGGTTTTCAATGTCATTTGCAAAATCACGTAAAATATTTTCACAGGTTCGACAGTCGGCTGCTAAGCTGTTGACAGGATTGATGCACTGTCGCGCTCTACCCGACGAACAGAGGACGTTGCGTTTGTTGATACGCAGCGCTCGATCGAAGCAACTGGTGGAGAGACATTTCGGGGTGCTCGGCATGTGCGCCTACCTGTCCTCTCGACCGTACAGCATCGGGTCCAAGTTCGGCGACGTGCTGTCCGAGCTGTCCCGGCACACGAACGCGCCGGACCCGGTCCCCGCGACCATACGACGCGCATTAGCAGACTTCAGGAGGACCCACCAAGACGACTGGCCGAAACATAGAGATCAACTCTCTGAAGACGAACTGGACATGTTGGCTGATCTCACTTCCCCCCCTTCGTACTTCGCCTAGCTTGCCAACGTTAGCTGCGTAAATCAGGACCTCCCTATTTATATTGTATATTGTTCAGGTTTCGTTTTAGGCTGGCGACAGACAGATCTGTGCAATGTAATCACAATCCGAGCTTTTTTATTTTTGTCAGAACAACCGAGACAATAGTGGATGCAAGTATCCAAAAATTTCGTAAGTTGCCACACGATAAAATGCTTTAAGTCAGTTGCCAGCTTAAAATAAATAAAAGCCGATATATGTAGGTAGTTTAAAGATTTGAATTTTTTGTAGAAATGTAGCAGAATTTAATCTTGATAAAAAAAAACGCAAGAAAGCACAACAGACATGTGAGAAATGACATTTGGCTACATTGGTAGCTCGCTGTTTCTTCTACGGTATTCTGCTCGTTATAACGGGTTGCGGCATAAATAATAATTCTATTGGACGTTGATATATTTGTTTCTGTGGGATGTTTTGGGTGAAGACATTTTTATTGGGATTGGATTTTTTTATTAACCATCACCAAAATTAAGTTAAGATTCATAAAGTAAACAATTCATTTCGTGACTGGCCCGAAAATTATTTTATATGATTAATACATATAGGACTAAAAGTTGCTTTACTAATAAAGTTATTTTGTATACAGAAAATGTAATGTTTGGAAATTAAATTTTTAGAACGGTCATAATTAATTGTTTTTCATTATTTAAATTGGGAATAAATCGTAATTATGTGGAATATTCGGTGCACTGTTGGTTTATTGTGCAGGGTTTTATTGAAATGTTAATTTTTAGCTCAATATTCTTGAAAGGTCATCGGGAAATCATAATCATTATATAAATTTAAAGTTTCTAATTTTGTATGTCGATCAACTGTAAAGAAATTTAATTGTTATTTTTTTGTTATATTTATATAAATATGTACCTTATATGTTTGGAATATTCGTCGCTTTGTATAGATAATTTCAGTAATCGTGAAAATGATGTCTGAACACTTTGACATGACATTTTATCTACTGTAAATAAATAAATGAACAAACACAAATGTACATTAACATGTACAGAGCAGTAAATTCATTGACAGAAATCATCACCGAGCCTAAATTAAAGGAGTACCTTGATTCACAAGGTTGAGGAACTACCATAGAATTAATCTGACGATATTCTGTGTAAATAGATATTGTTTAAATTTTATATTTAATTATTTTAGGAAAATAGCTCAATTTTTTGGCCTCTAATAATATATAAGATATGTATTTTTTGCAACACACAATTTATGTATAGCACTGCAATTAATTATGAAAAGTCAACTTTATTAAATCAAAGAGGTACACTCTTTGTGATGCAATAACTTTCAATTTTGTCTATGGTTGAACCGCAATTAATAACGTACGTTTTTCTACTTCATTAATTTGGGAAGCCCTATCTTCGATAGATTCAATAATTTTCATAAATATAATTATTTTACTGCAACTACAAATTTCTGCATTGCGAAAAATGAAGAAACAATAATCTGTAGAATATTCCCTTGTAAATTTTGTTTATTTATTTATGTATAATTGTGTATCCATTTTACATAGATCTGGTAAAGGAAGGTGATGAGACTGTAATTAATGTATCATTAAAAAAAAAAATGAAACAAAACTTCATATTTGTGTTTTATTATTCAAATGTAAAAATAAAAAATAATTTATCACTACATAAAATTAAATATAGCGGCAGTACGGTCGATTATGGTTATAAAAATCACAAATTAAAGTTGTACAAAATATGTTTTGTATTTAAAGGTCCGATTATGTATTTGCAATATACATTTGAAAGCGTTTACTATTTGAAATTAACATCCATATACATATCTTTAAATCTTTTATGTTATAGTCTCCACTGAATTTGGTGTGTAACTGTTGTTATAAGAGCCGAGACTAATATTGTAATCATTATTTTTTTGGTTTTCTACTCATTTCATAGTTGCAATTCCACAATAGGCGATCGGACAGCAATAACAATAAAAAAAAAACAATATAAAGTTTTGTGAATTATGAATTTTAATTTACGAAAACTGCAAAATAAGCCAATTTTCGTTTGAGTACCCACGTATGACTATCAGGCTTGAAATGTTGTTCTGCATGGTTTTATTTAGTTTCATGACATGTCCGATCTTCTATTTCAATTTTAGAGTTTTACAATTAAAAGCATTTAAAAAAGGTATTTAAAAATCCGTTAGTTTTTATTACGTATTCAATGCTTCTTTCTGGGTTGTATACAAACTGGCAGCGAACACGATATCTCTCTTTATAGATGTAGACGCTTCCATCATTTTCGACTGAAGTTTCGGATCACCGATCGCCACGGATGCGTCTTTCACGTCTACCAGTAACTGTAATATTTTATAAATAGTTTATTTTATAATTACTGGTGGTAGGATGCCTTGTGAGTCCGTGCGAGAAGGTACCACCACCTTGCCTATTTCTGCCGTGAAGCAGTAATGCGTTTCGGTTTGAAGGGTGGGGCACCCGTTGTACTGTTAAAAGTGAGACCTTACAACTCATGTCTCAAGGTGGGTGGCGGCATTACGTTGTAGATGTCTATGGGCTCCGGTAACCACTTATCACCAGGTGGGCCGTGAGCTCGTCCATCCATCTAAGCCACAAATTAAAAAATAACACGATTGCGAAATAAAAAGCATTCTGAGGCTACATCAAAATATTGTATTCAGTTTAGTTGCTTTAAAATATTAAACGATTTAGCCTGCGAAAGAAGGCGACGATACTTATGAAGGTTTCATTTTTAATAGTTGTGAGTTGTACACGCTTTTATTTTTTAATTCGAGTAAATGTTAATAAGGGCCTCGGTCCACTGCAGGTATTAATTAGGAACCAGAGTACCATTAATATCATTGATTCCACCTACTATTTCGCGACGTAGGGCCTGAGTATCAATTATGTACTGTAATTATTACTACATAAATAATAGGGGCTGTTCTAGTTACCATACTAAAATACAAATGGTCATCAAAACCTCAGCGCGTTGAGAGATTTTTTTTCTGATAATGGAAGTAAAAGCTTGTTTAGCTATTTAATGTTTAATTACACTTACCTCATGCAACTGTTGTATACATCTGACAATGATTCCTTCTTGAACATCCGTTAGGTCCATAATCTCTGCGAAAGGTTTCTCCAAAGCCCATTCATACACTACCCTTACAAGGCCAAAGTTCAACCTCTCTGCTTGCCCTTCGAAGTGACTTACCTGAAATCAATGTTAGTTAGTTTCGTTGTGGCAACGCCAAATATTATTATTAATATTATTTGCACTCCACCTGTCGTACGTCGATGGTACTATATCCGGAATGGACCCTGAAGTACCAATAATTATAAAGTAATTTAATTGGACCAACATACAAACAAACAATCACAGAGTAACATAAGTCGAATCAAAATATATTCAAGTTTATTTTTATTTTATTACTTAGATGGATGGACGAGCTCACAGCCCACTTGGTGTTAAGTGGTTACTGGAGCCCATGGACATCTACAAGGTAAATGCGCCACCCACCTTGAGATATGAGTTCTAAGGTCTCAGTATAGTTACAACGGCTGCCCCACCCTTCAAACCGAAACGCATTACTGCTTCACGGCAGAAATAGGCAGGGTGGTGGTACCTACCCGAGCGCACTCACAAGAGGTCCTACCACCAGTTAAAGTTGTTTTGTTAAACAGTATTAATTAAGGAATTTGTTAATTCGACTAAAGAAAATTTTGTACATTTCAAATGGTCAGCAGTGACGATCATTCATATAGTATTTTTATTAAATTTATGTCATAAAAATTACTCAATATCAAAATAATTTTTTTTCATAGTTTTTTACATAAATCACTATGTTTATATCATGTGGAATTTTTAATTAGTAATATAACCTTATAGCATGTCGTTAATTTGCTGCCAAATGACGTGGTGTAATAAAGTTGTGCTTAGGTAAGTTTTGTAAAGTTACCGCGGTAATTTTGAAGAATCAGCGCTATCGGTTTGCCTATTGGCTGGCTCGAAACTGCCTATCTACAAAAAATACTCACTAAATATTTAGCCTCTATAGAAGCGATTTCGGCGTCGATCTCCTCAATGGCTTTGACGCCTTCAGTCAGTTTCTCTGTGAGCGGGTTCGTGATCTGGGTCCTGGCTTGGAACACGAAGCAGCTGAGCAGCGCGGCAATTTCTGCCGGGGTCTTGTCGGCGAACACGTTCCGGAATATCAGCTCCGATATGATCAGTTCGTTTGTTCCCATTCCGCACGCCACGCGACCTGAATTATAATAAAGTAATAGTAGTATATATACTGGGTGTTAGGAGATCGCTTCCCAAAACGAAGACAGACGATAGTACCGTTATGCCGGTAGGAGTAACGCCATCTATCGTCGAATAGTCGAACGAATATCGGAGGATCTAATAGCACCTAGAACGCTCGAGAAGTACAACGTCATCTATTGTCAGATAGCGGGAACACAATACTCGACTTGTGTGGAATGTTCTCGATAATTCTAGGGAAGCGAATTGAGAATTTAAAGTGTTCTGTTTGTGTTCTAAGTGATAAATACAGTTTTAATTTATACTTCGGTGGAATTTTATTTATCCTGAGCCTCAGCGCGTAACATTACTATCGTCTGTCTTCGTTTTCGGAAGCGGTCTCCTAGCACCTAGTATAGTTTTAGTAAATTTAACTAACCGATTAGACCGATTTAGATTATTCTTCATACCTTTCAGTATAACGCTATCGTGTTCGTCGATGTAGCTCAGCTCCCTGAGGACTAGCAGTCTCCGTTGGTAGTCGGGGTAGAGAGACAAGTTCTCGAACGACAGTAGACGTTTATATTTATCTCGCTTCCTCTCAGCTTGTTTGCGTTCGTATACCACAGCGAATTCAGACTTGAAGTTCGCTATATCGGTAAATTTCTTGTGGGCCTCGAGTTCAGTCTGAAATATATAATATTATATGTACCTACACGTTTAAACAGTCATGCGTTCTGATCAAAAGGGTAGGTAAGCGCAAATTTTTTTTTTACAGTTGCGGCTTTTTCTAATAATTCCTTTTTCACTAGAACTAAAAAAATATATAATATATATTTTATAATATATATTTTTTGTTATTTTAACACTGCGCTCAAGTGTAATAGGGTTCAACATAACGTCGCACTCGGTTCATCGACGTCATATGAGTAAGGCGATTAGCAGTGGTTTGGAATATAAGTTGACTAAAACAAAAAATATTTTAAGTTCATTGAACTAAATATTAATATGTACCAACTACTTCATATAATCTGTGTGAACTGCGAAAGATTTATGAGTGAGTAAGAATTCAAGGGTTATGTAACACCACCCCGCCTATTTCTGCCGTGAAGCAGTAATGCGTTTCGGTTTGAAGGGCGGGGCAGCTGTTGTAACTATACTGAGACCTTAGAACTTATATCTCAGGGTGGGTGGCGCATTTACGTTGTGGATGTCTATGGGCTCCAGTAACCACTTAAGGTGGGTGGCCAGGTGGGCTGTGAGTTCGTCCACCCATAAAAAAACCTGTTTAGTTAAGGTGTATACATACAGCTAGTGCTTTAAGCTTGTCTAGTGCCTGCAGTATCTCGCCGGTGGAGATGGCGAGGGAGTGCGTGAGGTTGATCCGCTCGAGCTGGACGGCGCCGGCGCGGGCGGCGTGCGACATGCGGGACAGCTCCTGCACCGTGCTGGCGCAGCTCGCCCCCACCGGAGCGTCCTTGAACCTGACCAGTCAAGCACACTTTACGGTACGCCTTAACCGTAGATCGGGGGGAATAGGGACTAAGGGGTAGAATAATGAAAAATCAGGGTTGTCACAACGCTTTTGTGAGATTTCATTTTGTTGAAACTAAATTTTAAATTTATTAAAATGAATATTGAAACATGAGAAGAAAGAACATTAGCAATATTAAAATATTTTTGAATATTGAAATATAAAAAAAACATACAAATCTGGGTTGTCACAATGATTTTGTGAGATTTAAATTTGTTAAATTAAAAATAACTTTTATTCAGTGTTTAAGAATATTAAATAGTTTAATTTAGTCATCGGAGTTTTGTAACTGATTAAATATATTGAAAAGTTAATTACCTAAAGGTTAGTTACCTAACTAACAATTAAACAGTGCCAGCCCTATTGAAAAACTCTATTGTCTCCATGCGTAACCCGATTCACCCCAAAAGCCAAGGTTGGATCAGGTCAAGCTAGTTTTTTAAGTTTTTATGTATACTTTCAATGAGATATGAAAATTTAAACCTTGGGAACCGTTTTAATCTTCATTTTATTGGTATTACCCTAAGAAAAACCGCTGAGAATTTGTGTTGAAATTGAAAAATGTTCCAATTCCCCTCCAATCTACTGTACTTAAAATATAACTCTCGACATTAGTTACGTGTGAACCCACCGCGGTATCTGCCGCTGTTCCCAGTCTTGTATAATGCGAGTGACGTCGATTTTTAGGTTCATTTTCGTTACCGCAACTATGTTCCTTGGCGCGATACACAATACTTTATGATCCATCGTGCTTTCCTCTGTACCTGAAATAATCAAATGTTCCGTTTAATGTATTTATAATGAATAAGTAAATTAATTGTCAATGGTAATGACATAGTTTCTTAGCGTTTATCAATTACGTCTATACCTTAATAGTATCAATAAACTGCAACTATTTATTAACCTTTACATGTCAGATTAAAAAGGAAAATTCAATTTTTATTATTGGCATCTTAAATCAATGTTTTCATAGCTCACTTCATCAATTTTGGTAGATACTTCTGTGAGCAATGCTGAGCAAACATCAGACGGCACTCGCGTTGTTTTTTTGGCTCATTAAGCTTTCATACTGTAGTGTCTTTATTTAATATCGAATAAGTATAGTTACATTACGTACCTATGGTGTCGTATGTAGCAGAGAAACTGAGCATCCTGTACCAATTTTCATCGATTTCGAAGTTATACCGCGACGAGTCTTGGATCGGCGTGTTCAGTACTAAAACCTTATAGGGAGTTTGTCGTGGACCTAAAAAAAACATAATTTAAGATAAGAAAATTTAACTATTTTGATTTTCAATCCAATAAAGAATACAAGTTTAGGATGCTGGATTTTACGTAATTTAAGTGTATTTTTTTTATTGCCCTTGTAGGCAGACGAGCATACAGCCCACCTGAAGGTGAGTGGTTGCCGTCGCCCATGGACTTCAGCAATGGCAGGGGCAGAGCCAAGCCGTTGCCTATATGCTGTATAATATGTTTTTGTTACATTATTAAACATTAAAGACTCACCAGTGCTATTCAAATACACGGCCAGCTGATTGATATAAGGCCCTGCGGAGACGATCAGTATCTTCCCTGCGTCCAATTCCTTTGCCACCTTCGATTGGTTCAGCAGTATGGGCATTATCTCGTTGAGCACGTCGAGGTAGGCGGCCGCGGTCTCGTAGAAGGCGGCGAGGGGGGCGAGGTGCGACGCGAGGGGGGCGCTGCACTTCTCGGAGTACTCCTTCTCGGCGACCTCGAGCTGCCTGCGGTAGTTGTCCGCCTGACAGATCTGGTTGAACTCGCAAAACGAGCGCTGCATCATGCCCTCGACGGAAACCGTGGCCGCTCTGTGGGACAATAATTCGTTTTCTCGCATTAAAACTGTACTAGTGGTCCCTCGGTAATCAAAATTTGACTTTTTATTGCTTAGATGGGTGGACGAGCTCACAGTCCACCTGTTGTTAAGTGGTTACCGGAGCCCATAGACATCTATAGCGTAAATGCGCCACCCACCTTGAGATATAAGTTCTAGGGTATCAGTATAGTTACAACGGCTGCCCCGCCCTTCAAACCGAAACGCATTACTACTTCACGGCAGAAATAGGCAGGGTGGTGGTACCTACCCCTGCGGACTCATAAGAGGTCCTACCACCAGTGAAAAACGACTATAATTAATTGAAATTATAAGTTTGTATACTATTCTGATTCGATTGTCAAAAACTATTATACTTCTATAATCATAGACTTCGCCAAAAATACACTTTAGAAAAATGTTAATAAAGAGAAACAATATTTAATCTATTCTCAATTTGACCAAAGACTTTAACAATAAACAAAAGAGTATATACGCGTATGTATTTCATATATTTTTTACTGGTTTAATATATTTTTATACAAAAAGAAAAAAAAATATTGCATTCTACATTTCTTCTCTATATAAAGTATAAATGAGTCGACTATTATCAAAGCCGGCAATCTGACTTTTGGACAATGATTGGTAAATCAGAAAAACGAATTATTGACTTTGTATTCCATTGGCAGTCACAAAACTCTTCGGAACGACATCTTAGATAAATAACAGGTTAACTATTAACCTTTATTTAATGCAGGTTTTGAACCGTATTCTTTGAAGGAGACGATTATNTCCTTCCTCAGCAAAACAAGTCTGCCCGTCTTCCACTGTTTCGGAAACCGTCCCGACTCGAGGCAGGCTTCAAAGAGCCGCACGAGCCGGTCCCCAAGGGCACCGAAGGCCAAATCCCAGACCCGACCATGAACACCGTCAGGGCCGGGGGCCGCGTCCTTCCTCCGCATCCTCGACACGGCCGCACGAATCTCCTCCTCCGAGATACTCGGAGGGACCACCTCAGCTTCAAAAAATTAACCTAATCTAACCTAATATTGATTAAGTATACATTTTTAGATCATATCGGAATAATAACATTTTTTTGATCAAAATTTTTAATCATCAGTATATTGATGTAAATTTGGATATCACAAAAATAAGGTCTGGTTCTTAGTGGCACTGATACTACTGAATCTGGTGAAGATGTTTGTTATTTGGAATTTGGGTTTACTTGTTTGTGTACTATATTTTGCTTGTTGCTTGTTGTTTGCGTTATTTCTATACCAGTGCCCCATATTCTGAGACAGGTAATATTATAAAGCTATTTTTACGGTATAGTCTTAGATTTTTCATTGACATGATATTATTTACAACATTTGAACATCAATTTGGAATTTATTTTATTTGGAAAATTGATACTTGCCTATGAGATAAAGGCTTTAATGAAATATGGACTTCAAACTAAAAATGCATCCTCCAACACAGAAATTAAATATATTTCATATAGTTTTTGTTTGCAATAACAGTATGCTGGGTGGAGTCTTGTAGTGGAACTGTTTGTACAAGATGATAATAAGTTTTAACACTATAAAGTGAAAGGGAGAGAAGGAATATTTTGATAACCAGTTATTGTTTTTTTTTAAAATTCATACTAGTGGTAATGAAGTTTCAGTCTCTAGGATGAAGGGAGCGGCAGTTTTACTTTTACTCTTAACAAATTGTGTTAATGCCGTCATAAATGCAAGTAATTGCAGATTTAATTTTTGTTCTGAAAAATTCAAAAAAATGTTATTTTGTAGCTCTTGACCATAATTGAACTTTTGGAAAAAACAATTTGCAATGAGTTGTAGATTTGCATGAATAAATAAAGTTCTATATCCTCTAAACTATTGAATCCAAGCTACTAGATGGAATGGATGGATTTATTCACATTATGGATAGGTATGAACTGGCTTAAATTGAATGATGTTTTATTAACAATTACTGATCGAAATGTCTCTCATATAAATAATACTATTCCTATATACTTAATATTTACTGTTACTGTTTACCAGTAGCAATTAATGTTGATAGATGTTGTATCTTTTATTTCAATCATAATATGTTTAAATTTAGAAGTGCTTCGTAATTGATTGCTGTTTTGTTGTACTAACTTCGGAACTCTTCATTTTTAAACAACTTTGAAAAATTATTTTAATTTATTTTTAAGCATATAATTTCAGTTACATCCAATTGAAACTTCAGCAAAATTATTTTCATTCCATTTTATTTTTAATTATTAATAATTTTTATTAATCAATGGTCGAGTGACTTTATTTTTTAAGCTTTCACTGCTAAGTGTGGAGTTTCGAAGATCTTTTTTTTTCGACTTTGAAGATGTTAAAGGCCCACTCACCGACGACTCCCCGACACCCGAGACAGAACCCTGTCAAGGTAGAGGGCTCCTATGGTCAACACGACTACCAGACTCGCAGCTTATCTAAAGGGGGTATCCTTTAGATAAGCTGCGAGACCGGCAAAGTCGTCGAGGCGATATTCGACGACTCTACGTCGACGGTATTTGCTCGTGAAGAGCAGGGCGCTGCCGCAGCCAAGCGGGGCAGTACGTCAGCGTGTGCGCGGCCTTGATATCATTCCAGCCACAGTGGTGGCATTCATCGTTGGTTCCCTCTGGTCGACGCGGTGCAGATACCAACCAAAACACCCATTACCGATTATCACCTGCGTCAACCGAGACGCCCTCGTTTGAGGTTAACGTAGTGCGCCTGGATCGAGTGCACCGCTACGACAGTCCGAAGACCGACGGGATCATGGCAGGCGTCTTGGCGAGAACCCACCCCGGTTCGAACGAGAAGGCGCGGTATCATCGCATTGCCCTGACCGTGAAACACGCGCTGCGGACTTGAAGCACCCCGACGTTACCGGGGTCAGGGCGCGGTAGCATACGGGAGCCCTGTACAGTGCCTTCCAGCGCCCCACCCCCTCGTAGAGGCGGCACGTCGTCCTGTCGGATCCCCGACGTTCGGCAAAAGTTGGGTCAACGAGCCGACTGTCGCCATCAATCGGGGGCCCAAATTGTCTAAATGAGCGCCGAAGCTCCAATGACCGTCCAATTCAAGGTCGATCACCAGGTGGGCCCCGGGCTCAGCGCTCTCCCGGTCCCGTGAAACAACAACCCCTTTCGAACCCTGCTATTTTGCTTGCCATGTTTTTCTAATTACAATTTCTACTATATTCAATTTTTCAATTTTGTTTTTATTAAACAAAATCATCGACTGGGTAAATTAACTACACGTATCTCTCGATTTACACTGAAAATAGGTTTCGGACTGCATAAAATAAAATCTCCGATTTTTCTATGCAGAACCTTGTAAAACGAAATAAATCCCAATATGTACTCAATTCAGTCATTTATTTAAGTAAAACAAAAGTGAATCTTCAAAAATCTACCCATTGAATTAATTATTAATTAGGAACAAAAATAAACCAACTCAATTTTCAAGAAACTATGCTATTCGCTGTTACTTTCAGGGACCATTAGGCTTTTTTCCATTTCAAATATATTCTCTAATCCTTGTAAAAATTTTCTAATCCTGATTGGTATGATATCACTTTCATCACTTGAGCATTCCTGGTACGATCCTGGTTCAACAGTCTACGAATTCGGTTAGATCTCAGATTGAGGGGACTTGGTAATAAAATCTGTAATTAACGGTTGCGTAGGGTTTTTCGATAAATCTTTATAAACCTCCTTATATTCAAATCAAATCAAATCAAAAAAGTATTGATTTAAGTATTTGTTGATATCTCGCTGGAAATGAAGAGCTCGTTTAAAACTCGTGTCACGTTGTAGAAAATAGTTTTCTTCCCAAATTTATTCCCATGCTTCGCTGTGAACGTAACTGGTTCAGATTGTTCTTCATCAGAATCATTGCCTTTACCTGGATTGTCGGGAATAATTTATCATATTAACTAAATCATCTTCATTTAGTTCGTCATCAACCAATATTGTTCAATCTGAGTGTATAACAATCCAACATGTTTAACGCAATCTAAGATTGTAAAATTTTTCCAAGCATTTATAAGAGTCAGCAAGCAGCCTTAGGCCCGAAATAAGAAAATTGTCTAAGGACTGTAATACGGTAGTTTAATTCTTTCGTAAAAAAGCAACTTTTGTATTTTCATGTTATAAATATGGAAGACCTGGTGCATTGTCGATTAATGTAGCCGTGTTAAAAGGCAATCCTTTTCTACTTAAATATGTTTTAACATCTGGGACAAAGAAGTTATGAAACCATTCATTGAACCCCATAACAGTGATCCATGCTTTCTTATTAGCCGTCCAATAAAGAGGAAGATTTTTGATGTCCACTACTTTAAATACTAATATTTTTTTTAGATTTGGTGATAATCAATACTATCATATAAATTTTTTACTGACGAGAATATCTCGTTAGCCAGTGGTATTCATAGTGCTTTTTAATTTATTTTTTACTAAACTATTTCCATTTCTTTATATTCTCGATATGACAGTTCTAATTTGATAGTTGTAGTGTTGTGACCAAATAAGTAATGATATCGATCGCATATATTTATTATGTTTTGAACAAAGACAAATACAACAAAAACATTCAAATATATTTTTTGAAGCTAGGAACACTCAATGGCCCGCCGCCATTTTGTGTTTATTTTAATCTCTCACTCGCAACAAGTCGGTCGTGCTAGATATAGTCACTATTGATTGCTGAGTTTTTTCACATTATCCATACGTTACGTTATGTATTTTGTGTTCCTCCGTGTTGATTGCAGCCCAACTGTCAAATACCAAAATGCCTAAAGGATCTGTTCTGAAAAGACAGGCGAGAGAACTGGTGATCAAGGTTCATAATTACTTTAAAGTAGAGAAGAACCGTCGATAATTATTATGGACAATGCTTACATATCACTCCAGACAAATTGATAAAATGCCGACGCAGGCCAATAAAAACAAGAGATAATTGACTGGCTCCAACATCATGGCGAAAATGTGGATAATACTTTATTAAAAGTACAATTAGTGAATATTTTAAAATCGAAAAAAAACCTTTCTAAAGGATGTATTACCGACGAAATAGCTGCCGAATGTGGTCATTGGGTTCTTCGTCTTTCGTTGTATCATTGCCAATACAATCCTATAGAACCAAAATATGGGCACAAATCAAAGGACACGCCGCTCGAAATAATACCGCCCTTTTACGGCAAACAAGATGTTAGATTTATTAAAAAATGCATGTGCGAAAGTAACCGCCGAACACTGGGATAAATTTGTGAGAAAAACCCAAAACATTAAAGCGTCGGATTGGGAAATTCATGTGGCATTCGATAATATAGAAGTACAGGAACTTGTAATAAATGTTGGGGAGAGCTCATTGAGTGACAGTGACGATTCATCAGATTTTGATTAAAATAAATATATAAAGAATCAATATAATATAATTACATCTTGAAATGAAATGTAGTATTAGTTAATAAATTTGTACAAAATTATACCGCAATAGTTTAGTTTCTTACACTTTTTAAAACAATATCGTCTGTTATCGTGTTACGTTTATCGATAGCTCCATCCCTATCAGTTTCTCCGACTCTGCTATGACCTTGTACCTGCGTAAGCGTCATATTTTTATTAAATAATGTATACATTATGTAAAAAAGACGCTCGTTCAAGTTTCCACAGAAGCTGTCATCGAGGAAATATAGAAATGGAAATAGTATAGTTACACGAACTCAAGACCTACCACAACATGTTCATAGTATGTATTTTGAAAATGTTGTTCCACTCTTCAAACTGTATCATATCGCCATAAGTGCTTCGCGACAGAAAGCATATAAGGATACTAAGAATTGGATTTTTATTTTTTTTATTGCTTAGATGGCTGGACGAGCTCACGGCCCAATTGGTTACCGGAGCCCATAAACATCTACGACGTAAATGCCGCCACCCACCTTGAGACATGAGTTGCAAGATGTCACTTTTAACAGTACAACGGCTGCCCCGCCCTTCAAACCGAAACGCATTACTTCTTCACGGCAGAAATAAGAAGGGTGGTGGTACATACCCGTGTGGACTCACAAGACGTCCTACCACCAGTATCTATGTGATTTTGAAAATAATTTTCTGGTAATTCAAAAAAGGAATATAATTATTTCAATTTTAAAAAATTCATTAAAAAAAATTTAGTAACTTAGCAGAATAAAGTCGATGCAAAATCAAATATGAAATGATTTTAGTCATACCAAAATTAAGTTTCAGAAACGATCATAGACAAAAAAGCGATGGTTTATGTACAGGAAGGGATGCATTATGCAAAAAAAAATCTCACTATAAATTTCTAACAGCAAATTTTATTGAAACATGGCTATACTCGTATGGTGTTGTCTTCTTTCTGCTAAAGCTAAACGATGTCAAATTAACATATCAACATTTATGAATCAACGAAACAAGATAAATTTAAAATGCAATTTTCCAAGCTATTATCATTATCATTTTGGTGGATGAACATACGAAAGAATTGGATACTTAACTGATACGCTATTAGGCTTAGAGAAGAATATAATTAAATGCAGGCTTTATTACAGAACTAATTTTAATCGGAGGTAGTAAAGTTCAGAGATAAGAATTTCGTTTAAAGTGTTTGGTAGGAATAAAGAGGCAATATAGAATTCATATAACGTTATTTTGAACGGTGACGTCACTATACAAAACCGTCTGTTGAAACGTCAAGTTTTATTTACACTGTTTATGGGTTGAAGGAACTACATAAAAAAGGCAGGGGACAAAAATTAAGCTTTTGTAAATATTTGACAATGATATTTGACGAGTGACAACATATTCCGGTGCATAATTCTTGATAAGGTTTTTGAAATTTCGCAGTTTGGAACTTTAATGGATTCCTTTTTTTTATACTAACTGACATTTACTAACAACTGCTTATCATAAGATAATTATAATAGTAATTAAATAATAATAGTAAATCCGCTGGATACGGGCAGTGCAGCAATTACTGCGAACTTTGACGAAAGCCTATGTGCAGCAGTGGACATGTGTGGGCTGTTGATGAATGACGTAAATGCCCCTTAAACTTTAATGTAGATGAAGATAGAATGCAAACATGTTTAATGGTATAACAATAACTTTCCTGATATTAGCAATCAAATTGTTTGGTGCTTAGACGCTTTTTTACGTATATGCTTTGTTAACGAAATCTTCCCTCCCGGATACCCACTCGTCTAGGTGAAACAGAAAAAGCCCCTGGGCAGTTCAAAATCCGCCTTTCCTAAACTTAAATGTAACTAGAAACAATAAAGATATTATAACATAAGTATAATAGAAGGATACGCACAACAGATAAACTTTACCGGCCAAGAAATCTTTCAATTTAATCGTTCTGCAATTCGTTCAACAAATCAACAGCAAAGAGGCAAATTTTTATATGAAGAGGTTATTTTAAAACGTTTATTCATAAATAAACGGTGTCAAGATCGTCTCCCAATCTCTAGGTTGTAGGTTTGTGATTGGACACTTGCAAGTCTCTTTTGATTTCTATGATTGTAACTCAATATACAATAGTGTACATAGGTAAGTTATGCTATGAATGACTCATTTCTATAAAAAGGAAACCAACAGTGAACATTTATGTAGAAACTACTCCTAAAATGGTTATCTGCTTCAGTTCTATGTACGAAATTTGTCATCCAAGGATGAAACAAGGTTTTCATTATAAACCTTGTTCATATAAAGACCCGAATTTCCGCAAGCCTCTTGTGACCTCGCAGTAACAGTGGCATGCTTCATTCAAATAATAACGAATGGCCCGGCCTCAGGTCGATCCTGGATATTAGTCAAATATAAATTTGAATTATTAGTCACAGTCAAATGATTTCTTGGGACCTTTTTTTGTTATAGTATGATTAGTAGAAACAGCAATAAAACATCATTGAAGGCTTTGTCTAGAACACCTTTTGGCGTATACATTTTTTATACTACCTATTATACACTTCGATAAAGCGGCACGACACGAGAATCCTCCCATCGTGGCCGCCGGTAACTCCATTCCCGATCCTGCGGACAGAATGGAAAGCAGTCGACGTCGCCCAAAACATGTCATCTCGGATCCTCCCGATCCACTAACGGTGCTTTTAGGTACTTCAAGCACCGGTCACCGTTCTCGTCGAACCCGTCGCTTGCGACGAAGGGCTCGACGAGTAAATTGACTCTTAGACACAGCCCACTGAGTTTCTCGCCGGATCTTCTCAGTGGGTCGCGTTTCTGATCCGGTGGTAGATTCTGCGAAGCACGGCTCTTGCTAGGGTCCGTGTTAGCATCATCAGGTTTGAGCCCCGTGAGCTCACCTACTAGCCACGGTTACGCTGAAATAGCCCCTAAGGCTAAGCCCCTAAGCTTAGGTAGGAAAAAAAAACCTATTATATTGCCATCTTTCAATCTTTTCATGAAACGTAATGTTGAATTGAAATATTTGAGGAAACATTAAACTTTTACCAAACACATTCGTTTACTTAATAAGAAAATTATATTTTGTTGTTACAGGTATTTATCAATAATCACATAACGTTTGAGAACTAACTACGGACAAGAATAACAGGGCGCCTAATCGCGCCAGCTTAATAAATGAACTATTTATGCCAGTTCCCGGCATTGAAGATGCTAGGTATGTATTAATATGTTTTCTAGAGGTATTACGAACGCGCACAGGTACTCTTGCAACAATGACTTAGTTATAATCTCTTTGTGGATTGTCATCTGGATATAAGGGTGGTTAAAATAATTTTACGTTCATGGTGTGGTATAAAAAAAGATTAAATTTTGCACTGAAGTTTGTTAAGTATTAGTGTGTATTGAGAAAATTCAGACGAATCTAAATAGACTAGAGGTCCCGCAGTAGTCGAAATTCGACTATAATTAATTGGAATTGTAAGTTTGTACACTATTATGATTGTATTTTATACTTCTATAATCACAAATTTCGCCAAGATTACACTATAATTTTTTTTAACAAAGACAAACAATATTTAATCTATTCTCAATTTGACAACAGACGTCAAGAACAAAAGTTTGACAATAAATAGTATGCATGCGTATGCGTCAAATACATGGTATGTAGTGTGTGTAATGTTTTCTTTATTGATTTAATGTATCTTTTATGCATTATTTTAAAAAAATATTTGTATTGTGCACTTCTTCTCTATATTCTCTATAAGTGTGGAAAATTTCATACTCCTCAATCCGCGCAATTTTCGTAAAAAGGGATACAAAGTTTTTGCTTCACGTATTAATATATAAGATAACATTCGATACTGCGTAGAAAAGAAAACGTTTTCCCTTTTTTGAGCTCGTATCAATAAATTTGTTGTAAAGCAAGGAATGTAATTATATAAAGTATTTGATAAGCTTGCTTACGATACGACGGCGACGCTCTGGCGGCACCAGCGGCAGGCGGTCTCCATGACGACCCAGAAGACTCCTCGTACCTTGTACTTCGCTTGTTCGATCAATTTTATGGGAGAGTAATGATTTTTAGTAAAGAGAATAATTCAATCTCTCGTCTGCCGTTTATCGTATTACAACATTTAATATTTCGCTTACATACATAAATTATTAGATTACCTGAAAACGTGGGTTATTAATTAGAATTAACCAGGTACAGATTAATTTTAATTAAAACAGTGCGTACCTCTTGTTTTCCACGTGACTGCTGAATAAAACATATTCTTGGTATTTGTCCTAAATAATGAATTAATACCTGAGAATAATAGATAATAATAATAAACAACAAACAAAAATATATTATTGCAAGTAAAACCGATACTTAATTACGATGTATTCCCTGAAAGCTTACACGAAGCACCTAGAGCGACCTATAAACTGACAGTGAAAGTGAAACGAATCGGTTGTCCATAAAGATATAACAATATTTCAACGGCCAGGAACGTGACCTTGACCCCGGAGCATAGGCCTAACCTGCCCCAAAAGCGTCCGGTTAAAGTTGGCGGTCGATATGTGACGGGCCCTGTCCGCGCATGCGCCGCACTTTCTGTCCGTCGAATCGATCTGCCCGCCCACGTGACGCTAAAGCATTTGCGGGGATTCTTTGCGGATAATATTACATATTTTTGTGATAATAGCGTTTTATTTTCTATTTCACACGTACAATCGCGGAATGTACCTATTCAATTATGATCATATTATACAGTATTATTATATGCAATTACAAAAAAAAAAAGTATACAGATGAAAATAATTTCATCTCTTTTAAATACGTGATATTGTGAATCTGTAATTATATTATTTCACAAAATAATCAGTTTTTATTCTCCTTATACTAGAAGTATTCCTATACAGATATAGTTTAACTTCAACTATAATATAATAATAATACATATATGTTTTCACCGATATTTAATTGCTAAACGACCCTTGATTTGTTTGTGGTAATTATCAGTACAGCGTGGCCCCTGCGCTTGTGTCCCTATCCAATATATTACGCCATTTATATTCTCATTAGTTGTTTCATTTGATCATATTAGTTAAGCTCCCACGAGGTTATACTTCATCGCTCCTTGTAAATATGAGCTCCATTTAAGTTTGTCGAGCGTGAAATTGTTTGAATAAGTGAAGCACAATATTTGTGCAGACATCTTTATATTGTTCATGTTTAATTAAACCAACGATACAACTTATTCAACGGTTAGCGGCTAGTTGAATTAAGTACATACGCTGTATCAATTGGTAAATAGCGGTAGTAATAGGGAGATAGGTAGATAGCGGTAGTAATAGGGAGATAGGTAGATAGCAGTAGTAATAGGGAGTTAGGTAGACAGCGGTAGTAATAGGGAGTTAGGTAGATAGCGGTAGGCAGCGACTTTGCTCTGTCTCTGTCTTTGCTGACGTTCATGAGTTACGGTAACCATGGTCAAACCATGATGGCGAGCCTACAAAGGCAATAAAAATATACAAGTTCCAAAAAATACTCATTTATGTAGCGCCTACATAAACAGTAGGATCATATAAAGCGTTATTAATAGAGAAAGGAAAAAATAAGACAAGGTATAATTTAAAAAAAAAACATATCTCCCTTACTAGTTAGTATTTCTATTTTAGTTAAAACTTAAACATTATAATTAAAAGGCGTATGTAAATTAAATTAAAATATTATATAAAACAACATGAATGGTGAATTGTCTGCACGTTCTATAGCCACGATAGACTGTGCGAACTGAACTGTAACACATAGAGCAGACATGAAAGTGAAATGGAACAGTATTTGTGTCAAGTGCAGAATTTAGATAACAAGGTCATATGCATAATTCAATCAATAATATAGATTCGTGTTTTTGCAATTCAATAAACATACCTAAAATGTAATTAAATACTTGATTGAATTATATTTATTGGTTACTAGCTGACCCGGCAGACTTCGTAGTGTCTCAATCGATACATAAAAGACCTAAACTTTTGTATAAAATAAACTTAAAACAAACAAAAGGAATCCGTCCGACGGAGGACACATCAAAAGGAAAACAAAATTGTTATTTTTATTTAATTCCGAGCATTTTCATATTTATTTACCTTTTAAACCTTCTCTGGACTTCCACAAATAATTCAAGACCACAATTGCCAAATCGGTCCAGCCGTTCTCGAGTTTTAGCGAGACTAACGAACAGCAATTCATTTTTATATATATAGATAATACTCAGTTCAAAGTTTGTCATAATAACTGTTAAATAAAAATAGTTATATAAATTTAAAAAAATATACGTTTTGTTTATCTTTTTACTTTACTTTTACCTCATGCAATCGTTGTTTAATTGTATTAAAAATGACATTGAATAATCGACAAATAAGAAGTAGTTAAAATGTGTTTAAAAAGTAGTCGATCCCAAAAAGGGATAGTTTTTAAATATGCAAAACAGGTGAGTTAGTACGTAGGTTGTAAAGAGGCAATATAGAGGAAGAGCGCGGCGCGTGCAGATATCGGTGCAGGCGGCCCCGCGGATCTATGTCAGTAGGTCACGGCAATGACGTGGTACACGGCCGTCGCGACTTGCGGCGCACACTTCGTTCGAATTCCCCTCCTTTAATATCTTCGTTAGACCGCTACCCTGCTCTGAGCCTACGTCACACCAACTTGTGCCCCACCTTTACGTGGCTCTTGCAATTAATCATCTAATAATTCTTATATTAAATAGAACGAAAATACACGTTAAACTCGTAACCATCGCCGCGTCGCTGTGTATCGGCCTGACACTGACCTACTAAAATGATTCATTTGTGAATGATGCACAGTTCTGTGTAAATTGTTTCACATGAAGAATAAAATGTCCCAAACAACATTTATATTGGTTACTGTTTGAGGTAAAAAGTGGTGGTTGACATAATTTATTCTCGTTAATTTATTTTTATTGACCTACATTCAAATAATGATTGTAAATTATTTCGCAATAGTTTTACGCGTTAGTAATCGTGACGTTATTTCTGTTAGGTATTAGGTATATTATTTATTTAGTTTTTTATTCCTTTAAAAAACAATTATAATTACTGTTGAACTGAAATAATGTATAATACTAATAGATAATAGTTAAAAAAAACTAAAAAACACGATTTATATAAAATTCAACTAAATAATCTTATCAAATTAATGTATTGTCATCAGTCCTCGATAAATCTACAAAGTTTGAATGAAATCTGGCCGTTTAAAGTGGGTCAAAATCGCGTCTAAAGGAGTCAGTTACAAACATACAAACATACATACAAACAAGTGAAGCTAATATAAAGCGTCTAAAAAGATGACCAGTATGCTGTTATAACCTTCTATATCAAACCCAAAATTTCGATAAGCTTTTATAATGTCTTACAGTAGTTGGATAATAGCAGATTTATTCTTGAAAATATTTTTATCACGCTTCAGTTATCAGTTAATAGGTCGTCTTGTGCGAACTGCGCGGGGATCGGTCTGTCTGACACCACCACTTCCGGTGACTTGATTGCTTAGATATCCATCACCGTTCGCGACGCTTGGAACTTTATGCGCGTATAACTTGTCTGACAGCATTCCAAGCGTTTTAAATTGTTTCATTAATAAAAATAGCGCAAAAACCCATAATTATTATTTTAAAATAAAATGATAACAAATAAGTATGGTACCAAATTTAATATAGTGAAAAGCTTAATAAAAAGAACAAAAAACCTAAGTAACACTATATCTTTAAAATTCTATTAAATAGAAGAGAATGACAAATATACGAATCTATATTTAAATATAAATTAATGTTTAATTAATTAAACATTAATTTCTTAAAATATATATTATAATTTTTTTTATATACAAGACTACTAAATGACATGGTTACTATTTTTTTGCTAATGTATTGAATTTACAAAAACATTATGGCGTAAACCTCAGCTTGTTCCATTATTATATAAATCTCCAGCAAAGTTATTTAAATCGAAACGAAATTCTAACGCTCGCATTAAGTAAGTCGTAGAATTTCGGGTCCTGTTTGGCGAAAAAAATTCGTATCGGTTTTAGTGAGCGAGATCGCAGAGTAGGGTGAATCGAAAATGACGTGGGTGTGAGTGTACGAGCAATACTATTCTGTCAGTCCCGCGGTCCGGCTTTTCCCACTCGCCGCCTCCACCGCGCCGCGCCGTCGCCCGCCATGCTACAGCAGCTGCCGTCATCATCGTCTCCGTCGAAGTTATACGTAGCGCCGCGCCGCGCAGCCCGCCGTTCGTCGTGTTGATAATTCGTAAAGCCGCGAACGAAAAGGATGTATGTATATCTGCGTCTCGTCTTTCAGTTGACTTTCATCGTCGTTTCGTAGCGAACGTTTCGCTTGGATATCGATAGGAAATTGCACTATCACTACGTAATGAAGTTATTGCATGTAGCGCTTCAGATACATCACACGTTAACGGAGAATAAATCAAAACAGCTCAGTGTTTAAGAATTTTTATTTTGAAAGTGTTTCTGTCTAGTAGGTATAATCTCTATCATAAAAATACGTCGCGGCAATTGTGGCGCAATGCAGTGTACGTTTCGATGTGTATATGAAGTGTGTTGTTTTGAGTTATTTTGTGACATTGATTTCAAGAACAGTGCTTTTGAACATTGGATTGTGCTATAAACATGCTGCCCGTGGTTCAATCCGAGCCCATGCTTTTCAACTGCGGTGTTCACTCTGTGAATGGCGCCGCAACTCCTTCGATATCGTTGCCACCGTCGCTAACACCAGAATCGGACATTGGCGAATTAGTTGACATCTTCTTCGATGTTGATGTTGCTGTTAATGACCATTCAAGGTAATTTTGTATTTTTTGTGTGCAGAAAACGTGGCCACTATCATAAAATTAAAAGTAAATCGGTTGCGTAATTATTAAATTATATAGCTATTTAAAATAATAAAACTTGTTAGTCCGCCACAAAAATAATGAAACTTATAAAATCCTGAAGTAATTAGAAGGCTAGCTTAATTACTAAAAGTATAATAATATTAAAAGTTTTGGACACTCTTTATAAAACCATCTACATACATACATCGTATATATGCTTACGGTACAAAAAATGACCAGATTTAAAGTGCTGCTTCTTTGAGGAAAACTTGTTTTTACTTTTCGCAATATCTGACGCACACATTGCTGTTCAGATATTGCAACGACAAAAGAAAGTATAGATACCTTCAAGTATGAGTGTTATATATTCATGCAATGGAGTTATTTGCATTATAACTTCGTAACAATATAATTTACATACAAAGTTATACATAAAAACCATGTATGCTGGATAGCAATTGTCAAAACAAATTAACTTGGCCAATCTCTTAGAAGCTCACTAGCAGCTTAGTCAAGAGATCCGATACCGACTTTGTATATTAATTTCTTAGTCCTTGTACTATTCCGTACAAATTCTTAGGCAGATACCAATTTTTATAAGTATTAACGTATCTAACGCATTCATCAACGATCTATACGTTGAGAGATTAATAAATATCCTTTATGTATTTGTATTTTGTCTACTAGGTTACGAAGTACCTAGTCTGCGATCCGGTTGAAGGAGTTGGAATAGTTTTTATTACAAGTACAATTAAGACTTCGACTTCATGTTTCAGAGTCGATGCCGGTATTCACGTTGCGAGACCTGGTGGGCTATGAGTCCGATAGGTTCCTACATAATACTAACAATACTCTGAACCGTAACTAGTGTTGTTCCCAAATTTTACAAGGCCGCGCAGATGATAAACAAACTATTTTAAAGGTTTTTATTATAAACTAGTTGACCCGGCAGACTTCGTAGTGCCTCAATCGATAAATAAAAGACTTAAACTTTTGTATCAAATAAACTTAAAACAAACAAAAGGAATCTGTCCGACGGGGGACGCATGAAAGGAAAAACAAAATTGTTATTTTTATTTAATTTCGAGCATTTTCATATTTATCTACCTTTTAAACCTTCTCTGGACTTCTACAAATAATTCAAGACCAAAATTAGCCAAATCTGTCCAGCCGTTCTCGAGTTTTAGCGAGACTAACGAACAGCAATTCATTTTTATATATACTATAGATATAGATAAAATCTCCCGTTGACAATAATACAGACATAATAACAGTTCCTGTTTATAATCTATCCAGGTATTATCGGATGTTTTCAAAAATTCAGTGACACCGATACAGAGATGCCCTGCGTGATTCACTGGATATCTATTCGAAAATGGATTTCATAAATAAATTTGAACATTGAAAATACTTCAAAGTCGTCTAACAGCGCCTTATGACTTGTATTTTAACAGATTCCTTAGTTGTGGTAAAGAAGCCTCTCTCTTGTTGATTTATAATTTTTTTATTGCGTCGATATTACGGTGTGCGGGTGTTACGGGTGAACGAGCTGACCCCCTGATGTTAAGTGGTCACTGGAGCCCATGATAGGTATCACAACGTAAATGTCACCTTGACATGAAATCGAATTCTCAATAGTACTGAGAACTACTGTTCCTCCACCCCTCAAACTAGAACGCACGACTGCTTCCATGCTAGCCATTGTCCCTCTAGCATTGCCGATTTCTATGTGCGCAAACGTAACAATTTCTATTGAAGTTTGACATATTTTTTTATTTTTTTTTGCTTAGATGTGTGGACGAGCTCACAGCCCTCCTGGTGCTAAGTGGTTACTAGAGCTCATAGACATCCACAACGTAAATGCGCCACCCACCTTGAGATACAAGTTCTAAGTTCTCAAGTATAGTTTTATTTTTATTACACGATGTTATTCCTTCACCGTGAAAGTCAATCGTGAACATTTGTTGAGTACGTATTTCATTAGAAAAATTGGTATCCGCCTGCGGGATTCGAACACCGGTGCATCGCTTCAACACGAATGCACCGGACGTCTTATCCGTTAGGCCACGACGACTACAAAGTCCCACCAGCTTGTGTTCATTTGTCTGCAATTGTAAAAATACTATGAAACTACTGTCACCTTCTTATCGATCCATCAGATCCAATAAACCTTGCATTATACGCATTTTGCTCTAACACTAGGAGCAGGATTAGGGACCCCGGTAACCGTACTGGTGGAACTCGGCAAAGAGTTCGACGTGCAACCTAACCGAAACATTAGTCCGCTGAGTTTCTCGCCGGGTCTTCTCAGCGGTCCTCGCGCGATTCCGATCCGGTAATAGATTCATCCGCGAAGCAACTGCTCTTGAGTTGTTAGGACTCCTTTGGAGGCGCCCGGGTAGCTGTTAGTAAATCCCACCCATCCTGGCTGAGTTTTTGCTCATCCACCTGTTTTAGTCAAACGGGAAAGGCCTCCGGGTCACCAATAATCCATCAATCATAAAAAAAGAAACTACTGAGTTGTGGTCAAATAGGTATCAGAAGTCAACTGCTAAAACATTTCCTGATTATGTTTTATCTGCGATTACATAAAATCATTAAAATTTTGTTGCTTAATCGTAATATATTTTTTTTCTTCACATCTTAACCTGTGATTTTGACTCATCATTATATCATAGCAAATTAATATGAATAAATTATCGATCAAAATAACTGGAATATACCTAATATAGAATATTAATTAGTTACTTATTTAGAAATAACGTATATACATGGTCGTTTTTTTAATTTTAAACAAACACATTATAATTACCCTCAAAGTTTTTAAAGAATTTAAAAGTAAAAGCTACGTAGCAAATATGTTAAAATTTAAAACTCCAATCTTTACACTTAATCTTGCTATAAAATATAAATAGTGATGCAAGAAAACCTTGTTTTTTTTCTATTACATGAAACAACTAGTGTCGCAGTGTGTGTTAGTTTATACATTAATATAAATATCATTTAAAAGTAGCTCATTCTATTTTTTCTCGATTAGCCTGTGGCCGCTTTTTATGGCTGTGAATTTTTTTTAAATTATTTTATACAAGTTCGTTTTCTAGTACTATCCAGAAGAAAATATGGAAAAAATGAGCCATGTAATTAAACGAATTCAGGCTGATACGTTACACATCTTTGTTACCATCTACTTGCAAAAACCACTATAATCTAAACAGGCCTACCCGCTTCGAGAAACTTTCAGCTTCTATAAAATAACGACGGTCTGGCTGGCTTGGCGGTTGTGATTGCTGTGACCAGATATCAATTAAAACTCCCACTTTCTACATAGGAATATTTTGTACGACCTATCATGTTTTAGGGATCCTAAATACTTTCTAAAAGACACCATAAAGCATAATCCAATGGATAAGATCGATTCAAGCTTCAGAAAGAATGAACTCATAAACGTTCCTTTCCTGCTACGTTTATGGAGATCGAATTTTATGACATGGCTGAATCTTCTGGAAGGACTATTTTTTATTAGGGAACAGGGTGTGTTTAAGATGTTTAACCACCTTCTAAAAGTCGTAGCTTGATACGCCTGGGCTGACATTTCACCCCAAAAACTATCACCGAAGCCGGATATTTTTCTGTGACCTCCCTTGCGTACCCCTCGAGAAGTTGTTTTATTTTACCACCCTATTCACTTTTAAGTTATCGTTTACTTACCCAACCATTCTTACTTACCAACTTACACAAACATTCGACTAATAATGAGCGGATAGAGTGTTTTGCATTTGGCCCCCATACTTACTTTGTTTAATGCTATCACAGCGATTTGGTTCGCTTTATCATCCACTCTGTTTTTATACAAAAATATTTAATAACATGGTTCGCTATTTTCTTCGGTTTTTGCGAGTCGTAGGCATAATTAAAACTATTTTTACAGCTTAACATCGTTTTTTTTTGTCATTATCATAATATTATTTCCGACTTTTCCAATGCTTTACGGCTTACGTGGTCACCTACGATCATCGTATTAAAATTGTGTAACGTCACCGTAACGTGAACGTCAAACTTTCGAAGTTGTGCTAACACAGGATGAACAAGAGAAAAGTGAGAAAACACATTGAATCTTCAATGACTATATGTATATACTTGTATGAATGAGAGTTTCGAAATACAAATTTAATGTATTTTTTTATTCTAACGCTGTTTATGGCTAGAATTTCTATTAGTAGTATCGAAAAGTTAAAAACATTAAACAGAATATTGATAAAAATGTAAATTTCGAATTTACTACGAACTCCGGAACATTGTCAAAATTAAAACTCACGTTCGTTAGAAACTGTGCTTTGTCTCTGTATAATATGCCAATTACGAATTATCAACAGAGAAATATAAGGATTTTATTATATTTTTGTTAAAAAATATTTTTTAGATAAATTGAAATGAAGCAAAATATATTTAATAGGAGTGAAATTTAAGATTTAAATGATAATTTTATTGCCAATAAGCGTCAGCAGCTATGTTCGCAATGTATTGGGGTCGTAATTTCCTCACCGTTGTTTTTATTATTAGTTTATATGTGTGGACAAGCTGAAATTCCTCCTAAAGTTAGACGGTTAACGCAGCCCATAAGCATGATAACAATAACGCTGCCTGCCATCTAAGTTAAGAGGATGTGTCTTTTTTTCTTTTTTTTTATTACTTAGATGGGTGGACGAGCTCACAGCCCACCTGGTGTTAAGTGGTTACTGGAGCCCATAGACATCTACAACGTAAATGCGCCACCCACCTTGAGATATAAGTTCTAAGGTCTCAGTATAGTTACAACGGCTACCCCACCCTTCAAACCGAAACGCATTACTGCTTCACGTCAGAAATAGGCAGGGCGGTGGTACCTACCCGTGCGGACTCACACAATAGCTCCTACCACCAGTGTCGTGATTAAAAAAAAATTTGGTACTTTAAGTCAAAACTAGTGGTCCCGCAGTAGTCGAAATTCGACTATAATGAATTGAAATTTTATGTTTAAACATTATTTCGGTTCTATTGTCATATTATACTTCTTTATTATAATCACAGATTTCGCCAAAACTACACTATAAATAAATAATCTGAAAAACAAACAATACTTCTCAATTTGACCGCAAACAATTACAAATGTTTGACAATTGACAATAAAGAAATAGTATATTTATAATTATGTGTTGTGTCAAATACATGGCATTGCGTGTAATGTTTTTTTTATTGATTCAATGTATCTTTTATGAATTATTTAAAAAAAATATTAGCTATGTTCTTCTCTATATTCTCTATAAGTGTGGAAATTTTCACACTCCTTCGTCCGCGCAATTTTCGTAAAAAGGGAGACAAAGTTTTTGCTTCACGTATTAATATATAGATGAAGGCTAAGTCAATTGCAATTTATGTGGACAACTAGTTTGAGAGCTACCCGATTCGAGAGACATTTCGAATAAAATGACAATCGAGTTTTAAAAATTTGGAAGTTCCTTCGCTCTCGCCGTCCGATAAAAACGGTATTTAGATGTAGTAGATGTCGTACACGCAGCTAGAAGAAAGACATTAATGAGAGCAACAAGCTATAAAGAATTATAATTATCAGTATAAGTATTTTTATTTCAGATTTTCTTTATACTTATGTATGATATGAACAGAACTCTTTCAGAGAAGTTTTTGAATATATTGCGATGCTCATTTTGTACAGTTAATTTCCCTTAGGGTTTTTAAACTCGTCGTCCAGTAGTAATACATTGACAATAGTATAAAATCATGAATATGATTGTGTATTTCCTAGGACAATGTTACCGTGTAACATTTGAACTTCTGAATGAATAATTTTGATTAATTATTAGTCAGTTAGCGCTGGATTCGTGTGTATTTACTTACTTCGTTTTTATTTGCTGTTAGTTATTTGGAAGTGAGATTTTAACCGCATGACTCAAAGTGAGAGGCGGTATTCCTATGGTGTCGATGAGTTTCGATGGCCCGTTAACATTTACGTCTTCCTTATTTACGCCATGAAAACGTTTTCTTTTTTTCGTATTCTCTTTTGGGTATTGTATGAAATGAACAAAGGTATAATAAATGGTTGTAATGATCGATAGTATAGAGATCGAAGACCTCAAGTTTGTATTTGTATGATTTAATAGTTAATAGAGATAAAAACTCATTATATTAAAACGAATTAACATTAAGAGGTTCATAATAATTTATGTAGAATACTCGTAGATTGCCAAATAATGATACGTAACTTATCGTCATCACTTTTACTGTGAACGAGATACGCTCGCCTTTAACTTGTGAAAGTAGACTAAAATATTCGCAACCGTACACGTGTATGTTGCCAGGCAACGGGTCTGGCAACATGCATGCGTAAATTGGCGGTTCATAGTGAAATTTTTGAATCTTGGCATCGTTTATTACGTAATCGTTTTAGTGTATTCGATGTGCTTGGTGTCCGAGACCTGGGAACCATTTATGAAATTTGTTGAAATTGCTATTTCTTTTTTCATTTTTATTTGATTGGAAATTAATTTTATGTGTCCAAAAATTACTTGTAACAAAAATTTAAGAAATTGTTCATGTTTTGGTTAAGATCTTCTTTTGTTTTTAATGATTTTACTGTTTTAATGTTATAGTTAGTAGGTATAGAATTTAAATGAAGAACAAAATGGACTGACTCCCGTTATCTTATTTTTTTATCAGCCAAAGTATCAACAATGTATATACATACACCTATTAACACATTTTAAAAATTCTCATTGAAAATATGTACTAGACAATGCTAACGATCGAATGGCGATCTAGATCGAGCTATAAATACAATTATTAAAAAACATTAAATCTTTGACTATTTATGCTTTAAGTCACTTGTTTAGATAAAAAAAAATCGAAATTGAAACATACACTATTGATTACGTTTGGAATATTATACCGCAAAAAGCGTTGTTGTTCAATATCGTGACAGTGACAAATCACGCATATGGAATGAATATTCAATCTTAAAGTGATTGAAACAAAAGATTTCTTTAAATTATTAATTGTAAGTAGGTACTTAATAGTATGAAAATAATAATTGATTTATTGCATTCGACTGAAGTAACAAAATAAAACCAATGACATGAAGCAGCGCGACCCAGAATGATAGCAGGTCACGCATATATGCAGATAAAGTGGCAATTATAATAGATATGAATTGAAATCAACATCGTGTCTGTTATATTTATTAATCCAACGGAAAGGTTTGATACTCAGTAATCCGTGACGTTCTATCGACTTACATCAAGGTTATATACTCCTGTTTGTAGGAGTTGTGTTAAAGTATAATAATCACTCGAATCGGACTAGAATCGAATTTTTGTAGACTTATAACTCCTTGTTGCCCCTAACGTTTGTTTTAAACTATTATTTCACCAGATTTGTTAGCAATATTAAAATAATATGTGTTGGTTTTCTTATTCCTTTTTATAGGAAATACCTTAATCACAATAACTCCTGCGGAGATTAACCGCCTCAGACTTTCGATTATTCCTAATAATAAATATACATCTCTAGTACAAAAGTTATCAGCTATTTATGTAATGTAATTTAAATATGTAGGTAGTTACTTTTAACATTAAAAAGATAAGGCCAGCCGAAGCTGTCTGTCAATAAAATTTTCAAACTAAAACAGTCAAATCAATCGCTAAAAATATAGAAGTCTGATATAGTTGGATTAAAGGTTAGCGATGAGAAAGTAAGATATAAATTTGGGAAGGCCTGTATCTTTGAGTGGAAGAACTCACATCTTTTGCACTAAATTGGAATAAAAACAATATTAAGAATGCAGGAATACCAATGCTGAACTAGGAACGAGTTTTTAAGACCACATCGACAAAGTTTGACTTTAGTCACGAGGTAAAAAAGCTTTTGTTTCAATTACTTAGTCGATATTGTACAATAAACTGTTTACTTATGAAATTTAAAAAGCTCTTTACGGACATGAGGCTTACAATCAGTGAACAACATAGAAGACAATATCAAAAAATCATTGAATTTTTCAAAAAGTCTTTGTTGTGCCTTATGTAAGTGAATTGAATTGAACAATTACGCCCTTAACTCCAACACTGATCACATTCGTAAAGTTATTTAATGTATGTAACAATTAAATCCAGTAGATTATGCTTACATCGATATTGCACATGAGAATATTTTATTCCTTTTGTTTTCTGCGCATGTTTTCTATAATATTTGGCATCAAAAATGTTTATATCACAACTCTTTCATTCTCGGAACGTCAGGGCAAATAAAAATCCTTATCTAAATTAAGGCATTAAGATGTTTACCTTGAATTTCAGGTCAGACGAACTAAAAGGTAACTTGAGGATAAGTGGTTCATAACAATAACTCAAATATTATCTACTGAACTTAAAGTCTCCACTTGATAATTACTACATATTTTACTTTTTTTTTTGCTGACATTGTTTGATGAGTTGTGTTAGTAGTAATCACCGTTGGACGTCACCCATGACAGTGTCACAACCAACCAAGCCACTGCTCACTCGAAACTAGAACTAGAAAACGTATCGTGTGGTAGCCGGCTTGATGCATTTCGGGGTGGTTTTGCTTTATAACACGACGAAATTTTATCTACAAAGCAATTTAAAAATATTCCCTGAGTTTTCGGAATTCTGAATATTTAGTTAAAAACCCAATATCATTAAGCCCTTCTTATTTTCCTATGAGAACACTTTTTTAAATTCTATTTAAAGAACGAAATACCATAGCGCTAGGAAAATATTATAATATCTACCAGGTGAGGAACACATTCTAAAACATAACGATACATAGAAAAAATTATATGGAAGCTGAATTTTTATCGAAGCAATGATTTCATGTTTTAGAGATTAACTATGTTGGGAGCCGGGTGGATAATAATAAAGAATGAAAATCACTGTACGTAACCGGAAATATTACAAATCGATCGTTCAACCTCTTTCAATCTCCACTACAAATAGAGGGAGAAAGAAGTTCTTTCCGCCTACTACTGGCCACTGCACAAGGTAGAGATAAGTTTCACCATTTATTATGTAGTAATATCAATGAGAGACGGTAACCTACGATCACCCGAACTGTAGAAAAAACCACGTGGTATAATAATTCGCGAAAAACGTAATATAACACATGTGGCACTATTGAAGTCATGGGTAAATGTTGATCTTGTGGACATATAGGCTGCTTCAGTTTCGAGACTCAAAGACAATAGCCTAACTTTTAAACAAAATGTGTTATAATTTATACAGTAGAGACATTATGTTCTTACTATCTTTAATTACTATTGCAGAATACGTAATATTTTACATCGTCGGTGGGTCCTGCTTCCGGAACAAGTTTTATTTCTTTAAAGTAGATAAAACTACAAGGACAGACAATTTTATTCAACACACTTTATTTCAAGTGCAGTCTAAAATGAATAAACTTTTCACGTAAGAGTTAAGTAATGAAAAAGTAATTTTTTGGAATTATTTTCTAGCAATTTGTTTTGAAAAGTTGAATATTTCTTAGGTATAGATGCTTTCCTTTATTTAAGTTTTGCAACACTATATTACATTTTTTATATTTCGTATTTCGAAGGTAGATTAGGATTAAGAATTCATTTCTTCAGATTTTGTTCTAAATGAACGCCATCATATTTTTTTTTTGCGTGAACTGTTCTTGTTGATCCTGTGCTGACTATCCGGTCAGTTGTGCTCCTGATTAGAAAAAGACAGACATTTATTTACATATAAGTGGTGTATCTTCTGTCCTTTGCAGCCCACTGAGTTTCTCGCCGGATCTTCTCAGTGGGTCGCGTTTCCGATCCGGTGGTAGATTCTGCGAAGCACGGCTCTTGCTAGGGTTCGTGTTAGCAACGTCATCAGGTTTGAGCCCAGTGAGCTCACCTACAAACGTTAGGGTTACGCTGAAATAGCCTCTCAAGGCTCTCAGCTTAGGTCCTTTGTCGTAATATTCTCATTGGTAAAAAAGAACTAAAGTAAATATAGTTATATTTTTTCTAGCTAGTAAAGCGGTCTACTTGCTAACCTATTTCTACCTAGATAAGTTAAGTTCAGGTCACGGTGATTCAGTCAATGTCTATATCGCAGATTAGATAGCGGGCGGTGATATGTGTTTTCTGATATAGCGATATAAGCTCCATTAAAACACGATTTAGTTGTACGCAAGTGGTCACTAATGCACATATTAAGCAAAGTTTAAGGGAAATATTATTATATACTACAGTTCTACCTCAACTTCGAGATGAGCGATAACTACTTAACAGCTTGCCTGCCCATAAAGCGATCTAATATCCATTATTTACAATATCATTCAAACAGTTTTATTCTTTTCAATTACTCTGAAGACATGTTTAATATTTTAATCTTAAAAATTATGTACATTGTAATTTATTTAAGCATCTAAGTTTGAAAAATACTGTTACTTTCTATATTTTGTAATTTATTTATATTATATATTTGAAATTACAACAAAATATGTCGGTTTCATTTACTGATTGTTGATATTTTGAAATTTTTGTTTTATATTAGTCATATAACTTTTTTTTAAATTCACATATGAAAGCTAGCATAGCTGCATACGAACGCGGATAGGATAAAATCTATGAATAGAAATCCACAATTCAATTGATTCATTATTTTAAAAATGGCGGTTCGATAAAAGTACTATTGTAATGACTATGAATAAAAGTAAAAGACTTTTTTATGACTGAGGGATTACTGGCGGCCCAGAGGCCTTTCCAGTTTCACCAGGACAGCTGGACGATCGTAGACTCAGCCAGGAGTGATAGGATTTGCTAACAGCTACCCGAGCGTCTCCAAAGGAAACCTAATAAATAATTCAAGAGCAGCTGCTTCGCGGATGAAATTCCTCAAGGTGTTTCATGGATGGCTACCTACTAAAACATCCATGTTCATGTTGTTCCAGAACACCCAAGTTTCAATGTGAGGTTTCAACATAGTTTTCATTATAAGGGCGCGCTCACGCGCAAATCCTCGCTTATCTTCCTAAACTTCAAGCCGTTAACAGGTTTTAGGAAACATAATTAATCTAAGGCTCACCCCCTAGATGGCTTTCACATAATTCTACTCATGTCTTCTCGAACTACCGCCAGTCAAGTTTGAAATAAAAAATATCCCTACAGAGGACAACAAATTCAATGATTGCGGATAAAAAAGATACAGCGTTATTTTTAGAACTTGCACGGCTTTCGAAATGTATAAGCAAAAAACATATTATGCTTGCTAGGTGTTTCATAATAATTAATCATAAGCAGCACACGGAGATTTATTTAAGAACCCACCGGATAACATCAAATTTTTCAAAATATATATTATAAGCAAATAAGGCATATTTACTATTTTATTGTTACATATTAAATATGTATAAATTATATAAAAATGAATGAAATTAAAACATTGAAAACAATTCAGATCGTTTTGTTTGAATAAAAAAAAACTGAACCTATACATACGGTGTTGCCAAAAATAATGTTTAATTCATCTCTGTTTCAACATATCGTTGGAACCCTCTCATTTTACAAGCATCCTTGAATTAATGGTACAAACGTATCGATATATATTTTTAGTGTAACACAAATTTTATTATATCATTTCTATGTAAAGTCATTCTGATATTTAATAAAAAACGGTTGCCGCGATGACGAATACTTGTTGAGTAACCAGTGAAAAAGCGAAACCTTCAACGGCGGATTGGTGACAATGCTTGCAAACTTTCACCGTTTCAAGTTTAAGTATCAGTGCTAATAAATACACACAATTCGAACCGTGAACATTTTTATTGTCTATCATTTACAATATTTAAAAAAGCTATATTTGTCTTGAAGTGCATAATAATCTTGAATAAGCTGTTAAAATACATAACCATTGGCATTTTTGCAAAAGCTATATATTTTATAAAATAGTAGATAGATGTGCCAAAAAACAGGATGTGTGCAATAGGAACTGGACAAAGGTTTGAAACGTTTTCGAGAATTATTTATTATACTATTTCTGGTCACGCTTGTAGCGCGTTGTTGTTATTCCGAACATTATTATTTCAAGGTTGCGCGGCCGTCGCAGTGAGGTTGCGTAGTGGGGCTCCTCGGTAGGCGTCGTTCGACTGGATATCTCTGTCTCACTTTTGCATTAAGGTTCAGCTTGCTTTGTACCTAGTGTTTGATATGAACCGTGTCAATATTAACATCATTCCTTGATAGTCAGCCCATTATTAAAGAATAAGTCCCCACCTGAATGTAATTTGTTAAATAAAATATTTTAAAATCGAATGTAAAATATTCGTTTGAAAACCTGAATAAACACAATACCATTATGTTTTCAATTTAGTAGAAAAGTGAGTCATGAGCTTGCACCACAGTATATAATTATGTGATTGGGGGATCGTCTTTGGAGCGGACGCTTCCTTTGTATTCTTTACTTCAATGTCTAGTGGGGTAAAAAGTCATTATAAAAATGCTATTACGCTATATTTTTCATTTAAGTTTACGAATATGTAAAGGTCACCTGAGGGGAAACTTAAATCATTTATTAGAAAATATCACAAGAACAAGATCATGTTCATTTCTTTTTTTTATTCATATCTACAAATCATAGTATTTTAATAAAAGTTTATTTTTTTTCTTTGCTGCTTCTGTAGAATTGAGTCCTGTGACCTCCAACTGGGAGACACATGGAGGGGAATGCAAGGCAAGATGAGCGTGACAGCGCCGGTTAAGAAGATAAGAAAAAAGTCAGACAATACGCAACAAACTCAAATGTACGTATACATACATGCGTTTTGGAATGTGTTAAATGCGATCCGCTATTCAGTAGATGGTCTTTGTTCCGTGTTCATTATAGTACCTTAAATTAAATGTTACCGATTAATCTTTATTTAATGATATGAGTTAGGAAAAAGCACAAAAAATTCCATAATAATAGATAGGTACATTGTAATAACAGGATACGAATCGGATGTATCGATGTCACATTACTCAATAAAATATATAAAATTGGTGTTTTGTATAATTCGTATTTAAATGTGTTTTGCAAAAACCTTTTTTTAAATAGCTGTTTATTCAATGTTTCGAAAAGTTTAATGGGTGTCTGCAGATTGTATGCCGGCCCATACCGTTTCCGAAATATCTTTTTACTTATTTAAAAACTGGTTCAAATAAAATAAAATAAAATTTTAGTTGCGTGTGAAGTAAAATAGGAAATATTCATGAGAATTTAGAAGTCTTGTATTTATACGTTGATGTTCTTGAGTTTGTTCAACAGATTTGGACAAGCGTCGTGTGTTACGATTTGTTTTGGCGAGTCGCATGTTATAATGGGTGGATGTTACGTCACAGCGGATTCAATATGGCGAATTGTAGACAAAAACAGCCAAGCCAAAAAAATTACGCCTGGTGGGCTATCGAATAAAGCAATGAAATATAAAAAAAACTGCCATGTTGCCAACTTATTTTGTATGAATTAAAAGTACGTTCGTGTATTTGAAACTATTACTCAATCGTGTAATTATAAATATGGGACACATATAATATTTTACTTTTTAAAAGCCACCTAAAATACAGTCATAATACGAGTGTCACTGATGTTGTAATCAAAATCTTGTTGCACGATAGCTCGAAAAAGTCATGAAAATAAATAGTCGATAATTACGGTAGCAAAATAAACAAATTTCCAAATATTATGAACAAAATAACATTTTAGATTTAAAAAAAACTTTGTTTTATTTTCTGTAAAGACGTGCAGACGAGCTCGCGCTTCATCGGACGTTAAGTGTTTATCGGAGGCCATAGACAATAAGTTCATTCAAGCCATTTTTTTTTATGATTGGAAGATTACTGGTGGCGCGGAGGGCTTTCCAGTTTCACCAGGACAGGTGGGCGAGCAAAGGGTCAGCCAGGGGGGGTGGGATTGGCTAACAGCTGCCCGAGCGTCTCCAAAAGAGACCTAACAACTCAAGAGAAGCTGCTTCGCGAATGAATCTACTACCGGATCGGAATCGCGACCCGTTGAGAAGATCCGGCGAGAAACTCAGCGAGCTAATTCATGGGTTAGGTTGCGCGTCGAACTCTTTGTCGAGTTCGACTTGTATGGTTACCGGGGTCCCTAAGCCTGCTCCTAGTGTTAGAGCTCAAGGCGTCGTTCAAGACCTTCTCACAGGTCGTTTGGAACATCTGGGTCTGCGGAGGGATTTCGCTTCTCTCTGTATTTTGTACCGTATTTTACATGGAGAATGCAATTGTTTGAGATGATTCCATCATCTCGTTTTTACCATCGCACCGCTCGCCACCGCAGAGTAGAAGTTTATCCAAACTACCTGGAGCCACTGCGTTCATCCACAGTGCGTTTCCAGATATTTTTTTTGCTACGTACCATCCGGCTTTAGAACAAACTCCCCTCCACGGCCTTTCCTGGGCGCTATGACTTGTCCTTCTGCAAACGAAACTTGTGGACAGTACCTAACGGTAGGCAGCAGCTTGGCTCTGCCCCTGGCATTGCTGAAGTCCATGGGCGACGGTAACCACTCACCATCAGGTGGGCCGTATGCTCGTCTGCCTAAAAGAGCAATAGAAAAAACATATTGTTATGTTAACTTAATCCACATTAACTATGTTTGGTATGTGGTATGTTGTATCATTAATATTATAATGCGAATATTTTAACTTATGAATGCTTCGTTGCTATAATAGGTGAATTAGTAGGGCCTATCCACCAATGAAATTAGGGAGAAAATATATTGAACTTGGAGCAGATAATAGAGGAACGGATACTGTTATAATGAGTTAAGAGAATGTAGTAACAGTAGCCGCCAGGTAGAGGTTACCGGGGTCGAATTCCAATATCCCCCGACTAATAGTCGAACATAAACATTATTTAACAGGTTATTACCATGATTTTTTATTTTAGTGAGCTCTCGATATTTTAGCGCTGTTGTAAGTGCCATGATCACTGATAGACTAAATGCTGCAGGTAGGATGTTAGGGGTAGACAAATCTTGTCTTGCCCCGACAAGATATGGGCAGCTTTTTAGGAAAATGACGATAATGCTTTTTTATATGGTCGTGAGAGATTTTCCAGTCCATCCATGATCATGGTAACAGCAATAAAGTCGAAATATCGGAAACTGGCTAAAATAAAAAAATATAAAAATTTAGAATCCGTTAAATAATAGAATCGGTAATATTCAGGTCATCATATTATAGCATCCTTTGAATACCTCCAAGAAAGAAAATTTTAATATTTTTATCGTTAATTAAGCCTTTACTCCTTCTTAGAAATCCTAGGGGATTCTTGGATTGACTCACCTTTAATAGCAGATTTGACTATGTGACAATTGACGGAGTGCGCGAGTCTTATAAAAAAATCATAGATATCGTTAGCTATTTTCACAGTTAAGGGTTTAATTAATTGTTAACACATAATTTTAATTTTTGTATGTTCTGTTACTACTTTGGTCTTTTTTCGTTCGCCAAAGATCTCTGGCATGGGTTGCTCGTTTTCTTGTTTAGCTCTGCTCGATTATGTGTGATAAAGCTATCTGCCATGAAACGAATGGCAGTTTTACCGTCTTTACGGATCCATCAGATCCAATAACCCTTGTATTAGGCTCTTTATCTCTAACGCTAGGAGCAGGCTTACGGACCTTGGTAACCCTACTCGTCGAACTCCGCAAATAGTTCGACGTGCAACCTAACCCATGCATCAGCCCGCTGGGTTTTCGCCGGTTTTTCGCAGCGGGTCGCAATTCCGATCCTTTAGTAGATTCATTCGCGAAGCAGTTGCTCTTGAGTTGTTAGGTCTCCTTTGGAGGCGCTCGGGCAGCTGTTAGCAAATCCCACCGCTCCTGGCTGAGCCTTTGCTCGCACGCCTATCCTGGTGAGACTGGAAAGGTCCCTGGGCCACCAGTAATCCATCATTCATTAAAAAAAGTACTTTTATTCATAGTCATTTCAACAGTACTTTTATCGAACCGCCATTTTTAAAATAAACCAAAGAACTAATTAATCAATTGAATTGAATTGTGGATCTATTCATAGTTTTTATCCTATCTGCGTTCGTATGCAGCTATGCTGCTAGCTTTCTATATGAAGTACAATAAAATCTACTATCCAAATTTTTCATTCGAGTTACGCCATTATAATTTTGATCTTTAAAGTCCTTTTTGTGTTTTTTACTCCCAAGAAAAGAAAACATACTTAATATTTCTTCGGAATCCTTATGTAAGCTTAGCATAACAGCTGTTTTGTATGGAGTTTTGTCCTCGTCACTTTTATTATGTAACAAATAATATGTGTAAAACAAATTCGGTTTTGGCACATAATCATATTAATTTTGAATACAAAGTTGTGTTTTGAGTGAAATCAGTGTGTGTTTAATTTGAAAAGAACTTTACGCGTGTGATATTTTATAATATAAACTTATTTTTCAACCGTAGTTGGCAAGAGACTCCATCATTCCGCATTATGATAGCCAGTTAAAGGCCCATAGTCATTATAACTTGACTGCCGGCGCTAAGATAAATAGTATTAGCTCGAAATTCTATTACATTTGTTTGTAACATATGGATTTTTAATCAAAATACTAAATCTATTGCCGAATATATCATTTATGATCCTTTGGTTAAAATTAGCGTCAATTCATAGACATAAAGAATATAAAAGCTTAAAGTGTTATAGTAATAGCAAGAATTTATGTGTATTCAGGTTTTCTGTTTCAAATGTGAATTTTTTAATATTGAACGGGCGATTATAAGTTTGTGGAGCCCATTGTACTTACCAATTATAAATTAAAATACATTGAGATTTGTACAAATCTAACAATTGTAATTTTATTAAATTATAGTAAATTCTATAATCTAATCTAAATAAGTAAGTAAAATTAAATATTTCACGGTTACAATAATAGTTGAATTAGAATTTGTAAAATTAACCTATACTAATTTTACCATCCAAGTTGAAATTCATAGAAGCTATTAAAATTTTCGATTTGTCAACATGATGGGTACGTGTTAAACGTTCGATTTCAAAAGAGACGTGATTTACCCAGATATCTCCGACAACGCCCTGGAAATGACTACTTTTAGTGGTTAATCAGTCAGTGCCAAATAGCGATCCTGTTCATTGTTCGGACGATTTATCGAAATCAGGAACTTTTCGCTTTATGAAAGACTTATTGTGCCGATTTTTTGTATTGATCCAGATCTCAACAATGCGATGTTGTTATAGAAAACACAAACGACCATAACATGGAGTTGAACATAATATGCCATAGTGTAATTGGTGTCATTAAAGGCGACTAAGAGCAAGTTCTCTGAGTATTATACCAGAACACAATTTTTTTTCGTTGCCCCCGTGAGCTCACCTACTAGTTAAGGCGACGCTGATATAGCCTCTCAAGGCTATCAGCATAGGTGGAAAAAAAAAGATTCGTTGCGCTTTTTTTTTGTGTATAATTACTGATAATTAAAATTAATATAAATGTCTTAAATATGAGGGCAAAGTTTTTTGCGAAACTTAATTTTATTGAATGGTAAACAAAAACATTTTCTGAAATAGATTTTATTTTTTTATAAATCTAGATGAGAATCCATTTATAATTGTTTTCTAGAAGCTACATGTAACTGTTAAAATATTCACCGTTTCAAATTGTGTATATAAATTAAATACAATATTTTTAAAATCCGACACGATAGCGGATGGATCCTTTTTATATTGTTATTGTTCGAAACCAAATGACAAAATTAAATGAGAGCCTACGACGTTGCGTGCTACATTGGTTTATTGCTAGTAATTGGTTATTAAATTTAAAAATAATCTACGAAATTCACTATACCAATTAGTAAAAAAATATATCCATAAAATGAATTACCATCACATTTTGTAATCCGTCCTGAAGTAAAATTCCTGGTATATTTGTTTATGGTGAGGTAATTATGTATTACATAAATGTATGGGAACAAACAAAATATAGTCCTGGTTTGATTTAGGCTGTACTTTTCAAGTCTGCTGGCTTCTTTCTAAGAACTCAGCGCGCCAGCGGTCATTTTCCTTAATGTTTTGACTTTCAACGAGTACGTGCCTTTAATAGGTTTTTTGAAATTCAACAATCATGAGAGTGCTATTTGACCCACGCCTATTACATTTTCATAACTTTGATTCTTAACTAACCAATAATTATAAATTATTATAGTACTATAACGGAGCAAGCATTTCACAAATCTACTACCTACCATACAAGAGAAATGTTACTTGTAAAAAGATTTTGCCTATCTTTTAAGGCTGTAGTGAGAATTGAAATTCGATAGACAGACACTCATAACTTTCACTTGACATCGACAATGTTAGCTTCGGTGATCAGTGTCCAAATACAAGGACTAAACGTACGCAACGTTGCATAACGTCAAAAATCAATTGTGACATACAGGCTTATCACTTGCCGGAACGTGTTGCACGAGTCGTAAAGGACAAGGGCCACTTACGAATTACGAGACATTGTCCATCAAGACCGGTTGTTGAATAAATTTAAGACGAAGTTTCAACTACACAAAAACTACGTATTGTAATTAAATGTATCAAAACCTCGGAGGAATTTAGTCTGTGTGTTCTGTACAAATGTTATACACGTAGAGCGCAAATTAATTTAGGTAAATACTATTTACCGTAGAGCTAAGTAGAGATTTAAATAAAAATTCGAACTGATTTAGCTCAATATATTCAAAACGAAGGTTAGGTTTTCCATTACAATAAAAATGTGATGTATTTTCAATGTTAAAGAGTTGTTTGGGTTAGTACTGTTAACTAAATTCTGTTATTGGTGCTTCAACTTATATTTTATAATTCGTTTATGTCTATAAATCTGTATTCAGTGCGTTTATTATATCGATTGAACATATTTCTGTTCCATTAAAATGTATAATTATTATTATGGTTTTATCGTATGTATGTTGCTGTCACATTTCTTTGATACGAATTCGCTTCTGTTTTCCTTTATATCTCGATGTCGTATCTTTGTTTAAATGTTTCTGCATGCAGATATCAGTACGGTTTGTCTTTTATTTTTAATACTAAGGAACAATAAGTTTTCAAAACAAAAAAAATCTTCATAAATTATTGTACCTTATCTAATCTCAATAGATTATGTGACAGATGCCAAAAAGTATTATATATTTGTTAGTGTATATAGGTCGTCACTTGATGACTGTGCAAATATTGGAATTAGAATAATGTATTTTTGCAAAATTTTTAGATTTCGGTGTACTGGTAATTTTACTGCTTTTAAAATTTGTTAAGTAAAAATTGAAGCGGGGCGGCCTTAAAAATAAAGTGCTTGATGTACTGGTATTAAGCAATACGACTATGGTGATGTGCATATCTCATAGGTAGGTAGGTACCTTTTTTACGTACTTATCACGTGTTCATGAACGACTTCAAGATAAAAGCAATGGCCGTACCAGCCGTAACTTACTGCAATTCCGCACGGCTATGTACCACCATCCTGCCTATTTCTGCCGTGATACTACAATTGAGACTTTGACTTCACGTCACCAGCTAGGAGGCGGTATTAACATTTTGATGTCTATAGGCTCCCCATCACCAGCTTACTAGCTACCAGTTGGTGATTTTGTATTAGAATAACAAACTTTTTTTTTTCCAGTAATAAGTGCCAGAATGAGAAAGAGCGACGGAAACTTGAAAACGAAACTATAAATCAACTCGAGGAGCTTCTTGGTACTTGTCTCGCCGAAGTAAAGCAACCGGACAAGAACGGTATTGTCCGAGAGGCCACCCGTCAGATCCAGGAGGTATTGAAACGGCGACGCGAGTGTCCCAGCGAGTGTCCCCTACGATCGCCCCAGTGTCTATCACCAGTACAGGCCGGGGAGATCAGCTCAACACAGCCGCAGTTGCCCTGCACCGGATTACATTATTCTGAAGTCACAACTTTAATTGAGGTTAGCGTTCATTGCGTTACAGCTGCCATGACGCCAGAATTAAATATGTTTTTTTTTCAAAAGTATAGTTATATAATAACGGTTTTTTTTAAATTCCAGGCACTCAAACATTACACCAATAACCTCGGATGGGTTTTATTGGAAATTAATTCGAAAGGTGAAATAGAGTGTGTATCAGATAATATCAAGGAGTTTATTCTTCACGAAAGAACAGAACTATATAGGAAATCGATATTTTCGATTTTACATGAGAAAGATCATGCGAAACTAAGACCGTTACTTAGGAACATACAATCTTTCAACTGGGACTCGGCAGATATTGATAAATTCCACTTTGTGAAAGCAAGGCTCCTCGTTAAAAATTCAAATGGGACTGACTGTGGCGTGTAAGCACTTTTTGTTTATAATTGTTAAATATAACCTGATATCAGCCACACCTCTAATTACATGTTCCAATATTATGTTACACCGATAACAGGATGCTAAACTGTTATTGTAAATAAATATTATGTAGTTATCGTAGCCACAATACATCACAATTGTCTATAGAAATTTGTTGAATCATCAACGTTGTTGCACGTAGGCCCTTGATGCTACTTTTCTGTACATTAAAAAAAATATCTAAAGAATATATTTAAAATAAAAACAATAATATTTTATTTTTCAAATTACGATGCCGAAGCACATAGTAACAATCTATTGCTGAGACACGATCGCTGTTGAATGCTTTAATCGATAACGGTAAATACATAATTGTTAACATGTTGCACGATTGAAGTGTTCTTTTGCGTTACAGTTACGTGGAGACAGTGATACACGCTGCGCCAGTGCGCGGCTCTTCTTCGGAGGAGGCCGGCTCCGTCATGTGCGTCATCCGGCGCTGCGACGACGCGTCGGCCGTTCTTATTCCCGACGACGGCGGCCCGCCCGCCATCACCGCCAAGCAGTCCGATCATATCGTCTTCAGATTAGACTGCAATTTTAATATTTTGTGTGCGTATCGATATTCTGTTTACAGGCTTTGTTGCCTTCCATCTATGCGCCATCTAACTTAATCAACTTTCAATTTGTTCCAGCTTGTGACTTGAGTGCAGTGGACAGTATAGTAAACTCACCAGTTTCTCTTGTGGGCACTCGATATTTGGACTTGGTTGACAGTGTTGATCGTCTACGTGTTGCTGCACATCTGCTGGAAGCAGCATCAGCGCCTGCGCCGCCTGCGGTCAGTGAACCGTTTCGACTGCGCGTCACCCCCGACCATCCGTGGTTGCGTGTCAGCGCCCGATCGCGGCTGTTCAGGTCTCAGGCCACCTCTGGTGAACCTGACTTCATAATGTCAACGCACAGCGTTCTTTGTGATGAGGAGATAGATATGTTGGAATCTGAAAGCCCTCGCCCTGCGGTCGGCGGCCCGCTCATGCCCTCCGTGACCAACGGAGAGTCTTCCATGTGCGAGTCGCGGTATCGATCTCCCGTCAGTCCGGCCACGAATCCGTTTTCTATTAACGATTTCGAGTTTGAACCTTGGGCTTCTTCTCTCCTTGGTGAAATGTCAAATGAAGATTCCAAGGAACCCAAGGATGGGTCCGTGGAGGGACCGCCTTCAACCCCGCTTACGCCTCGGGCGCCTTCCACTCCTGGTGAAAGCGCTCACGTCGTACAGCCTCCTGAAGAGCCAAATCGGTTACGAACGCTGTTGAGCAAGAAGCCTAATTCGTCTTCCGAAGCAAACTCCAACTCGAACAATCGTATTCTGAAAGATTTATTGAAGCAAGAAGACGAAGAGGCGACAGGAAGCGAGACGTCGGCGCCGCACACCCCGCACACGCCGATGACACCGCACACCCCGCACACGCCCGGCGCGGCGCTCTCCCCGCTGCACTCCGCGCCGTCGCACGCGCGTCCGCAGGCGCACTTGCAGCCGCACGCCTCGCACTCCGCGGGACAGCACTCCATGCAACAGCTTCATCACAATAATTCCGACGTCCTCCTTAAGGTTAGTCACCGTCTCGATATTGTAGTGTATGTACATGTGAACGCTGCGACATAGCCACTTATCTAACTTGCGAAATTACCATTATCTTCAGATATTAAACGATAAATCAGACGAAGATACGGAGGAAGGGAGAAGAAGCGCTTCGGACAGTAATCGCAGTATGTCCCAGCCCAGCGCGCTCCTCTCCCAGCTGTTGTCGAGCAGCAACGGCCCGGCGGGTAACGGACGCTCGCAGGACGGAAGCGACAACTACCTGGATAGAATCGCCGGTGTCAAACGCAAATTCGAAGACGCCAAAGCGATGAGCGGTAATATGAAGAGAGCGACCCCAGAGAATCAACAGGTTTGTCCCGTCGGTCTTCTTAATTTAACGCGTACGGATAGGCAAATAATGTTAAAAAAACCCTTAGCACACATAAGTTTTTCATATGCGTCCCTGTGTATATTTGATCGACTTTGACTGTGCCTTGAACTTTGTTTGACAGGTAAAGTTATATTTTGAAATGCTATGTCAAAAAATCCGATATTATAATCTTATTACCTACGTCCTCTACTAGTTCATCTTATTAGTGTTTTCGCTCTTGGCAGAGTTGTCGTGGTCATCAGTTCGGGTAGTGGTGCGCTTCATAAGACGTCGCCACTTCTCGCGTACTGTCTTTACTTAGTACACAAAGACGCAAATATCCAATAACTTAAACAAGGATACTGAATGACGGCAGTATTTACGTTGTGATGTCTTTCGGCTCTAATAATCACTTAATGCTAAGCGATGACTAAGAACAATGTGATTGTTGTTATGATTATAACGAATATATTGTTACAGGTGACGTCCAGTGCTGTATCGGTAGCGTCATCGACGGCGACGTCTACGGCCGGGAGCCCGGCGACGAGCGGCCCGGGCATGAGTCCGCTGTGCCGAAAGAACCAGATCCTGGTGTCGTTACTGGCGCGCGAGCAGACCACGCCCACCACCCCGCTGCCGCTCCCCAACCCCAGCCTGCGCCCCTACGGACCCACCAATCGACCGCGAGCGCCGCCTCCGCCTCACCCAGCTCAGCATCACCACCACCACGCCATGCAGCACCACCAGCGGCACCATTCGACGCTCTCCAACATACTCACCGGAGTCAACCAGTCAGTACATAATTGCTTGTCTTCTTCAATACATTCAAGCGCTTTTTGAAATGTATGTTGCAAAATTTTAAATAGGATTTATTTAATATACATATATTTCTAGTTAAATGATTACCGCAACCAATACGAGTACATAAAAATTTGAACACCGTTCACTATTTTAAGACGTGACATTGAAGTTTTAATGATTCTGTAATGTTCATTTTCGTAGGCGCGTCTGTGATATATCGCAATCCTATTCTACATAACTGAACAGGTATACGTGTTTTCCCATGTGGCGTCACAATAAACCCGTTTGTCACAGTGTAATAAGTATTTGTTGATGTTGTGCAGTCGGGCGGGCAACGTGAACGGCGGCGGCGGCGGCGGCGGCGGCGGCGGCGGCGGCCCGGCGGCGGAGTGCTCGTCTGCGCAGAGCCACCTGCAGATGGTGCTGCAGGGCGGCGCGCGCTACCCGCCCGCCTCCGCGCCCGCGCCCCTGCACTACACCAACACCACGCCGCACCACACCTACAACAGCCAGCCGCCCTCGTCAGTTCCCAACTACAGCTTACCTAATCCTTTACGTTATTCGAAACGTCGAACTTGGAGTTAATAGTCACGGAAATTCGTGGACATTATAATGCGTATACAGCAAACTTGCCTTGGGGTATAAGTCCAACAATGTCTCAGTATATTCGTACAATTAATTTATAAACTATAAATCGGAAAGTGATAATCCTCGCTTCAGATGTAAATTAGATACATACCTATGTTGGCTCACAACACGTCTTAACAATTATGTATAGTTTTACTGAATTATACTTGAGTACAGGTGAAAGTAAAAATGTTCTTTGACCGGTAGGCAGCGGCTAGCCTTTGCCCCTGGCATTGCTAAAGTCCATGAGCGACGGTAACCACTCACCATCAGGTGAGCCGTGTGCTCGTCTGCCTACAAGGGCAATTAAAAAAAAACTTTTCACACGCATGTAGCGTATCCATTGCTTAATAGTCTATAGTTTATTATTATAACATGATTGGAACGAGAATGTGAAGATCTTTAACTGAGCGAGTAATTTTACTAGGCAAACCGAAACTTTAATGTAAGCAAGTTTCTCTTGAAAACGGTCGTTAGTGCGATTTAGATTTTTCTGATATTTTCTATTCAATTGTGGTTTTGAGCGATAACGTTGTACACTTATCGCCGAGCTCTGACGTGTTATGGCTCATACTATTCGGTCGTATCCTGGCCTTGCATAAAAGGTTGCGTTTTGTTTTAGAAGTAGCAGTAGCCTGACTCAAGCCGTTCCCGGTGACGGCGAGGTCCCCAGTGATCTGATGCTGTCCGACATATTGGACGAGTTCATAGAGAGCATGCCCGACTCGGATCGTTCCGCTTCTGATGTTAGCATGCGCCAAAGACAGGTTCGTTTGTATTTTAACTAAAAAATACCAAGAAACGCATTTCTGTGACAGTACACATAACCTCAAAATCTATTTGAACTCCTTCCCCTTACTTAAGGAAAACCTTAGATATTTTATATCTAATTGTGCTATTAGAAGGATTACTAAAATTGAGCAAGCATTAACGAAATAAAAATACCCAAAAAAATATCGTTAATATAAAATTGGAATATCGTCGCTGTCAAACCAAAATCTGCTATGTGCAAAAACTCTATTTAGAATTAATGAGTAAAAACGTTTTCGTATAAAAAATTGTATGAATAGTGAATTTTTAAGAAATATATCAAATGAAAGCTATAGATAAATATTAGACACAACAGTTTTTTTTTCCGGTAGATAGGACTGCGAACTATACGAAAAGGTCAAAAAGGAAAAATCTCATAAAGTGCACATACCAGATTTTGGTTTGACAACGACGATATATTGCTTTGTTTAGTGTCAACTTTAAACAGTTGGCTTATGTTCCGTTTCGTTTGCAGGGCATGAAAGAGAAGACTGCGATAGTGAACGCCATCCGACAGAGACTGATGCACGAGTGTGAGACGGTCACGAAGAATACAAATGTCACGAGTCCCAGTGCACTGCCGCCATTCTCTGTGCAGAGTCCGGTAAGTCAGATTTAAAATTTAAGATTAAAAAAAAACAAATTATATTCAGGAAGATAATAATCGAAATCAATTTCTCAAACTAATACTTGTGTATTTATGATATACAAACGTATGGTATACATTGTATACAAACGACATGAATCGAATTTTGTGCCCTCACTGCTAAAAGACGATGAACAACATAGAACTGAAAATTTGGTTATCCAAATGTACAAATGAGTAAAGCTGCTGTGTACAATAATGGAGCTTACATATGTCTAGTTTATGGAGATAGTACATAGTACAAATACAAATGTATTTCACTGTACAGTGTATTTGCTAATAGAACTAAAAGTTAATAAGAAACGTTTAAAAATCAGTTTTAGTTTAAACTAATTTAGATTACGATATCTCATGAGAAAAAAAAGAAGAGAGAGAATTTTGCTTAATAGTACAGTTATTTAAAATCGATTGAGGGATAAGTAATGTGCCGTTTAACGACAAAGTTCTTGGTACAATTGAAGACATGAATGGATGAAGGGGCTAAGTACAATTTTCTGAGTTTTTACATTGAATGAAGGTGCTATGTGCCTATAAACTATATTAGACCTTAAAGCACCGTGTTTAAAGGCGATTTTTAGAAATTGCATGTGATGAAGGAATTATGTACGAAGAAAAGGTACAAGTAACAAAAGTTTGTTGCCCGTTTTCTCAAAATTAACAAACTGTATCATATCCCCTTGATCCACTCATGTCTTCAATTATTAAGTAACCAATATTGGTTCCTAAAAGGGTCATATTCTAGAGAAAACCTGAAAGATATTGTTTTTTTATGATTGATATATTACTGGTGGCCCGGAGGCCTTTCCAGTTTCACCAGGACAGGTGGGCAAGCAAAAGCTCAGCCAGGAGGGGTGGGATTTGGTAACAACTGCCCGAGCGCCTCCGAAGGAGACCTAACAACTCAAGAGCAATTGCTTCGCGAATGAATCTAAAGACAAATTGTCTATCCTTATATTTTCTGTTTTACATTTTCTTTTATAATTTGTTTTGGTACATAAAAAAAACACCAAATGACCAGGGGTCATCATTTCATATTCATCATTTCATATTAAACTAGAATAGGTAGTCAGTAACGAGGTGCTTGTGCGCAGGTGTGCAGCATGTACCCGGGCGGCGCCAGCCCAGCGGCCGGCGGCTCGCGCCCGCACTCCATCGCCGAGCAGCGCGCGCGCCTGCTACAGATGCAGCGCTCGCAGCAGATGCTCGTCTCGCCAGAGGTATATCAACACTTGCCTTACACTATCGCCCGATACGGTTAATCTTATCTCATATTGCCTCGCTCGCCTGCGCAGTCGCCCACGATCCTTATCGTATTACAGCTGGATTAGTTGCGGTGGTTAACGCCATGATGATCCTCAGCTGGCTCTTCGGATTGCTCGACTCTACAATTACGTAACGTAGGCAGATACATAGATATCACGGTTATTAGTACTGTAATGGCTGTTTTACCCTATAGACTATAATGTAGTATTACAAGCTAACACGATCATTCTTCAGAAATATTTAAATTTCTAGGATGTCAGTGCTTTTTGAAAGATCAAAGGAACGGCCCATAATATATTTAGATTACTTGGTTTTTAATAGTGAATTCTCAAATACAACCAACCTCTTTCCTAATTTAAGCATTGGCTAAGTCCGATGTGAACGAAAGCCATCACATCGTTTTCTTGATTGCAAGAACCTATTAACAAGTTGTGTTCAATCTGTTGAGTAATAATTTTTTTTCACAGAACAGCAAACTATTGACATTGAATAAATTTCAATAATATTATTAGTTGTGTACCGTTTATCTTATTTGGAATGATTGCAGGCCGCCGATCAGCCCCAGCAGGATCTTGGTTCGACCATTAATGCTCTCGTTTCCGCGACTCCGCCCAACGTGGCTCTGACTCGAACGGATTATCATCATAATCTATATCAAACGAGTGAGTTCAATTTCTTCTATATGTAAATAACATCTTTTTGAAATTGTGTAGATTCTGATTTAATGTAAATTCGTTTCAGGTCAAATAGGGTCAAATTATGGTACAAATAAAATGACTACCACTAATCAGAACCCCATGTTAAGCAGACAGCTTAGTGTAAGTAAACTTTTATTTTTATTTGCAATCTTTCTAAGATTCATATTTTACCATATTTTATATGAAAAATATTGTTTTATGTAACAGCCTATTGACTACGACTTACAATAATATAAAAAAATTTTTTTTTATCTTTAATTTAGTTGAATTACGAAATTTATTTTTTTGTTTACAGCCTTCTAAATTCAATTCTTATTACTAGCTTTACCTGTATCTATCTATGTACGTGACGTATTCTTTGAAGGTATTTTTCACCATCATCAAAATTCCAAATGAATATTTGTACACGTATTAAAGTTCGATGACAATATTATAATTTTAATACTTTTCCTTCACTGATATCACCAGACTAAAAATAAAAAATGTATTTTAATTTTTCATATAATGGTTTCTGAAAATTAAAATGTGTTATATACGCGTGCGTACAGGTGCCGGGTTCGGGCGGGTACGCGCACGCGGCCGCACTGCACACGCCCATGTCGCCGCAACCCTACCACCGACCGCCGAGACCGCATCTAGGTACGCGCTTAGACAACATTCAACCGGCAGACAACGAAACATCATACATTATTTGTGATACCATTCGCAAATATAATAATTAAAAGTTTCAAGACCTATTGTGATATTTCGTACTGCCTAAAACGTTAAATTAAAAACAATTCGGCGAGGTAGACCGATCTCAAAAAAATTAGTACAAGATAGTGTTTGTATTTTATTAGCTTCTTTTTACATGTAGGGTGAAGTAAAAAAATCTTTAGGCGTAGATGTGTAATGCAGATAGAGTATTTAAAGCATGACATTCTTGAAATCGTCTTCAGCATGCCCCGTAGACTATAGAAATAGTGCCCTGCTAAATTCGGGTCTTCCGATTCTTGGATAACATTTTCGAACTAATTGCATGTTTGAGCTTTTATTTACGATGATCTAATTTTAATATAAAAGGGCTCTCGACAGTTTTCTTCAATTTTTTTTCAAACTTTAATCTCTAGAGCGAGCTGACTTGTCTCGGCACGGTCAGCGATAGTTATGTCTTGCCTGTCGATCGAATTGCGAAGCAGAGAAGCCGTTTCCCATTTAGGTAGGTGAGGAGGTCCAGGTGTTCGAAAGTAGGATATTTAGGCTAATCTATCGCGGCGTATGTGGCAGTGGGCGGCTACTACGAGGAGGGCGCGGGCGGGTACTGCGCGGAGTACGCACGCTGTCCGCCGCTGCCGCCACACGTACCGCACCCGCCCCACCCGCCTCATCCGCCTCACCCGCCCCACCCGCCCCACGACCACCAGCTGTCATGTGAGTATCCTCGCCTCGACACCACACACGACCTGTCGCAACATGTGACGGACTCACGACCGCGACAGAGACGGTATGTCGATCTCGATTAGGTTTTCTTATAAACGACGAACGAGATGCCTGGGTACAGTTTTTTAGGGAACCAAAGCCAAGATCTTCCGAGTTGTCCTGAGATCATCGTCGACGAGCTTACGACCTTTCATATATTTTGCCTTTGAATCTATCGCTCTGCATGAACAATCTTCGCATCTTAAGCTTTGATTTTATTACGAAATGAATTTGGATAGACATGTTCGGCACCGTACCGCAACTAGTCGTTTTAGATTCCTATAATATACAGCTTCGATCAACAATAGTAACTAGATTTCGGGTCGGTGCATAAAATCCGTCTCGTCAAATAACAGCGCACTTGAAATGTGAGCTCTTATTTTGTTTAGTTCACTTCAAACACAGCCAATGTCAACCCGTCTCACAATACCGCAGTGTGTATTCAAAAGTTGCAAAAATAAGGCCCGAAAAAGCAATTTAACGGCCGGAGTATCTTACTTTCGGTAAGTACATGAAGTATAAACTATATTGTAAGCTTTAAACTTATAAATAATATTAAATTTTGAACAAAATTACCGATTTTTAACCACCGCTACAAATGTTGGCCAAGGCTCGGCCAACACATGGACAAACTTTTGCTTAACAGAACAGTAAATGCATGGAGTAGATTTGTGTTGTAATAATTTTTTAAAATTTGTTAGCAGCACTTCAAAATTAGTTGGTTAAAATTGGTTAATGCTGCTTTTGTGTCTGTTTGTTGGACTCTCATTAGATACTTAGCTTTCCATTTTTATTTTAGCTTTCCTAGCAATCACGTGTGCAGAATGGATCTCGATTGTCGCCAGAGAAACAAGAGATGACTTTTATAAGCCAGCTAAGAACTCCGCTTATTGACACTGGACATCTTTGCCTTCCGTGCTCACGGCTACTGAAATGTGGCCGAAACATTGTAATAAAAATACCACGCTTGAAACCGTTTAAACGTTGTTTTATTATGTGCACTGGTCGCGAAAACTTAAAAATATATATTACACAAAAACGTAACGCTAATAAAATAATAAGTAATGTATAGATACTAACAAACATACATTTCCAAAACATAAAAAGTAAACAACTAAACTTTTACTTTAATTCATTAATAAATTATTTTAGTGTTAAGCGCGACTCCCTTACCTCCTGTAGTAAATAGAAATCGGCATTTCAAGAAGCAAAAATAAATAAAGCAAAACGATGTTAGTTCTCAGAGCAATTAAGGGAAAAGTTACTTTATTTGTTGCACCTTAAGATTGATTTAACATTAAAAGTTGTTTAAAATATGTCTTTTTATTGGTAAGTGACAGGAGTAATTTATTGCTTTGCTCGTTTTATGTGACGAATGATCGTAAGTATTAGATAATGTTTTGGAGATTTGTGACTTTATTACTAGGTGCCATAGTTGTTATTAGTTTGAAAGTAAAAGTGTTTCAAAACTTTTTTCTCCGTTTGTTAGTAAACGAATGTAGCTATATAAGTATATATTCACGCGGACAGTTTTTGCTTTAATTTTGTACGTATCCCTTTATCTAGTTACTATTGTTGATCGAAGATATACAGCAATCAATGTCAAGTGCGGCGGCTGAGGTGCTGTGTGCCCACAGGTGCGGGAGGCGGCGGCGGGACGAGCGGCGGGGCGGGCGGTGGCGCGGGGGGTGGCGCGGGCGGCACGTCGGAGTACGTGCGCAACGAGCTGCGCGCAGTCGTGGGGGCGCGCTCGGCCCGCCCAGACCTGCATACGTTGCAGCCGCCGGACCTCGACCCGCTCGTCTCCTTCGACATGCCCGCGCCAGGTTCGTCCCTCGCGCACGCTATCCGAATCTGTAACGACGACTGTCAATATACTTATAACTAGGGTACATTAGGCGCTTAATACGATCGTAGGGCTATTTCGTTGAATGCGTGACGTTTGAACGTTACTAATCTTCGAAAATACCAAATAACCTAATCGAAAGATCTTTAAGAGTGACGGCATGAGAATGCTATCATTATCAGCGTCCGGTGTGAATAGTGCTGTTGAGACATTTGAAAGGATGTCAAAATTGAAACGGTCTGCTCCTTGACGACTTTATATAAATATATAGTTTGAATTAATAATGTAATGAATCGTTCGCAAACGAGACTGCGTGCTGTGAGTCCGTAGTGTCCCGTGCCGTTGTACACGTGTGTGCGTACGTAGGTGGCGGCAGTACCGCACTGGGAGGCCGGGCCGCGGCGGCGACAAGCTCGTGGGAGTCGCAACAGTGCACCCCGGTAAGCTTGGGACGCGAACGGCGACTGCATCATCTTGCCACTTCACTATTTATCGGTTTTCATTGTTTTCGTAGACCTATTTCAAATACTAAGTACCTAATTGATTGAGTCTGCTCTGCTGCGTGTGTTGTCGAATCGAATCATCCTCGAAATTTAGACGCTGATGGAAAGAAATGTACCCAAGTTTGCGAAATATATAAATTAAAAGAAAAGTGCTCTGTGCTGATTTTACCGTGAAATGTATGTCGAGCCAGAGTTCATAGAAAAATTAGAGCAAAATTAAATAATACATATATATATAAATATAGTATATTCGTAGCGTCCTGAAGTGGCTAAACTGGTACATTCCTGAGTTCTGAAAAAGCTTTTGTGATGTGATGTCTAATAATGTCCTATTAGCTACTTTTAGATTTTTAGGTGCTGCGTATACAGTTTTTAGTTAGACTATGATATCGAAATCTTTTCGCTTTTAGGCGTTTGTCAAAAGAGGTATTTTTCTAAAATTGGGTTCCGAACGCATGTGTCAACAAAAAATGGTGAAGGACTTGTGACGTAGATTTAAAAAAATAGTGTCGATTATGATCTTGAGTTTGCAATAGTTAGTCTGCTTCTTGTTTGCTTAAAGTGTTGAGGTAGGCGAATTATTTGATTTACTTATCGTAGATATTCAATGAGCGTTTGCATGATTGAGACGAAACACTGTAAAAGAACAAGCAGCGATCAAAATGGATTTATTATTCGTTGCCGACACATGCTTATATGAGCCACGTTAAGTTCCTTTTTCGTATCATAAATTTACAACTTGTAAAACAAAAATTCATAAAAAAAATCCCTACCTATACGCTGGTAGCCTAGGGGGCTATTCCAGCAACGCCCGGGCGGATAAATTCACAACATCTATAAGATAACATTGCGATATAACCATAATGGAAGTTAACTTCTGCATTACCATGAAATTAACTTTTATTAAAAACATGCGTAAGGTTAAAACATGTAAAATAATAACACAGTGAGAGGGAACGTCTTGAATGTAAGAGAAGAATTAGTTCTTCAGATTAAAGTTAGCTGATTAAATATTTGATACACCTAATCAATAACTTTTTCAATATAGTGCAGGACAAATATATCCTTATTTTCCTTCCTTTCGCTTCATCATTTTATTACCCCACTATTTCATTCAAAGTTTTGATCGTTTCTTGTAAATTAAACAAACCTATATTTTCTCTACGCTTCCTCAATCGTCTGCAGTATACACTTTAATTATTTATATTTGGCCTTTACTTGTTTGTTGTGAAAGATAATGACAATTATTAAAAGAAAGGATTTCCTGTGATTTCATAATATGGAATAAATTATATTGTGTCATAATTAAATTTAACGTACCTCACAATCACGATCGTTATCACTTGTCATTAATCAAACTTAACCGAAAAAAGTTTTAAATAAATTAACGACAGTTTTGTGCAAAATATGCACAACTAAGTCGGTAGAGCTCCGGTCTGGCAACACAGACGAAAGGTTTTCGGAGCATGATGCGTGTATGTGAAGTATGTAATTGTTGTATGTGACGACACAGAATACTACGGAGGCGGGCTCGGCGGAGGCGGCGGACGGTGATGAGACGCAGACGGGCGGGTCGGCGGGCGCGGGCAGTAAGGCGTCGCTGCTGCAGAAGCTGTTGTCGCAGTGACCGCCCTCGCCGAACTTGCATTTATAACGTTGCTGCCGCGCTCTGCTCTAGTGCTGCTAGACGTCTACCTCGGAGTCATCTGGAGTTGTACATCATCGTTTCCTCAATTAAAAAAAAATTATGAGAAATTCTTCGACGAAATTGTGTAACGGTAAAATTGAAACGAACGTACTCATGTACGTGTACGTGTAGTATATATATTTTAAATATACATTTCGATGCGAAATATTTAGGTAGCTTCCTGTAACGGAAATAAAACAAAGAATGCAAATTCGACTCGTTAACATACAGCATGTACAATAGTAATATACCGCGTGCAATATTGTATAGATATAAACGAATGTTTTGGCGTTGTGAACGTTATATGTATGATAATATGTAAGTCAGATGTTACCTGTTATGACAAAGTAAATTGTATTATAAGCTCGTATGAGGTAATGAATGGTTTTCTCTGGCGGAGAACTTTGTGTTAGCGTGTACATAAGTTGTTAAATTGTAGCCGTTGCTTTAATGTAAATATTTTGTTAAATACATCGCGTTTCATATTAAATGATCGCGTCTTAATTTGATTTAAATGATTTCATATTGATAACGATTAAATCATTACAAAGTTTTCCTTATGTTTTCACTTGTTCAGTTTTTATTAAACCCTTTTGATATTAAATTGTGTTTTTTGTTCTGTTTTGTTGTTAATTTTCATGATCTCGAAGTATATAACAGTTTGGATCAAAGTTTATTTTCCCATTGTTCATAACATGTCATTTGTTTACATTTTTTATTGTTCATACAATTTTATTTTTATATTATATATATGTATTTTTTTGATAATTTGCTGCTATTGATTTGTTACATGTGATATGTACAACGATTTGATCTGTGAGAGGAATAAACGTATTAAGGAGTTTTTGTCTAGCCGAAGAGCTTTTTACAAGTAAATAATGCTGAAACATAGTTTGTAAAAAAATCTCTTGATGCAGTTTGACTAATTGTTCAAAACAAAACACGTGTGCCTACTGTTATAAATTAGTGTGAAATGTGAAAACAAAAAAAAATCAAAACTCGACATGTCCCGAAATTGAAATCGTGATTGATCGACAACAAAGCAATAATATATACCTTCAAATTAGACGCAAAAATAAGCTCTGAGTATTTGCGTTAAAAAATAAAATTATAGTTACTAGTCTCAAGTCTGAAAGGGCCGTAGTGTGGAGCCGTACTATTGAGTTGGCTACGTCGTGTTCGATAACATGAAACATCTGGCTTAAAAAGTAAAAGCGATACGATTCGATCTTGAGGCGTCTCGACTCGACCGTCGTATTTCGATTGCGCAACCACTAAGAACATTTCAAGCAATTAATTTGTATAAAGTATCGATACTTTGATCTGTGACCGATGACGATCTCGCTTATCAGCTCTGCTGTAATTATCGCTTACTCGTCGTCTCCTTATCGTTGTCGTGACATTTAAATATATACCGTTAAAATTATGAATGTAAATTGAATGTTTCGAAGTCTGTATTTTGGCAGCGCTATCGTCTAAAAGTAAGTCTGACAATGGCGGGACATCGATGTTGTGTGTCATCTCTAGCAAATTTCTAATAAAATTTTTGTATAATTGATACGATGCGTAATATGTTAATGTCTCATTAGCGTATACTTATTCGTGTTTTAATGATAAGATTAATTGTTTAAATGCACACGTCGAGTGCGTTGATGTGTAAAGTTATTGTCGCTGTTAGTACATGTCGGGTGCGATGTCGGTTATGCGGGCACTTTGCGTACGTACATATGTTCGTCATATTTGGCTGAATCAAAATCGATTTTATGTCCTTGAATATAAAGTTCAATTGATCGATTCAAATACAGCGAGTATTCGTACATAAAATGAAGTGTCCGCATCAGGTGTATCGATTTTAATGGCGCGTCAATGTTTACAATTTGAGGGCATGCGTGGCAATGACATCTTCGCTACCAGCATTTACATGTCGGGACCACTGTAATCCCTCGATGTAATGAAAGAATAACGAAGGTGACTCGCGCGATGTTTTGCTTATTAATAGTACAATTTAGTTTTGCACATTGAACGTATTTTAGTATCGCAAACAATTTTATACACCTTTTCATTAGAACTATACACGTTGATATCACTGTATCGGGAATTGAAATAGAAACCAATAGTTATGCTAGATTTAATAAAGTAACTGATTCATTTGAATTTCGGAATTGACTTGCAACTGGTCATCGAGTACTTAAGAGAGTTGTAAAATTTCGAGTCATTCATTTAACTGTTGATTCTCGTTTCATTGTAACTTTAAACTATTTTGGGAATATGTTTGTAATATACACGTAGGCGCGGAAGTATGTTGAACTGCGCTACCTAACTAACCAATGAACGTACAAATAAGATTAGATTATCCATATAAAAATAAAAATAAACGAAATAATAATTTAAGTATTAAATACAAATATTTTTATACCATATAAACTAATAGTCTGAATGTTAGACCATTACTGATAGAATAAAAAATAAAAAACGGATAACAGCCATCTCTCTCTCAGATGGGAGAGTCGAAATCTTCCGTAAGTAACACAGACGTACACATAAAAATACAAGTAATAAGTAAAGTACAAGAGAACGCCTTCAAACGAGAAAAAAAAGTAGATTTTATAAGCTAAATACATTTAATAATAGCAATAATCTTAAATTATATTCGAACGTATAAAAAAAATCTATAAAAGAAAGCATCAAATGCTATAATATAATTTGCATCCTGACAAAGGTATATACACATAGTAATATATATTTTTGATCAGATTTACGAAATCGTACATAATTACTTTACGCAAAGACTAAAAGAAGTTGGTGAGACGTCCACTCCCCTTGTAATATTAAATCTATAAACGAAGGCGTTGCCGATATTATAATAACAATAAAAATAAGTCATACAAATTAATGCATTCGTGCCTGAACAAATAGAATAATGAATAGTAATTCAGCCTTTATTATATAACCTATATTACAGCCTATATATTTGAAATAGCCTTGTTTCAAATATTTAAGCTACTTAAAATACTATCAGTCAGTCCAAAACTCATTTCAGTCTTCCAAAAAATAATTCAAATTTAATTTAACTTATTTCACTGTCATGATGGTAATACCTGAGAAAAAATGATAAATATGCGGTTTTGATTCGTAACAGCAGGATCTAACATTTATTTAGTGGTGTGATTTAAAAGTGCTGTCCGTATATAATAAAATCATATAGATCAAAAACGCGTTCCCCTAACTAAATCGTTTCGTTAAATGAATTAAGCAGTCAAATGAGAAAGAATAATTATTACAAATCAAAAGGTTCCAGACACAAGAAGATTAATATACTATTTCGATAAAATGACATTTGCCATTAACATTTCGTTTTCTGCATAGATGTTAATATTAGGACTATGAAAAAAAATTTAATTGTAATTCATGTGTTAATAATTAATATCGGTCCGATGTTAAGAATGTTGCGTACCTCATAAAGTTTAATAAGCCCGTTCTAGTTGTAATAATGTAATCGTACAAACCGTAAGCGAGAGAGTGCGAGAATGTCGAACACTGCAATGTCGTTGCGTTTTTTTTTTTTTTTTAAATAAATATAAAATCTTTGAACAGCTTCGTCATTAACGGTAGACACAAAAGATATTATTATAAGGACAACATAAGAAATATTAGAGTTTATGAAGAAAATTGGCATGATAATTATTATATTATTATAAAATGTTATGACTAACTTGAAATTATATAAGAAAAATAAACAAAAAAAAAAAAGAAGTAGGTTTATGAAGTTTTTTATAACTGTACTATTGCCACAGAGGATATTTTCTTAAAAATAAATATTGTAAGGGTCCAAAATTCCATCCAACGTTGCAGGAAGATTACAATTGGACTGCATTGACAATTGTGATACTGTTGATGTATAATAGAAATATTTTTATAGTTCACGAATTGACTCTGTGGCGTAGAACAGCCGATCACTTTGCATTCGGTGTCAAGAAACATGGATCCGTACGGGAATCTCTGTTTCTGTGGGAAAATATAATTAGTTACAATTAATAATGTTTAATATTATTTCATGTAGTTTTATAATCCGTTTTGTGCTGTTTGTCAATAATAATAAAGAAATTCCTCATTATAGGATAAGTTATGTGTGATAAAAATATTTATTAGAAAGGATGACAGTCGCTAACACATTAAAGACACTCCCGTACGAAATCGATTTTATTTGTTTGTATAAAATCGTGTCTTTTGTCTTGGCCTGTCGTCTGAGAAAAGGGTATTTTTGTATTGTGAATATTAAAATAGGTTGATAGTTTTGTTATATTATTATTATACCTATATGCTATTTATGTTTTCCTTAAAACACTGCAAAGTGATTTAAACGTTTGTCATTTACTTAAAAGATTTTTTGGGAAGCGTTCTTTTTCACGTACGTAGAGATATCGAGACAATTTGTTTGCTGTGATGAAAACAAAGACTAGTCCTCTTCTCCAAACAAATCATTTAAGTGAGCGACGTTAAGTCTGTGTTATTTAGTTCTTCTAATAGTTAAGGCCATTTTTGTGTTGCTGTGCATTTTACCTATGTACGTATGTGTTTATATAAATTGTAAATATCTAAAATACCTATATTTTTACGATTAGCATACACAACCAAAGTTGTTATAAAAGTGATGGTTGATTAAACAATAATTTTAAATTAGATCGTTATGTTTATTTTAGATTATACAAAAATCTGTACAGCTGTACCATAGGTTATATTTTTTTTTTTTTTCGAAATATACGAAATTTGAAAAATCGACTTTCTAATTTGGATTAAAAAATGATTTGACGAAATGTTGGCAAACTTTTGTTTTAAGGAGTTTTTTCGATGGCTTATTCTCCTTATGTTCCTAGTAGCTTACTCCGGTTCATGTACTTGGTATTTATTGTCAATTATTCAAGCCATGAAGTGTGTGCCGTTTGGTACCAAAATTTCCAATATATTCGAATCGTAATGTTTTTATTCATAAAAAAAGCAGTCGTTACGAGTACATTAAGTTGTATTTTTTGTACATTTTAGATTCGAAAATATATTAATATCTAAATAAACAGTATTTTATTGACTAATTGTAATCGAATATGTACCGTTCCAAATTATATATTTTTTTATTTGAGCACTATTTTTAAATATTGTCTTATGAAGCTAAAACTAAAAAAAATGTATGTCGTTTCGTTAGACTGAATATTAGAACTTATCTCGGTTACCGGAATGGTTTGGTAAGTGTCTTTAATAATTATTATTAACCGAAAATTCGGGTTTTGAAATATACATGATTAAATATAAAAATTCAATTAATAAAGATAATCCTTTCCCGGCCATCTTCTATTGAATTACGTCCTACCAGGCTCCGATTTGTTTAAATTTTTTTAAATTGACCATAAAGCATATAATATAGTCTTTAAAAAACTTAACCCATATTTCAGTGAATGAATGAACTGCCTAAAAGCGGTTGGTATCTTCTTACTTTATAACATTTTGGAAAAGGCCACGGCGATCGCATCCCCATTTAGTGCTCACTTGCTAGTGTTATGATTCACGCCTATAGAGGACTATAGAGCATTATTTTCACGAATTTTCAGCTAAGTAGACGAAAACAAGGTATGAGTTAGATAAGCAGGTCAATACAACCGGTATGCCAACATGGGTGATCCATATCTATAGCGCCACTTTTATCTTCGACTCGACGTTAAGTGAATTAGCGCGAGTGCGAGCGCAACCCATTTTCCCAGGATGTACTTCGTCATCGCCGACCCTAATGGCACATTACTCTGAAACTAGCCTTTTAGGTCTTATCGATCTCCATTCAGAGAAAAGATAGCAGAAGCTTAATTCCAAATTAAGGTACCTACTTAACGAAGCAACTATAAATTAGGTACGCTACGCAAAGTATCTAAAGCAATAATTATATGCCTAATACTTTTGTCTTCGCCGACCCCTATGGCACATTACCTACTCTAAAACTAGCCTTTCAGATCTTATCGATCTCCAGTTAGGGAAAAGATAGAAGCGTAATTCCAAATTAAGGTACTTAATGAAGCAACTATAAATAAGGCACGCTATGCAAAGTATCTAAAGCAATTATACTCGTATACCTAATACCTATGTTGTTGTTTTTTTGAACGTTCCGAAGTACTTTAATCTAGGCGATCGAAAATTTTGTAGTTGGAAGTAGTTAATTAGACCTAATTTATGTTAACAGCTTCTCACTAATATGCTGCTAGCGGCGTGGCCCGAACAGGCGTGCAGTACATGATGGGATAGCATAGAGACTCATACGGTTACATACCTTATGGCCTTATAAATTCATTCTTCTATGATTCGAATAACTTATTATGTACCAATTAGAAGAATACAATTTGATAATTGTCCTTGTAACCGTTTCAGTTGTAATTAGCGTAATAGTGATTATGAAGCTTCCATCGTGGCTGTGCTGGAAAACTAAAGAGCTCGTGTTAGAAACATTGCCGGTAAGTTAATTTAATGGGTTAACTCTTAATTCACGTACGAAATTCTCAATCAATTCTTAGATATCGGTCAAAACAAACGGATTTTATGCCTGATTTCTTTCCGGTAGTGAAAATACCCATCATAATTATTTTTTGTACTAAATAATAATTATTAAAATGTACAATTTTCAAAATTATACTAACAATAATGTATAAAACAAGCATTCTGATATGGATATTTTATAACAATATGTTCGTTTTATTTTTCCGCCTAAGTTCTCGTTCCAAGATACTAGGTGGATACTTAATTTCATTTACAGTTTATATTTTAATTTTATTATTGATTTATTTTCAACCTATTTGAATCAAAGGATAAATTGTCACCATAAATATTTTATAGGAAGAAAACTAAGACACTATTTGTCCTATATATCAAGTATGGTTTCTGACACACAAAACTAAATGCAGCCCAATTCATAAGTACCTACCGAATTAGAGCACTAACTAGGTAGTAAAACAAGCCCCCATCGTGGTCGTCGCTGACATTCGTATCACATCATTCCATTGGAGAGGGCGAAACGACAACGCCACATTTCGCGTAATAGAACATTAAAAAGAACTGATTTGCTTGCTCCCTTTGAGATCCCTATATGCAGATGAAACATGAAAATCCTAGTGATAGCCTTGCGATATTTACACATTTTGTAATATAGCGTTGATCTATTAAACAATAATGATTACCTCATTTTGACCTCATTTCCTGATTTAGAGAGATGCCTACATCACGTTTGCTAATATAGCCCAATTAGCAGTTTGTCGGCATTTAATCGAAGAGGTCAACTGGAATAACATCAATAAATGTTTGGCAAAAATGCATAGTATCGCGGCTGTCTCATGATCAAACGGGAACGCACTACTGCTTCGCGGTATTAATAGGCAGGGTGTTGGTCACACTTATCCGCGAGAGCTCACACGACGGCTTACCTCCAGAAATAATTCAAAATATATTTTGTCGGGTTTGATATTTATTACAACAATGTTATTCCTGTATCGTGGATGTAAAGGTAATTCGTGAATTTGTGGTAAGACTTATCTGAAAAAGTGTTGTCTGAAAAAAGTTGCCGACATTCACGTTGAGATATTTGTGGGGTCCGATTACAACTTAACACTAAGTAGGCCGTGAGTTCAACTGCCCATTTACAGTAAAAACACGCATAATTGATTCACAGCAGAGGATCTAAGTCTGCCTAACCTCAATAGCAAAAATGATTCGAACTTCACACAAATTTACTGAATCTTTTTTACTGTTATTATAGGCAGACGTGCGTACAGTACACTTAATGGTAAGTAGTCACCGTGGACGTAGTTATACCAGGAGCATAGTTAAGTCGTTACCTGCTGATGGGTACTCTCCTTAAATCTTAGTGTGTTCAGATCAAAAATTTCATTAGCTTTTTTTTTCTTCATAAAAATTAAACATGACATAGAAACTAAATTAATAAAGTACATGGTTTTTAAAAATAAAGTTCTATTTCAAAATTTTTTATGATACTTTCTTCGCTGTTTCATTCTGCGAATCACGTTCACAGCGGGAGGTGTGCGCCCAAAAGTCGGGAATACTTGGGATTCGATTCCTGGAGGACAGGGTGCCAGTAGCCAGTACCGTGTCGAACGGTCCCGTGTTCGCGCGCATGCGTGAGATGTTGCGTATCGTAATCCGATTGCGAACATACATATTATTATACTTTGTTTGAGAACTACGTGCGCGCGAACAAATGTTAACAGACTTGAATTAAAAAATGCTTAAAGTACTATATCGGTTTTTTTTTAAATAATGTAGTTCTTTAACACTCATACAATTCAATTTAAAGTAAATTTAATAATAATTATTGAAATGCCTTGGAAATGTCCGTGGTCGCGCGATCGTCTAGAGCAGCTAGTGGTCAGTTCTCCACTTCACTTGTTGACTCGGGTATGTTTTGTTTTTGTAATATGGCAATGAATACACGAAGCTTGTGATTTTAAAATCATGAAGTATCAAAGATCATCAGCAAAGATGAGGAGTTAGTTTACGATCAATTCGTAGTGAAAAAAAAAACTTTTAAGTTTCATTTATAATACAATAACAAATTCAATAACAAATTCAAAAAAAAAATGGTACATTATTTTAAAATATCTTTATAGGTATGTGATCCCTATTTAATTTGTTAATTGTGTTACACATTTAAACATTAAAAAGTGTTCGAGTTTTTTACAAGTAATAATTAAATGCTTAAATCCGTTTTAAGAGTGTCGTATTTTGTGTTTGTCAATGTCAACTAGTCTTAATCCACTTTCATTTTAATATACTTATATACGACGTCATTATAAGTTAATATAAATCGTACATTAAACTGTAAGTGTGCCCTCGAGATATGTATTTAAACAATCAAAGTGTTTGTAAAGGTCGGTTGGCAGGCGCATAATTCCCAATGTATATTTTAATGGATTCAAAGTGTTCTCTGTGTTAATGTCATTTTCGTGGTCATAACGTCCGCGTGATATGATATGAATGTATCACTTAAGCTCGGATGCTTTCTCAATAATAGTTCAATGCGTAGTCCTTGTTTAATGGCCCCGATAACGCAGCTTTAGTGAGATTGTTACATTTATTTCAAATGGATGCTCGACATTTTTTAAATAGCGCGGTGACCCCCGAAAAGCTTTCAGATGAATATTAGTGTTATTAGTTAAAAATTCTACTTTTTAAAATTACATACAGAAGTCATCGTTTTCTGTTCTTATAAAAATTACGTATGTCTATGTAGCCCCGAACTATGATTTTTCCTAAATATTGATCACTTGAAACGAATTAATTGATTAATATTAAATAATGAAAGGGAATTGAGGTCAAAATTATATACAGTTAGTCAGGGCTATCAACCAATCTACTAGACCAGCTGTCCAAACCATTGCCCTCATATTTGTGCAGCAGAACCTATTTAAAATTGTGTCGGAGTTAAAAGAAAATGAAATTCATAAAATGTAGATTGCAGCTTAAAAAAAATATCTCACTACAATTTTAAGTGTTGTCCTTGATGACTGCATAATATTTAATATGGCACACCACTTTATGTCGTAATTTTTCTTGGACTGTGGAAATCTACTGGAGTACCCTAGACTAGACAAAAAACCGTCAAAACAATACTTAGAGTTAGTAGGTAGGTATATGTATCAACTGTAACGTAAAACTTAGTCGTTCATAATAAATTTGTTTCGGTTTCATAAACATGCCTACTTTTTTGTTTATATTTAATTTCTTATCATAAATGGTCTAAGCGTCTCTTCTATCAGTACCGAGATCGTAAATATGCATTCACACTTACATGTAACCGGGTGGTGCTGAAGTATCGTGTGACCTGAGATTGGTGTTGGGCGCCGGGCCCAGATCAGCTGCTGGGTGCGCGGCTCTGCTCAGTTTCAGTAGCGAAGCGCCTGTGCATAGAGACGCTCGCGTGACCGGCACATTCACAACGCCGATGTAAACACGACTCTCTACATTGTGCATTTAACATTAAATATCGGGACTGTGACGTGTTATTATGCTAATTACAGATAATCATATTACGGTATATTTAAAATGCCTTGGAACTGCCTCTGGGGATATGAACCACCCCCGCCCTGCAGAGTGAGTGGACCTATTCATCTTGCACTTCAGGTAAATTAAATGAATTAAAAAAAAAAATACATGACGTGTTTTTCTGAAATGTTAAACTTTACATACTTAATGCCATAGTGTTCAAACATACATCCATTTAGTTCTATGTTTGAACTCGTGTACAGATAAAATGTAAGGCATTTGAATGAGTGCAAAGAAATTCACTACAAGTAAACTTTCCGATACTCTTACTACCAAAAAGGTCAGTAGTAGTTTTTTTCCTACCTATTCGCTGGTAGCCTATTTCAACTATGGTCGGACGGGTAGGTGAGCTCACGGGCTTAAAGTAGTAGTATATTTTATATTTACTGTGAAAAACTTAAACCAAGTATATACCTACACGCGTATTGTCATACAGAAACAGATTTTTGCGGATTAATCTCAAATAATGGAATAGGTTAATAAACGAATATAAACAAACAGCTATAGCGGCGTAGATATAGGTAGTGGCTTGGTTATTTCCTCGGAATTGAGTAAGTACCTACGTTCCCGAATCCCGGTACCAACTCACCATTGGGTGGGCTGTGTGCTCTTGTACCTTCTAAAGCAGTAAGAAAGTATGACGATGAATGTGTTCTTTTTAATGGCTTAACAATATCTAATGTCGTCTTGTTTAGTCCAGACAAAAAATATATTGACAGAACCAACAAAATGTTTTAAAAATTATTAGGTGTTAAGTACATTCAATTTAAAAATGTAATATAATTAAAGAAAATTCTATGGGCAACATTATTTTAATATTAACGTTCCATATTTTCATTAGGTATGTTCTTCCAGCGATCATCAAAACTTCGGCAAAGGATGAATGAATAGTTTAAAACGAAATAATTACAGTTCTACGTACTTATGTCTCTCAAAAATCGGGTCGACTGAAAAGTTTAACAAATACAAAGTATACAAATAAGATATATGCATTATAAAACAATTGTATTACATATTATAGAAGAATAGATACCATAAAATTAATTAACATTCCAAACCAGGTGTGCCATAAATCTATGCGTCACAATTATGCACTAGGTCGTTGCTTGTTGTTGTAGTACGCGTCTAAATAACAGTGACATGGTTATGTTACCTTGGCAGGAAGAATGGTAACGGTAGAATATTAATGTGTAGTGGCGAGTTCATAGTATTGTCACACGTGAGGGCCCTAGCTTCCCATGCGATTGCGCAAGGGCATGCACCGCCCACGGGTCGGTATAGCCCAGCGGACTGCGGAGTCTCGGACGCCTCGGTCCCAAAGTAAATACAAGTTCATTGTCACAGTTCACAGATAAACACACACGATTACTTAGCGATTTTCATTTTAGGAATGATTCGTATATTAGCAACTTAACGCACGGCCCGTTGGAATATATCATACAGGTACATACGGTACCTACTATAACATCATTTATACAAATTAAGTACTTTTCCAGGAGAAGCATTGAAAATTCAACATCTTAATACAATAATTATATAGTTCTTCTCGACTAAAGAGATAAAATGATAATATTTAAACTACAACTTTAAACGTTATTATTAAAAGCAAACATCTCAGTAATAACTATTAAAAAAAATGGATTTTCTCAAACTCAGTTCAGTTTCAACAAGAATCGCATGAGTGACGTTATCGCTCTGTATCTGCGATATTATGTACCTAATAGTTTTACATAATTATTGAGAATTAAGGTTTCTGTATAGTTATGAAGATGCGTAGATAGGAAGCCAAGCGAAGCATGAGACATGAAATTTCAATGATATTAGGAAGGTTTCGTACCATTAGAACTGGAATGCACTACTGCTTTCCAGGAGGAATAGTGGGACGGTGGTATCAACCCGGTTGCCGAGGCATATAATAAAATATACAGACAATTTTTAATAGTCACTGTATTGTTTATAGCTCACGGCTCACCTGATCTTAAGTGGTTATATGAGCTCAAAATCACCATAATGGCACGTGAATGCTGGAGAAGGTCGAATACTCAATTAAAATGTATAACGGCAGTCTAAAAGTTCAACCTTTGCTGTAAAAAAAGCCTGGATAGTGGCACGACCCTTGCGGGTTTATGCTCTACCACGACCAATATGTATCAGTAACGAAAAAAAAAAATTCGTATTCTTTCGATAATTCAGTGTCATACGATGTTAAAACATTTGCAAAATCGATAATATTTAAATGTTTAAATAGGCCCGCATATATTCATTCAGTCAGACAAGAATCGAATTACTTTTATACCTATCTAAAAGTCAACTGGCTGTAGACGATGTTTTTAATTGAATATACATATTAAAAAATATTTATATTTATTCAACATGTAATTCGTTTTATAACAAAAATTCGTGTGCACATTTTGTTCCAGTTAAGTTCAGTCAAGATTATATTAGTCTAGGTAGGTAGACGAGATCTCTAAGGATCTAGGATAGATAAGAAGGATCTCTAGGATATTTCTGGAGCCTGTAAACATTATGTCTACGCCACCATCAATGGATTCATTCAATATTAATTTGCTTTAGAAAAAAAAAGGGTTAGCACGTACACTTGATTCTTTCATTTTGTTTTCGTAAAAACTGCTCGATTCATTATTAAGCATCATGAATGGGTAAAGCGGGTATTGAGCTCGGAGAACATGCCTTGTAACCATAATGCGACGGCGGTCACGTTTGTTATACTGTACCTATAACTTCTGTGGGAAATTCTTACATTCATAAAATATAAGGGCAAAGTACAATAGGTAGTCGGGTAAAGCTATAACGTAGGTAGAATTTTACGTTTGTTTTTGACAGGATTGTGATGTTGATAATATATTATTCGTACAAAACACTTTAATGAATAGATAAAATGCTATAATAAGAAAACGAACGATACAAAACGAGTATGTAGGTATGTTACATTTAAAAACTATTTAAAATGAATTAAAGAAAAGAGGTTTTTAGGTTCTTTATCAATGTTGTTCTGAATAATATTTGGAAATTATTATACTACCTATAAGGTCTATCTACGGTAGTGGAATGGTGATGATACCTATATGTGTAAGAAAATATGAAATACATTAGGACGTGCTTGGATTTTATCAGCGGGGCCGCGTTAATATTAAAGTAAATGTTATAAATGTATGACACTTTGTCTTGATATAAGTTCACATAACGTAAAAAACCCCTGCTACTATTGAAGCAACATAATAATATGATTTTTTTTAAATATTCTTATGATTCAAATCTATTAAAGCTACAGGAAGATTTCGTAGTTTTTTACTAAAGATTTTAGGTTACATTACAATTTTATAAATAATAACACGTTTCAGTGTTTGATTAGTGTATTGAATGGATAATACTGAAACAAACCAGATATTGTATCTTAATACTGGAAGAATGCAGGAACTACGGCTTTCTCATTTCCATAAACTGATTCTGCCACATATGCCTAAATCATTTAATGGTTTAGTTTGGTGTCATTTCACCGTGCACTCTATTCAGTTACTAGAATTAATAGCTATAATATAATATAAATAAATTGTACTGTATAACAGTGTATCAAAATGTAATAAACATAATAGTATATCTTAAGTTTCAATTGGTTTAACCACGGAATAGACCTTATTTATCTATTCCGTGGGTTTAACCATCGAGATGTGGTGCATTCAGATAGATAGGGGCAGAAAGTAGTAGCTATTTGACTAATTATTTTACCGTAACTACATATCATGCGCAAATATGAACCCATTGAAATTAATACTAAATTAAAGTTAGAAAAAAATAAGTCTTATTTTAAACAAATTTATCTTATTATTAGATGATTTTCTTTTCAAATTATTTTCTTTCTAGCTTAATTTTTATTTATTTATTATTGCTTAGATGTGTGGACGAGCTCACAGCCCACCTGGTGTTAAGTGGTTACTGGAGCCCATAGACATCTACAACGTAAATGCGCCACACACCTTGAGATATAGTTCTAAGGTCTCAGTACAGTCACAACGGCCGCCCCACTCTTCAAACCGAAACGCATTACTGCTTCACGGCAGAAATAGGCGGGGCGGTGGTACCTACCCGTGCAGACTCACAAGAGGTCCTACCACCAGTAAATACGGAAATAAAACTAACTAATTACAATAGTACAAAATGTAAAGTGAAACATTCTGTTTGTGTTGATTAAATATGTAAATAATACATAATTCCAAGGTAATATTTAACTAACAACAATGCCGCTGTTCTGTATCTATAGGATTTCATCTCTGTACTGTAGTATGTATTTATAAGTTAATTAGAACCATGTGGAGGTACGTCGGCGCCAGACAATAAAATCTTTCAGAGGCGGCTCTTTTGACGTCTTCATTTAATTAATCCGATTATGTATGTATCGGCCACATATCAGCTGTTTATTGTTCGACAAACTAGTGCGACTGTTTTCAATAAAATTAATTCAACAAGCTAGATACAAATTTGATAAGCTGTCTTCAGTTTATTAAGTAGTAAAGTTATTTACTATCGTCAAAAGGATTATAAGAAATTTAAATTTTTACGATGGATGTTCCATTAATTTTAAACACACTTGATGTATTTATTCTAATTCTTAGATATTTGGAATATAAAAATTATCGTTTTACGATCGGTCAATTAGTAAGAGATTGTGGAGTATTTAATAATTTGAGATTCTATTATATTTGTGGAGAAGGTTTAAGCGCGTGAAAAGAGATCATTTTTCATATTAGCAATATCTTAACAAATGTTGCTAAAATTGTAAGCAATATACACATTTATCTTTAACGAATCGTGTTTTTGGCACTAAATTAATTGTGAAAGTATTTTACAAAATTGTGTTAGTTGAGCATGGCGCCGCCACGGTACGAATAGTCGTCAAATTAGTTGTTCTAAATTCACAAATACAACTTCTATTTGTTTAGTTATGGCTTAAATAAGACTTCTGTCATCATAACAAAGTTTAGTTATGTAACATGAGCAATGTTTGTGTGAATGGATTTGAAACGGTCCACAAATTGTTGTTTTGACTTTAGAGAGAAACCGTTTCGCGCCACTGCGTGTAATTCGAACAGACGAGCACTGAACCGTTTTATTAGAGAGGAAATGGAATTGGAAGTAATTAGTAGAGGGAAAATGAGAGGGTTTTCATTAATTTACCTTTGTTTTGATAGAAGCGGTAATACCTATCAGTCCATTTTAATTTGATGAAGGCAAGGCTTGAAGCTAAGCGCTTGGAAAACACTATTAAGGGGAATTCACTCCAGAATCGTACGGTACGCGGTTTTATTTTTTCTACCTCAGCTGGTAACCTAGGGGATATGCCAGCGTAACCGGGCGAGTAGATAAGCTTACGGGCTTACGCTGCTCTAACCTGACGACGTTGCTAATACTAGCCCTAGCAAGAGCAGTGCTTCGCTGAATCTACCGCCGGATCGGAAACTCAACCCACTGAGAAGATCTGGCGAGAAACTCAGGCTGGTAGTATTATTTCCCTATCTAATCTTTGGTGGCCTAAGGGTCTATTCCAACTACGCACAAAATGTGGTAAAAACGATCTCTGGAAACCCACTGAATAGTATGGTTTTGAAACAAGCCAAGGTTAGCATAATAGTTGCTAATTAAGACTACATAAGAATAACTCTACTAAACTATAAAATGGAACGAAGAAATAGATGGTACCAACCTGTGGAGGATGAGATGAGGTCTTCTACCAGTTTTCATGGTATTAGAGGAAAAGATAGATATAAATTCTAACGAAAGTAAATTGAAATTAATACTGATAAAAACAGATGATACATAGCCGGTTAGGATAGAGGTAATTTATGCATCTACGCACGTGGATATTATGCTAGAAACTTTCCCAGAGGTGTTAAATTTCCTCGATTGGCTGAATGTACCTACGTTTTTGTGTGTCAGATATGACAGTTTAAAAGTCGTCGTGGCCTAAAGGATAAGACGTCCGGTGCATTCGTTTCGAGCGATGCACTGGTGTTCGAATCTCGCTGGCGGGTACCAATTTTTCTAATGAAATACGTACTCAACAAATGTTCACGATTGACTTCCACGGTGAAGGAATAACATCGTGCAATAAAAATCAAACCAGCTAGATAATAATTTGCGTAATTACTGGTGGTAGGAGGACCTCTTGTGAGTCCGCACGGGTAGGTACCACCACCCCGCCTATTTCTGCCGTGAAGCAGTAATGCGTTTCGGTTTGAAGGGTGGGGCAGCCGTTGTGACTATACTGAGACCTTCGAACTATATCTCAAGGTGTGTGGCGCATTTACGTTGTAGATGTCTATGGGCTCCAGTAACCACTTAACACCAGGTGGGCTGTGAGCTCGTCCAAACATCTAAGCAATAAAAAAAAAAAAAAAAAAAAACTATAATCATTAAGCATTCATAACAAAATATATAATATTAAGATTTTTTTTTTTAATACACATGTATAAATGGATGTACAAATTAAGCATACCACTTTATGGCATTTGTCATATTTTTAGAATTTCTTATGACTATACAATATATTAAAGTTTATCAAAAGAAAATATATCTAAGTTTAAAAGGGCTTAAATTTAATTAGTCCCTAACAAAGTTAATTTATAGCTTCGCTGAGAATACTTCATAAATTACTTACGCTACACATATAATATCGTCTTCAAGCCCGTCAAATCGAAAACAAAAGGGCTACCCACGCTTCTGTGCAAACAACTGTATTAAAACAGATAAACGGATAAAAATCTTTTGCAAGATTATTATTCTAGACGGACAGGCGGGTTCACGGTTCTCTGATGACAAGTGGCTTCAGCAGTCATCGATTTGATGAAGCGAATACAGTTGCCTACCTTGACACAGATAATAGTTGCATTTATGCATGATTTTTTAAGTTTTGTTGCTTTTAAAACATGAAATTATGATATTTGACGTCAGAATCCACGAACGATCGATTTTCAAAAATTGTACCCAATTTACGAAAGCTACGACCAGGGGGTAAAATAAGATTAACGGCTGTATGCAAGTCAGTCATTTTCAAAGCAAGAAGCACAATATTCCAAAAGCTTAAGATGTGATGGCTTTTAAACATTTTATCCCTGAAAGGGTGAATTAAGTGTTGAAAGTTCAAATGGATAGTGCGTCACTTTTGAAGAAGTAAGTATGAAATTAAATATTAAAGTTTTTTATAAAATGCTTGCCTAAAAATGTTATAAATTATATCATATTATAAATGTTACGTACTTAATCACTTTACCGTATTTCCAGTATATACATCCGTACAGAGCTGGGGTGGTTCGCTATGTATCTCAGATAATAGTAATAAAGCTCTTTAATATTTTAAATAAATAGGTACACGATCGTGGTATTTAAGTTCGGGCATAGTCGCATCACTCAGGACGAGTGCGTAGATAACACCGAGCATATTGGCCATCAGGGCATTCAGGACACGGCCGCTCCGAATAAAATGCGTAGGATAGGTTATGACGGATCATATATTCTCTTTACTTTTCTTCACAGAGGCAATAGAAGACTACGCAGTGTACTAATGAATACGAAAATATACTTTTATATTATTAAAAAGTTATATTTATGGATTTTATGAATACATACAAAATAGTTATTTTAAATAAACACTACCTACTATAAATTCGAAACAAACTAAAAGTTTTAGTTTTAGTAAAACTCACAAGTGTCAACCTTGTTTTTATGATTTACATCGCGCGATACGTTGTACTGACTACTGAGGATTCCATATGGGATCTCGAAGAATAATTTTGTTTCTCACAATGTTAAAAGGCGTCCTAATTGATTTTACAAGAACAAAGAGCGGGCAGTAAAAGTGGACTTCTTGAGTTATTAAAATTTTAAATCTTCAACAATGACTTAGGTTTTTTTTTTTTTTTTTATTGCCCTTGTAGGCAGACGAGCATACGGCCCACCTGATGGTGAGTGGTTACCGTCGCCCATGGACCTCAGCAATGCCAGGGGCAGAGCCAAGCCGCTGCCTACCTAGGTACTTTTCAAATATTAATTTGGAATCATCGGGCGAAAGTTCGGCTGATGACTCAAAATATATATTATGTCTATGAGAATTTAAATTAAAATTTAGATAATACATATAAACTAGTTGGCCCGGCAAATGTTTTGCCATATATTTTTTTTTTTTAGTTAAGATAAATAACCTAGATACCGACTGCAGCGCCATCTGCCGGGCTGATTTGTAAATCTAAACCATTCTCGAATCCACCTGGAGGTACACAAAAAATTTCATTAAAATTAGACAAATGCGCACAGAAAAAAAAAGTAAAGATGTCAAAACTGTTCTTAATTATTATTAATGCTTCAGGTAGTTAAACAGTTGTTGAATAAAAACACGAAAAAATACAATTATTTTTCCGTACTTAATGAACGTGGTAGTAGTGTTCGTTGGTACGTCACAGTTTTTGTGGTAGGTACGTAATGGTTGCGGCGGATGTTGCGTAACTCTGTACTTATGGAAGTTAAGCATTTGACCGGAAGCGGATCCCAGCGGGAATTTTACCTCGCAGACACACGGTACCTTATAAATAAACGAATACCAGTTGTAGTCTTCTACGTTGTAAAGACAATTTTGTTTTATTTGACGTGTAATAGAATATATTAATATAGAAAACATTCTAGAGATATAAAACACAGTTGAAATAAAATAGTATTGTATGTCACTGTCTAACAGCAGTCTTATTTTGTTCAAAACTATCAAGCGATTTATTTGTTTAGAATATAAAATGCATGTTTACTAATATAAGTTTCGACCTTCTAAACGAGTAACGCAACTAGTTATACTGAAACAAATTGCTATCTAATGTAGACTTAGAGGTCACTGTGAGGACATAAAAGTTGTTTTAGGTATAACATTACACGTATAAGATTTCTTACTGAAATTCAAACAGAAAAACGTTGCCTTGCAAAAAATATCACGCTTCGTGAAACATGGCTGCCAGCTGCCGGACACCCGTCGTCTCGTGGAATAAAAAAAACATAGCTCATTGCTTACATTACCTACATTCTTTATTCAAAGAGCTTGAAAACGGGTTCGATCAGCATTAAAATTTGTCGATAAAAAAAACTTATTAATAAAAATGATTCTTTTAACCATAAATAGTAACCACCCTGTCCCCATGAATCATGCCGGTGAATGGAAGTAATAAAATAATTTTTACACCCTTATTGGATACGTAAACAACGACTAAAAATAGTGTCGGCCACCTGGTGCACTCTCAACTTTTAAGTTTCGAGTGGCTTTGACTGTGTGATTTATAGTTATTTACGCCGAACACAATGCGACCGCAAATGTAGCCCTTCACTATTTTTCTTGACCAAACTGTACCGGCATGGGCAGAGACATTTAAACTGATTCAAAAGAGTTAAACTGAAAAATGTATTAATAGATTTAAAAATAAGCGTGGTTTATGCTTAACTCCGTGCTTTTGAATAAAATAACACAAAATCTATTTCAGTCAGTGAAGGGAAATTAATTCATTATTTGACACGGCAATTGTTTTAATAAATGTTCTTCGTATGCACTTGGAGATTAATTTGTTTTGCATATTTTCATTTTGTTCAGAGTTAGGTACATGCGAAATCTAGAGAAATTATTAGTCTAACCGAAGTGTCAGTGCGGAGTCTACAGTGTCTTTGTTCGAAAGTAATAAATTCGCAGTTAAATAGGGTTAATTATACATAACTGATACGTGATTGTGGGCTCCAGTTCAAAACAAACGCCGCGGGAGGTCCTAGACTGATTCCAATGTTGGGTTGCCATATTGAAGTAATCAACATAAAAATTTAGGGTCTTTGTTTATTTTGGAACGCTAATGATTCATTGCATTAAGTTTAAAATTTTTATTCATCTGCTAACTTAGTCAAGGATAGAATAAAAACCTTTTAAAGTGCATTCTGAGTGTGGAGCGCGGCGAATATATAATTTAATCGGGCTCATTCAAATTCTTGCACGTTTGTGATTTGAGCTTGACAAATTGAAATGCGGATGTAATCTATTCACTAATAGTTTTAATTGAACTGTAATGTGTATCGTGTACTTATTTTTAATTTGGGTTAAATTTTATGTTCACCGGTATTCCGATTGTAGGTAGTAAACTAATCGACAGAAATGTACTTGTAGATTAGTTGAGAAGGCGTACAATTGTCAAAAACTTTCTTTTTTTAAATTTAAGTCTAAAACACGAAAGCGAAAAAAATTGGATGTAAATGTATTGGTATAGAGATGTCAGAAATATGCCTATTATAATAAATATTACTGTATTTATTAGTGACTAATGCATTCGTACAGAGTTTACCGATTTACTTGAAAGGTAACAAAATCGTTATTTGCCGCTCAGAAAAGCCATTTTCATAGTACCTCAACGAGCAATAGGCAGTGCACGACTAGTTTCAACAAATGATTATTTATGGATACCGAAACAACAATTGTTGTACTTACAATTATCTATTCTACTGTACCTACCCTACTCTACAAATATAAACAGATCTTTCAAACAGCAGGATATTGTTTTATTTAATTTTTGACGCGTCATCGATAAATCGCTCTAACCTTTTTGACTATGTAACTACGGCTGTTGAGTGAAGACCTCTGAGTATACATACGGGCGTAGTGACAGCTGTCATGTGACATGTGAGGTAACAAGCGGCATCCCTTCGACTCTTTCACTCTCTTCACGCGCTGACACCAAGCAATTAAGTTGTCATCTTAAAACATAACCGTGAAAACATGACTATGAGTCAGCATAAAGACTATAGTTGAGATGGTAATTTAAATTGCGTTATTCCAGGTATGATCAGAAGTTGATGTTATTGTATTTTTTTCGTTTTTCAGGAGTCGTAGACATTATTAAAACTACTTTCACGGTATAATTTCACGTTTTTTATTGTCATAATATTATTTCCTACTATGATATTTAATTATTTATATATTGATTGCAGAAAGATAGACTGTAGTTAACACAATATTTAAATCTGGACGAATAACATCTTAGTCATCCGTGAGACCACGAAAATTGTGAAAAATGTCTGAATTAATACATTAAAAAATATAACAAAAACCGTCAGAGTTGAAGAAAGCGTGTCCGAATATATTAGTTTCATTCAAATTCGAAAATGGAAAAGTGAATTTGTGAAAGACTTGTCGTCCGGATACTTAACATAGTTAAATTTAGAAAAACAATCGACCTTAAATCAATCGATATATTAATAAAATAATGGATAATAATGGATTTCCCAGCTGGAAATATTAAGGAAGCTGTGAGTCACGGATACTTTTGTTTCACATTAATAATAGCATTGAACATGTTTTTAGTGTTTTCCGGATGGAGGTTAAGTAGTTGACCTAATTTTCAAAGCGTGCGTACATAATACATTAGTTTTAATCATAAAGAAAGCTCTGCATATTACGAGATTACTTTAGTTATAGCAATTGCAACATAGCACAGGTTTCGAATAATCGATAAAAATCGATAAAAAATGATTTAGTGAGGTATTGCGTTAGTTTGAGACTGAGTTACTGACGGAAGGGCTAGACTAGCTAGACTAGTACTATCCCACCAATTCTAAGGCGAAGTAGCCATGCATTCCGTTACGACAGGTTGAACTGCTGTTTTGCTGAATCGGAGCAACAATACCGATAAAATTAAAAATAACCAATAATATTTTATTTGAATTTGGGGCCTGTCATTCTCAAATAATTATTATGCTTTCATTTTCATTTTCGCACCAATTTTATTATTAATTCTTATGAATAAAAAATGGAGTGGAGTGAGTAAGAGAACCGAATAGCTGTGACAGCGTGATACAAAATAGATTTGTTTTTTAAATAAAACTTCCTAATACTCTCCGTTTGTCCGCCTGCATGCTAGTATGAGTTTTATACTAAAAAGTCGACAAAAGCAGCCTCTTATCTGTAAGTAAAATATGTTTGCCTAGTAAAATAAATAGAGCACAAAATCAAGCCGCGAATACTACTATATGTTATAGCTTATACTGATGAGCACTAGTCCAATACCGAACTGGTATTTTTAAAATGAATAGTGTGGAAATCAAATAGCTTCGTACGCGGTACGCAACGAGAGATCACAGAAAAAAAAAACCGACGGACTCTTTTAGCCATTAAGGATTATTTCACTAAGGAAGTTTTTCTACCAAAGCTTTTCAGTTATACAGTAGCGTACAACGGGCCTCAATGATGATTATTTGACGTATATATAAATACATCTGTCCGGGTGCATCAAGATACGATTCTTAGGATTATGGTTCAGCCTTTTCGTTAGTATGCTCCGTAACCGAGAATGCTCTTCACGTATAAAGCTAAAACTGTAGACATATATAAAGCTCGATCAACACAAGCGTGCCTGGAAAAGAACGCTTGTAAAGAATACACTTTACCGTGTAAACGTTATGATAGCTTGAGGTTCCTAAAACATTCCATAAAATTGGTAGTGGCGAATTGTCTCATAGTGAAATTGCGTTTTTCAGTATCCAGTGATCTAATTGTCTAATTGATCACGACGTTTAAAATATGAAGATAATTTTGGATAGTCTTTATATTTTTGAAACGATATTATATTACCACAACTAACTACGTACAATTCTGTAATGAATTCATGTGATACAGCATAAAACGATGTCCTTGTATTGTAAAAGTCTTTGTGACCAGATAGAATACAATTGAAAGTTTGACTCCATGTCTCAAGGTGGGAGGTCTTTACATTGTGATGGTTTGAAACCATCTTAGATCAGGTAGACCTGTGTGCTTAGTGCGAGTTTTCTAACGTTGTCGATAGCGTAAAAGTTAACTCAAATTTGTATGCAGTTGGAAAAGCGCTCCTAGCGGCAAACTTAGGCAAACGTTCCAACTCCATACAAATTTGATTTAACTTTTACGCTATCGAGAACGTTAAAAAACTCGCACTAAGCACACTGAATGAAAGACTATCTTATACCTTTAAACGAGCAATTCTTGTATAAATATATATAATCTGAATCTCGGAAACGGCTCCAACGATTTTCATAAAATTTAGTATACAGGGGATTTCGGGGGCGATAAATCGATCTAGCTACGATTTATTTTCAGAAAATATTGTTTTATTCGTGTTTTCAATAATCAAGTCTTCCTGACATCTATTGGCGAATAATAATACTATTTTTCTTAATTGAGGACAAATAAGCGCTTTAAAGACAAGATGGCGTTATCAAAAAAAAAAAAAAAACCGGTCATCATCTAGTAATTATTTATTTTAGAAACACGTTTAGTGGTGCATGGATAAAACTATGCCGATTCTATCGGTGCTCGCGTCTCTTCATCAAACATTTTTTTTTTCTGATAAATTAACGTGTTGCGCAAAACAAGTGCGAGGTACTCATGACGTCAGATAGTTACAACACCGTTCAAACAAAGCCACAGGCCAGACAGCAGACTCCCGTATACTGTTCTCATTTTAACGACAAACAACGAATTAATTAACAATGAATCATTGGCGAATAAAATTATTTCTTGTTATTTTATCAAAATTAAATTACTTTCACACGTTTAGTTTTTCGTAATTGCTTATTAAATTGTGTTTTCACGCTTCGCCAGCTTGAAACATTAAATAATACTTAGCATATTTTACGTCTCTAACCATAAATAAATAAAGGAATTATATGTGATTGCAACCGGGCTTTATCGTAAAGAAAATATTGTATTGAGTATTCCTATTGCCGACTAAGCCCGCATACTCAAGATTTAATTTAATTGAACCGTTTTGTGATAAGTGCCTTTAAACGAAGACTAATGTTCATGTACTGTTAAGATTTTGAAGCTGTAATAATTACATTACAAATAGTTATGTTAAATAAAGCGCTATCGAACTCAATTCGAAGACAGTAACCTTAAATTGGAAAATGTATTGCAAGCAAATGTATTGAAGTCGTCGTGGCCTAACGGATAAGACGTCGGGTGCATTCGTGTTGAAGCGATGCACCGGTGTTCGAATCCCGCAGGCGGGTACCAATTTTTCTAATGAAATACGTACTCAACAAAAATGTTCACGATTGACTTCAACGGTGAAGGAATAACATCGTGTAATAAAAATCAAACCCGCAAAATTATAATTTGCGTAATTACTGGTGGTAGGACCTCTTGTGAGTCCGTGCGGGTGGGTACCACCACCCTGCCTATTTCTGCCGTGAAGCAGTAATGCGTTTCGGTTTGAAGGGTGGGGCAGCCGTTGTAACTATACTTGAGACCTTAGAACTTGTATCTCAAGGTGGGTGGCGCATTTACGTTATGGATGTCTATGGGCTCCAGTGACCACTTAACTCCAGGTGGGCTGTGAGCTCGTCCACCCATCTAAGCAATAAAAAAAAAAAAAAGCTTTTGAGCCAAAACCGAACGAAACAAGTTAAAATAAGTTTCTATTAATAATTTTTGACATTAACGAATAATAGTGTCACCTAATTTGGTACATGATATTATTCAATCATGGTCACATGTGCGTTCCTCAAAGTTTTGAAGTTTTAAGTTTAATTTGGAAGTTTCGACACCGAGGTGACAGGTCGTAGTTCTCCGATCCGACACGTTTCTTCGTATGAAATGTTGTTATTGTACATATTGGGTTATTATTCACCGACAAACAAATCAACTGAATTGATTGCACGTCAAGTCATGCCTGTCAATGTGGGTGGTCTGTAAAGACTGTGAGCTCACACGAAATCCATCGCTGAATCAAAACGAACAGATACAAAATAAACTTTTTAAATTAATAACAATAATAAATTTATTTACTACATAAACTCTTAAATCATGACCTAGAATACTATTTACATATTTAACAAACTGAGAGATTACGCAGATGGCATCAACATTAATATAATATTAACCAATGATTCTCACACTAGGCACACAATTATTATTTTACTAAGCGTTTTAATTGGATTCGATTACGTTAATGAATTTTTTTCGCACTCTACCAGAGATCACTACTTTAATGGTCCTGAAGTGCACGAATTTTTATTGACGAAAATATTTCTGAAGTAAGCTAATTTCTAGTTCATTGAACATTTACAATGAATAGTGATTGACCACAAGTAAGTGTGGACCGCAACAGTAATCATATTACATTAATGACACGTCAGTTTGTAAGCCCCTATACAATTAACATAAATACCAAATAGTTTGACCGTAGATTCGTGTAATTTCTTTAATATATTGATTAAATATTTTAATGGTGTTGCATATTATAATAGCAGGCTGAGATCTTTTGAGTTACTGTTAAATTACCAATTTATATCTATAATCTTTAGCTTTATCTGTACTAATGTATACATTAATAAAATGGCTTACCTAATTCACATAACTAAAATTAATGTCTAGAAAAATTGACTTTAATGTTGTGAAATTCCTCGAACTAAACAGCACCGTAAATAAAAATTTGTCTATTCCCTGCATATCTAATGCGTGATGTTTACTTTCTCTCTGAATACCGTATACGGTTCTAACGACTGTTAACTGTCAGTCATTCACAATGAAAGCCACATAGTTTTCCATACATAGGTACTATGTGAACATAAACCTAAGTTGTGGATGAACCTCGTAAAATGTATTTCGAAATATAATATAGACGTTCCAAAAACGGCTTAATCTAAAACAAGTCGTGACCACGAAAACTCTAAAGTATTCGAAACGCTGGTTCAAGATTTTGCCTCGTTGGTCTAACTAATGGCTAGTGAGTGGCTCGGTAGGCAGCGGCTTACCTCTGCCCCTGGCATTGCTGAAGTCCATGGGCGACGGTAACCACTCATCATCAGGTGGGCCGTATGCTCGTCTGCCTAAAAGGGCAATAAAAAAAAAATACACGGTGTCAATGTTATTGTAAATTTTACGTTCGGTGTTTAGGTGTACTTGTCGCTGCTATTGTTTTTCCATACGTGTATTTGTGGCACATAGAGAAATTCCTAGCTCGGGGTTGTTTGATGTTCATTTTTTTTCTAATGTATTAAATGAAGCGAGAACGATGTGTAACCATATAAAGTAAAACATTCTAATCAAGCTTAAGACTCATAAATAGTAATGTAATATAACGTATAATGGACTGAGAAAATTTCGACCCTGTTTCTGTTTTGAAACGAAAATAAAATGAAAATAAACAACATTATTCCTAATGTCAATTTCAGGATGTTTTTGAGGATGTTTTGTCCTCCTTCAAATGAGGCTTAACGAGAGTCCTCAACAGCAGACATGAGCTTGACTGTGTATTTTGGCACTGTTGATGTACATGAGCAACGGTGACTACTCAACACCAGGTGGGCTGCAAGCTTGTCTGCATACAAAGGCAATGTTCTTTCTTCTAACTATTATTATCCTAAATTTTTACTGTTTTATTCTGAATTCTGTAACTTTTTATTTATTTAATTTGATATTTAGAATGTTCTATACGTAATTCATAATAGAATTTAATACAAATACTCTTCAATAGGATCGCTTACTTAATAATTGCTGTTCGTCAGCGAAACATATCTTGTATAAACAACAAAGATCTTTAGCAAAACTAGTTTAAATTTCTGTTAGTTAACAGTTAATGCTCATCAAACGTTATCAACCTTGTCGTGTAACTTTCATAAAAAAATTGTTTTATTAGTCACGTTTTCTTCTTTTTATAAATTATTGATGACTCCTGTAATTTTTTTTATTGTTTAGATGGGTGGACGAGCTCACAGCCCACCTAGTGTTAAGTGTTTACTGGAGCCCATAGACATCTACAACGTAAATGCGCCACTCACCTTGAGATATAAGTTCTAAGGTCTCAGTATAGTTACAATGGCTGCCCCACCCTTCAAACCGAAACGCATTACTGCTTCACGGCAGAAATAGGCAGGGTGGTGGTACCTACCCGTGCGGACTCACAAGAGATCCTACCTCCAGTAATTACGCAAATTATAATTTTGCGGTTTGATTTTTATTACACGATGTTATTCCTTCACCGTGGAAGTCAATCGTGAACATTTGTTAAGTACGTATTTCATTAGAAAAATTGGTGCCCGCCTGGGATTCGAACATCGGTGCATCCTTCAACACGAATGCACCGGACGTCTTATCCTTTAAGCCCCAATGACTTCTTATTTATTATTTCTTTATTGTAATATAATAGATTATGCAAATATGTACATAAAACGTAGCTTTAAAATGATTCAATAACCGAATAATGTAACGCATTGAGAAACGGCTTTTTATCAAAATTGTGCCTGTTTTACCTGCTTATCAAAGAGAATGCAGCGCGGTTAATAGTTCAAAGATTATCATGAATTACGATTGTGAAATAAACGACTGCACGAGCTGTATCGTATTGTAATGTTAAATTTAAATATTATTTGTATTTGCGTGCATTTGAAAAATGATTATTTGAAAAGGTAAAATAGTGTAGATGTTCTGTGTGTGCTTGACTGTGATTAAAACGCTATTGATCGTTCTCATGCTCAAATTTTTATTTATTTAGTAGGCATAAATAAAGAAGTTTTTTTTAATTGCCGTTGTAGGCAGACGAGCATACGGCCCACCTGATGGTGAGTGGTTACCGTCGCCCATGGACTTCAGCAATGCCAGGGGCAGAGCCAAGCCGCTGCCTACCGCTAAAATATCGGTAATAAGTAATAATAAGTAATCGGAGTTATATAACGCACGGTCATCTGGATCCGAATTATGATTGGGATATTATGGGGCGAGATATACATAACATTTAAATGTATACATGTATGCTTAATAAACGTCCTTACAGGAGGAAAGTAGTCTGTTTCGAGCTACGAATATTTGTCCAAATTGAGAATCGAATCCCTAACCCCGAGCCCCCTAATTAGTAATTAATGCAACACTCAGCAGTAATCAGTATAGAATGAGTTCACTTCTGAGTTTATTGTTATTGGTGTCAAAAGAAAATTCCAGTTCGCCTGTTCGCTAAAGTCCTATATTTTTGGAATGACAATTGATTTCTTGGTATGTCGTAGTCTTGAGTCGGCTTAACAAAAATAAATAGCGCTCTGTAAAATTATCTAAAGTGGAGCGGAATGAATTGAAGTTGATTTGTCTGAAATTGATTCAGGGATGAAATCGAATAAATTTGAATGAAACGAATACGAAATATAAAAGTGAGATAAAATGTAATACGGCTCAAGTAAAATGGTGAGTAATCATTGAGACTTCAATGGATATATTGGAAGAATCCGAGAAGCCACATCCACCGTCTTTTTAATTTCTCCATACGTCAAATCAAATCAAATCAAATTAAAAAAAAAATTAAACATAAATATAAGTACACACTTGTTGAACGTCAAAAAGAACTACCGCCAATTCACAAAAACTAGCCTCCGTCCTGAGAAGAACTGGCAAGAAACTCAGCGGGCATGTCAATTTTTTTTAAATATTCATTTTTACAAGATGTATTATAACGTAACAATTATTGCAATATTGAAATGCCTGGAGCTTATCAAAGAAGGATAAGGTTATTACGTCATACCCTTTACACATTTAAACTTATAAAGCGATAGCAAAAATAAAAAATAAAAGCAATTGACATAATTGCACTCCTTGCGTTATTGTAAAGTTTTTAGGGAAGTTATTTGGTATTTGGATATTATAACACAATCATTTAAATATGCTTTTCTTTTACTGTTTGTACAGAATAACCTGTTAGAATTAATAAACAACTAGGTAATTCATTATTTGCGGTAGGCGGCGACCTGGCTGGATCCTTGATTTATGAGCGAGGATCCATCGGAGGAGGAGATTATCCACTGGTAACACCTAGGATACCCCACCTCGGATAACCCACCTTGGAGATGATAATCCGAGGTGGGTTCGTTTATCTACGAAGGCAATCAGAAGGCTATCTTATCTTTTATATAAGAAAAAAATAAATACATTATACTTTAATTCCAAATAACATAATTGAACAAAGTCTTTAAAAAGTAAAATCTTAATCATGGTTCATAAGCTTTGACTAACTCAGACCACAGTTAATGTTACATTAATTTAATAGTTTCACCTTTGGCTAGCCGCCATTACTTACCAAACCCTCCGCGAGGGTTCGTCCCTACAATAATGCCATAAAGTAAGGGAGTGTCCGGTCATCATCATCACTCACTTGGGGTCGAAGGCGACGGTATCATTTTACAGGCGAATACATGCACATGCAATTGCCTAAAAACATTTTTAGTCACGCAACACAACTGTAATTTTAATTTACGTAGATAAAATAAAAATTAATTATATTGAATAATAAGCTCTAGCAGAGCGTGGTTTCGATCCACGGACCTCTGGGTTATGGGCCCAGCACGCTTCCACTGCGCCACTCTGCTGATGTGAACATTGGTTGAAATTACTTATATCTTGTAATAACAAAATTAAGTTCAATCATTCAAGAATTAATCAATCAGCTCTAGATAGATAGAGATAAATTAAATGAAAGTAAATCTATATATTAATACGTGAAGCAAAAACTTTGTATCCCTTTTTACGAAAATTGCGCAAACGGAGGAGTATGAAATTTTCCACACTTATAGAGAATATAGAGAAGAAGTGCACAATGCTAATATTTTTTTTAAATAATGCATAAAAGATACATTAAATCAATAAAGAAAACATTACACACACTACATACCATGTATTTGACGCACACACGCATGCATACTATTTATTGTCAAACTTTTGTTCTTGACGTCTGTTGTCAAATTGAGAATAGATTAAATATTGTTTGTCTTTGTTAATATTTTTATAGTGTAGTCTTGGCGAAATTTGTGATTATAGAATAATAAAATATAATGTACCTCTAGTAATTCTAAATCGAAATAATTTCCCTTGAATGAAGCCTGTCCGTTTTAGGGATAAATGTGAAACAAAAAGTGAAAATAATTCTTGTAAAAAACAAAGATAGCGTCTGTTAATTATAAAGAAATTTCGTTGTTCGTAACAAAATCGCGTTTAAAGTTAAGGATCATCAATTAGATACTGTTGGTACAATCCAACATTCCAGCCGTAACGTTGCGTAGAAACGATCTAAAGGGCCCGCTTTAATTGTTACTTGTAATTAATTAAAGTCATTGACCTAAGATTTATTTTGTTTGTTAAATTCATCTTAACTGAATATTTCGGATTCCTTCGATCTTGGCTCGGTGGTACTATAGTTTGCTGAACTGATTTGTATATTTTTTTCAGATCAGAATTTATGTTTCTATTTTATTCACTGCTGTAAAATCGCCGACGAAATCACGTCCGCCAAAAAGGTATCATGCGGTATATGACACCGCTACCAACCCCAAGATATGAAGTCAAAGGCTCAATCGCATTCGACGGCTTCACTTAACACTTCAAAGAAATTCAGTATTATTATTTTTATTGTCATTATAGGCAGACGATCATACGGCCTACATGATGGTGAGTGGTTAAGATTGTGGTTTCGTTGCAGTGAAATGATACCACCAATTACAAATTTTATATTTAATTAAAGAGCGATCTAATACAGTTTTTTTTTCCACCTAAGCTGATAGATAGCCTTGAGAGGCTATTTTAGCGTAGCCTTAACTAGTAGGTGAGCTCACGGGGCTCAAACCTGACGACGTTGCTAACACGATCCCTAGCAAGAGCCGTGCCTCGCAGAATCTACCACCGGATCGGAAACGCGACCCACTGAGAAGATCCGGCGAGAAACTCAGTGGGCTGTGTCTGTGGGTTAGTTTACTCGTCGAGCTCTTCGTCGCAGGCGACGGGTTCGACGAGAACGATGACCGGGTAATACAGATGTTAATAGCGGAGCACCCAGCGTATGTCTGTCTCGAACTCAACCGAACCAAAGCATTTTCGAGTACCGTCGAATATTCTAGATGATCCAGCGCAGGGCCGTACTCAAGGCAGGCCCGCACTCTAGCTCGCCACAAGGTAACTCAGGAATGTCAAAAATGACAGGAGCACAGCCAAGCCGCTACCTACCGCTGAGTAGTGATTCGCATACCTCGTTTGAAGAAAGACATATAAAAGCGCTCAAGAAACAACATTTATTCCTTTATTATCAGAAAGCAACACACGCATCCAGTAACTGTTAATAAAACGGTGTGAAGGCTTCATTTTATTACTTTATTTTCATAAATTCATGCGTAATCATAAATAACCTTTCGAAGGGCTCATCATTATATTGATGTGACAGTTAAACTCAACATAACTTGATAGTATTTACCTATTGAATTACGGTAATATTACGAGTACATAATATATAGAATCTTATAAATTTATCAGTGAAATACGAATACTTTCGAAAAGACAGCTTTATGTATTCATAGAAAGGTGTTTGCATCAGACGGTGAAGTCATTGTTCGGTTTAGCAATTTTAATGAGTTAATCGATCAAGAGCATAATGCATCCTGTTCACGAACAGATTAATGTAAAAGCGTAAATACTAAGAAACATAATGTAACGGGTGGTGTTTGCGCCAACTGCCGGGTCGCGGTGACCGCTGTCGACGCGTGAGATAATTCTCAATGGCTTGCTAACGTTTTGATATCGAACGGATGTCACGTACAAAGGACTTGAAGAAAGCACCGCTCTATGCGACAGATGGCAATCGTTTTTACCTCCAATTATGCAATCACCTTTGTAGTCGTTCAATTTGAGTAATCTATAGATGTGAATAGTTTCATGCATAAGTTATGTCTCGCGTATAGCAGTTTACATACAAATAATGACATTTATAATTTTTTTAATCATTTTTTTACATATTTATTATTAGAAAATTATAACAGATTGTTAGTTCAGAGTGTATTTTTTGGCGTTTCAGGAAGATTCGCGCGCTGGTGTAACACGCAATTTTAGTTCATTAAAAAAATAGTATGTCCAGATATGGGCCAAGATGTGTTTGTATTTGCATAATTGAGACAACATATATGTATATCGATAAATAATTAATTTTATGATTTTTAAGTTGGTAAATAATTAAAATCCCTTCCGAGTTCGAGTTCCCACGGTGCGCAGCCTTCGTCCATTTATTATGGAAAAAGCATAAAAGTCAGTGGTAGAAGAAGAGTGTTACGTTAGTCACAAGTAATAGACAAATTAGATTGCATTTAGATTGTGTGTTATGTATAAGCGATAAAAGAAAATTACTGGCGTGAGTCGTATTATTAAATGGCGTGACTGGTCACATAGTGTCTATTATTGATGCGAAAGATACATACGTTCGAATATATAATACAAAGGGTAAAATGATTTTTGTTTGAATGAACCTAACTTTGCTTTGTTTTCATGTCTTATACAGACTTTTTTACCCTATCTATGCTCATGGTCTAGGGAGGCCATGTCAGCGTCGCCGGGCTAGTAGGTGAGCTCACGGGGCTCAACCCTGACGATGTTGCTAACACGAACCCTAGCAAGAGCCGTGCTTCGCAGAATCTACCACCGGGTCCGAAACACGATCCACTGAGAAGATCCGGCAAGAAACTCAGTGGGCTTAAGAAAGAGGATGCGAAGACAAATGTACTATAGAGTGGTTTTATATGTTTAGACTCTAGTAAATGCTTATAGCCAAATCAGCCGTTTACTACCTTATTTATGTAACAAAATATGTTGTTTAAAAATAAAACTGATCTAACATCAAAGTTACAAAAGCGTTCGTAAACAGATAAGCGTGAAAATGGAGCATTTTACAACAACGACGCCGCGATGTGACAACTCCGAAGTTTATCAGTGTGGTTATAAGTTTTCCACGTGTCTAATATATTTTCTTAATGCTTAAGTAAGTGTTAAACTGTGTAATAATAGTGTGTGTGTGTTTTTTATTGCGTGTACGAGTGAACTAGTTCACAAGCCATTAAAGTCATGTATAAATAAAGTATATAACATAATTATAATTGTAATAAATTAAATTACTGGTGGTAGGACCTCTTGTGAGTCCGCACGGGTAGGTACCACCACCCTGCCTATTTCTGCCGTGAAGCAGTAATGCGTTTCGGTTTGAAGGGCGGGGCAGCCGTTGTAACTATACTGAGACCTTAGGACTTATATCTCAAGGTGGGTGGCGTATTTACGTTGTAGATGTCCATGGGCTCCAGTAACCACTTAACACCAGGTGGGCTGTGAGCTCATCCACTCATCTAAGCAATAAAAAATATATATAATTATGTCATTTCAAACTTTTTATGCAGCGTTACAAAGCGAATAACAAAAGTCACTTATTTATAAACATCGTTATATTAAACATATTTGAAAACAAAGCATCAGCAAAATGGATACTAAATGAATAAGTTTTACTTACTTCATAACAAGCTTTCTAGTCAATCACAGGGCATTTACCCCGAAATATAAATTTGTCTTATATTTTTCGGTCACCATCAAGTACTCATTACAAAACAATGGAAGTGAATATTAAAAGGGCACCGCTTTCGTGATTTATAGCCATTCCGACAGTGGGCTCTTTGTTTTCTGTCTTAGAGTTTCAATCAAAGTAACGTAGCCAACGATCAAACCAATCACGGAGCGTGGCTCGGGTTTGATCTTACTTATTGAAAAAGATTAATTGTAAACAAAAAGAGTTTGGAAGCTTAAAATTCTCTAACCGTATACCTGAGCTCTTAGTATTTTAACTCCCCTGACATTCCTTTGTGAAGGTGGCCACCCTGTAATCCAATCATAAACAACCAACCCTCAGCGGTTTTTTTTTATAAGCCGAGCTCTTCAGCTTAAGATAAATCGGAAGGAATAACTCAGAGCCGAAACAAAAATATGAAATAAGGCTGTTGTTACAAGCCACGACAGGAAGTTCACTAATTGTCATCGCAACACTTCTTTTTAATAAAAACAGTATGCGTTTTCTTTGGTTTCCTGTACCTCCTTTTGTGTTAGTTCAGGTACTTTTTAAGACGTTATATTTTAGACACGATTTGTTGTATTGTTTTATTGTTATAGCTAGATAATATATCAATCACTACCAAAAAAATTAAGTAATAAATTTTTATTAAATAAATTTGTTTAATATAATCGAATTGAACGTAATAATAGTTCGGTTTTGTTATTTGGTTCTGTTGGTTGTTTTAAGAAGTATTTCACTGCTGTCTCTTATCTCAATCTGACAGTATACTGTTATTTATTCCATGACTGTATTATTTACGAGTGCATAACACTTGTAAGATCGATTTGAGTAATGTACGCGGGAGCAGTTGGTAATCTAATTGTTTGAAATCGTGTTACCAGCTGTTCAACGTAATTTGATTCAGCCAGTTAGTTAATGGAGCGCGTGTGTAAGTTTCATTGTAAAATTGGAACTTTATTGTACGTTTTTTTGTAGCCCAACGGTTGGCACGGGCACGGGTGGCTCGGCGCTATTCAACTTTCGTATATAGGGCAGGTGTATAGACCCACGTGTTTTCAGCATCTGTGTGCGTTGTCAATACGTGGCTGTGTGATGTGCGTGCGCGCTTTTTTTTGCGTTTACGTCAAAATGTTAGAGATTCAAAGCAATCTTCCGTTTCGCTTTTAAAAGTAGGTTAGGTCTTATTCAAGTGCAATAGAGAATTCAAACTCGTGGCTGAAAAGTGGCATAAAATTGTTGTCTTGTATTTTAGCGTTACCATTAAGCACCAGTGTCACTGTAAGAGCTCTTTAAACCATTTATACAGAGATAATAACGGAACTTTATATTACTGTGGTTATTTCTTGTTAATGGGTCTGTTATATATTGTAGATTGAGTTTTAATGCGCGTACGTACGCCTTAGTATATGCTGTACAATAAGCCATAAAAATACAAGCAACATTTAATATGATGCGATTCCAATGCTTTCTTCCATTAAAAGCACAAGTCAATATTCGCGTAGATAACAAAGTGTAACGAGTGATTTATTTTGAACAGTGATTAAAGTACATCGTCCAGCCGGAGCGCTCATGTGCGGTGCAAATGTGGCGCCAGGATCCGCGGAGCCGGCGTCTGCGCAGAATCCCTTGACGTCATGCGTCAGTTACTATAATAAGTACTATCGATGGTACTAATAACGTTTCTGTACTTTGTTACTTATGCAAAGTGCGAATTTAGTCATGAGTTTACTAGAAGCGTTCTTTAAACGAAATTCTTCATACTAATTATATTGTGTAGCCGCATTTGCAGCTGTTAAGCACAGTTTAGAGAATCACGGCTTATTTATTCGAATATGGATTGAAATTATTCGATTCATCGCTCCGTTTGTCCAATACTGGGTATGTTCTGACTGTACCATGAGCCTCTGTTGGTATCGGTATCATTGGTATTCGAAGTCTGGGTGAACTTTTCGTTTTCTTATCCGGGTACACATAACACAGGAGAATATGCTAGTTTAGATATATGTATGTACGTCTGTGGAAGTATCGTAAATATACTATATAAGTTACTATATAAGTTAATATTGATTAGAGATGAGTCGTAAATAAATTAAATTTTTAACAACAATGATTATCTCCGATTTATTTCGATTTATCTTAAAACTTCAGTGCTTGGTGTGTTTGTTACTTATTTTTATATATTTCTAGATATACATATTTTGGAAAACAAATTTTATAACTACAATTTTGATGAGTTAGTTATCTGGCACAACATTAAGTTTTTTTTTATATTAGATTCTTTAGGCATCCCTATCCCTTGACTAAAAATCTCTATTCCAACGATTAGTAATCGGAAAGCTCGTTGTCTCGTCTACAACGGGGCTGCCTCTTACCGTCGTCATTTTAAGCTGGGATAACGAAGAGCTTCGGGCAGGTATACGGGATATTTGGGCCCCCAATAAATATCAGTCGGACGCGTGCATTTTACAAATGTAACAATGCATCCGTCATTTGACGCGTCCGTGTCAAACGGTGCCTTGTCTCGTAATCAATTCGGAGTTTTTTGTTCTGTTAACCAAATATATTACCGACTAGCGTTTAGTTGAAGCATTCATTCTGAGTGAATTTCTTTAAGGCTTTTGTGGGCAGACGAGCTTACGGCCCGCCTGATGGTGTGTGGTTACCCTCGGCCATGGACTTCAACAATGCCAGTGGCATAGGCTAGTAAATAAAAACTAGTAGGAGTACTTTATGACATGTTTTTTATATAACTTAAATGGGTGAACGAATTCACGACCCACCTGGTGCTAAGTGGTAACTAGAGCCCATAGACATCTACACCGTAAATGCCGCCACCGACCTCGATACATAAGTTGTAAGGTTTCAATTTTTAGCAGCACAACGGCTGCCCCACTCTTCAAACCGAAAAACATTACAGCTTCACGGTAGAAATAGGCAGAGTGGTGGTATCTACCATCAATAATTATCCAAATTATAATTTTGCGGGTTTGATTTTTATTACACGATGTTATTCCTTCACCGTTCAAGTCAATCGTAAACAATTGTTAAGTATACGCCTGCGGGATTCGAACACTGGTGCATTGCTTGACACGAATACACCGGGCGTCTTATCCTTTAGGCCCCGACGACTTACCGTTTATTTATTACGAATGTTTTTTTTCGCAGAAGGAAGGAGCTGCTCAAGCACACGCGTTTCGTAGTAAGTCCTTTAGAAAGCCGCGCCCGTGCCACTGGTGTCACCAGCCTGTACACAACCAAGGCTCTTCCTGTAGAGGTAAGGAGTTCATGGTCGTTATGGGGTCGTTTTCAAATTTGGGGCCAAAGGCGAGTTGTTTGATGTAAAAAAAAATTTATTGCTTAGATGGGTGGACGAGCTCACAGCCCACCTGGTGTTAAGTGGTTACTGGAGCCCATAGACAATCTACAACGTAAATATGTGCCACCCACCTTGAGATATAAGTTCTAAGATCTCAGTATAGTTACAACGGGTGCCCCACCCTTCAGACCGAAACGCATTACTGTTTCACGGCAGAAAAAGGCAGGGCGGTGGTACCTACCCGCGCGGACTCTCAAGAGGTCCTACCACCAGTAAAATAACCTTAATGTTACCGTAATTATAAGTACAGTAAATTTGTTGTCTGAAATGTGTTATACATTAAAAACTACCCCAAATCTCATTCGTATCACTGTTTCGAAATTCAAATTCTAACTTGTTTGCTATATTAAAAACAAAAGAAGTACGATTTTTAAGCGATTTAAAAATATAAATGAATATTATATAATCTTATCAAGAAATGAGTGATTGACTTGATTGTGCTGAAGCATTTTTTATTCTGAAGATGTCTAAATACAAAAAAAAAATTATTGAAAATTAGAGAAAGTTTAAATTCATGAAATCGTTACTTTTTTGGCCGCAACATTGAAAACGACCCTATGAGGCTAAATGCAAAATTAGGTGTATTGTTAGCTCGCGCAATTGGACTATCATCTTGTCTATATTGCCGCGAATAAGTCATGCGTTCCAATTTATAGGGTGCGACAGCTAAATTGCTGTAATAGAATTGAGATTTCGACCCATGTGCCGGGGTGGGTGTCGGAATTCACGAGGTAATGTCAAACCTATTGTAATAACCATATAAAGTATAACAAATATTAATTCCAATATTGAATAACGTAAAAATATATTATGTTCTTATCATGCATACGTAAATAATTTACCAGATGTCGGAATACAATATTACTGGCCTCCCAATGCTGATGAGTTAATATATTTTACATATTTTGATTAGTTTTAAAAAGTCATGTGTTTCACAAATTTATTCTCTTTGTTTCAGTTTGCAAATATGTCTGTCACACAACGTGCGAAAGCAAGGTATGTTGGTGATAAATATTCAATTCATAAATGTTAAATACATAAGTATTTGTGTTATTTCTAGTAAAACAAAATTTTATGAACTGGAGACTGCGAGTTAGATAGAACGGGATAAACGGCTAAAGTGATTTTATTCATATTAAAAATAATCTTTCATGCTTTTGTAAAGATCCATATAATTCAAAAAAATAACGCACACAATTATTTTTTAATACCAACAAATCCAAAGATATTATAATCGATTTATGATTATACATTTTATAAGTAATATATGTATTTGGAATATATGTTGGCGCCCTCTGTTACATTTACTAAGCAACTACCTTAAAGTGATTCGTCAAATTATTGTGATAGAGTCGCAATGTAGAGCGGAGGCAACAGAGCGCCGCGCCGCATACGCAGACAATAAAGTTATGGAAATTAAAAATACTTATCGCTTCTGTTACTAGATGGCGCTAGTACACATATAACATTTAAAACTCAGATTTGTACGCAAATGTCTCGAGAAGTTTTTAACCTAAAATATGTTTTTATTGCTTTGTATGTCCCACTTGGAGTTAAGTGCTCGCCAAAGCCCGTGACAACGATAATGTTACTACGCACTACGCTATAAAAATAAAATAAAAATCCCAGTCTTGTTTTTTTTTTATGATGATGGTTTACTGGTGGCCCGTAAGCCTTTCCAGTTTCACAACGTCAGGTGGGCGAGCAAAGGCTCAGCCAGAAGGGGCGAGGTTTGCTAACAGCTACCCGAGCGCCTCCAAGGGAGACCTAACAACTCAAGAGCAGCTGCTTCGCGAATGAATCTACTACCGGATCGGAATCGTGACCCGCTGAGAAGATCCGGTGAGAAACTCAAAGGGCTGATGCTTAGGTTAGGTTGCACGTCGAACTCTTTGCCGGGTTCGACGAGTAAGTACGGTTGTACTCCTAGTGTTAGAGTTGAAGGCGTCTAATCAAGGTTTATTGGATCTGGTGGGTCCGTAGGGACGTGTCTAGGACGACGACGGAGCTCTTCAATGCTGAGCCCGTGAATTTACTTACCGTTCCGCGCATAGTTGGAATAGCCCCTTAAACTACCGACGATTAGGTAGGAAAAAAAGATTGGTTATTATTTTCGAGTGTGGCATGGGATATGTTATATTTTCAAAAAATTAGGGATTCTTACTAAAACCCCAATAAAGTAACCCGAGGTTTAAAAAAATGACCTAAAATATTCTTTACATCGCTTGTCCTACGAAAACTATTCATGATAGAATAAAATAACGTACAACGACTTTGTAGAACACATCGTTATTTACAAAAAGTGTCGCGACAGCATATGTCTAACTATTTTATTTATGCCACAATAAGTGTTATATTATTCTTATAAAATGTAACCTTTAAAAAAAATTTACAGGGAAACTCTGACTCAATAAATTCAATGGCTTTTGTTTTGTATGTATGATCTTTTACGAAAACTATAAAAAAAATTAAATTCCTTTTAAAAAAACAAAAAAGAAAATATGAAAATAAAAGTTCACAAAAATAATAATATTCAACCAACACCACGCCTATATCTGCCGTATAGCAAGCAGTATTGTCTCTCTGCGTGAAGGGTAGGGCAGCCGTTATACCTACTCTAAAAACTTAGATTATAGAATTCACGTATTAAGGTGGGTGGCAGTGTTTATTACGTTGTTGATATCAATGGGCTCCGGTAACCACTTAGCATCAGGTTGGCCGTGAACTCGTGCAACTATCATCATTATCCTGCCCTTCTCCCAGTCGCCTGGGGTCGGTGCAACATGTTTTCTCTTTCCATACTCTTCTATCATATACCATTTCTTCGCTCACTCCCCTCGTACCCATATCGTCTTTCACACAATCCATCCATTTCTTCTTAGGTCTACCTCTTCCTCTAAATCCTTCCACATTCATAGTTAACACTCTCTTAAAAACCTCATTTTCATTTCGTCTCATCACATGTCCATACCATCCCAAACGTGCACTCCTCAGCTCGTGCAACTATCTAAACAATAAAAAAAAACAAAAACTAAAATCGATTTATGCTCCATGCAAGTCCGTGAGTGACATCATTCATGTACGTAATACGGACTTAGTAGGTCCGTAGACTCACCGAGACATACTCGTAATATATATAAATGCATATTCATGAAGTCCTACGTATAATCTTGGCCAGGTAAGGATTGTATGGGATACCTCAATGTAAATGATATGATGAAAATAATATGTCGATATGATATATGTACACAAATGTAATGGCATCCGTTTCCCGTTAAATGAGTAGCATGTTTGTTGAAAACATCTAGCAATGAATAAGTTTTGATAAAAATTTCGGGTTTGTGTTTTGTTTTTCTATTACAAAATCGATTTCAAAATTGTTTTCTAATACCTACGTAGTTTTATATTTTTAGATTATAAACTTGTACGGTAAACGGAAAATTTTAATTAGTCTTAAATTACATTTAGCTAACCAATATTCTGTTAGCTGTTAGCTACTTAAATTTTATAGAAATAAAACAAAAATTATGACTGATGCTGATGGCAATCATCCCGCTGCTTAACTTCACGGTCACGCTCTCATTGTTTCGTGTCGGTCCTAAATTGGACACCACACAACACAATACACTTTAGTCAAAGTATTACTAAATAGGTAAATTGGTGCTCTGTGGCGCTAATTTCCTTTTGAAACGATTCTCGGTTTCTGTATTCCAGTTAAGGAATCGCCCCGAATGCTGCCAACGCAAACTCATTATTTATTTCAGCTTTTATATTTCAGTTGAAATCTATAAATTAGTTTTAAGAAAACGTTAAGTGGCAGGTATTTGCTGCGCTACCTCGGCCCTTCTCTTCTCCCCTTCTTCTTCTCAGGAGGCGCCGGAGTTCGACATAACCCGGTCCGTAGCTCCCTCGACCGGGTATCCGTAAATGGATTCCCCAGCGTTAAAAAAAAGAAAAGTATTTGCCGCGCTGTGCAACTTAATTAACAGCTTGAACAACTACAAATTTGGACAAGAACATTATCATATTTAGACCATATATTATATATAATATTTACCGTTTGTGGTAGAACTATATTTGATTAAATTTTTTATGTTTTTCCCGTTAAATAACGGTATTTTAAGATATCAACTTTGCTCGAAAATTGCACCCAATTTCGTGCACAACATAAAATACAAGTTTAATGTGCAAATTTAATGTGTTTAACCTAAGTTATAGCACATTTTATTGTAAGAAGGTTTTTAATTTATTACCATCCATATTTAATATTTTAAATTTAATTTAATTTCAGAGTAGAACGTTAAAGTGAATCAATTAAAGTTTATATGTTTTTTGTACAGAGGAAATATTCTTGAATAAAGATATTTATTGAAACGAAATTTTTTCAAGGATCCCTTCGAGGCATGAGATCCAATCTAAAAAAAAATACTGAAACTAATCTAACAACATCCCCCGGAACGACGTTCCCGCGTTGGTAATTAACTTGCGATGAGCCGGCAACCCTCGCAGCCTTCGCTAAGATTAAACATTAATTTTGAATTTAATGCTCGCATTCACTTTAAAAATTTATTCACTTACGTCCTGAAACTTAAATAAACTAAACGCTGTTAATTAAATTAGTTGCAAAGGGCTAAAATTCACCACGAATTTTATCTTAAGTACCTATTTTAGTTTACAAGGTTATGTGCTTACGATTAACATTTGCATGGTTATCAAAATTAGAGCAATGCAGTTAGTTGTCTTTGGTTATAAAAAAAACTTTACATAGCTTCGAGGCGTAACACAGAGTATATCGAGATAATTCTTAGTATTGATCAATCTCAAAGAGAAATTGGAATTTAAAGAATGTCTTGCTGTCCACTTCCAATACCTACCCCAATAGATAGAGCATAAAAGAGGCAACTGTAGCTCACACTGGATGCTTTGTACTGGTTTCCGCGTTTCTAATTAGGCTAATTTCAAGATAACCTGGCAATTTAAATATTATCCATATTAATAAGTAAAGACAAACAGTACATTTTTCTCGTCCGCTCGTCAACCGTATTTCATTTTATTTAGTAGCCGCTGTAGCAAATCTAATACGTACATAAAATGATTTTGAATTTTGAGGTGTCATTGATTATGGTCCAAAGTCGACTAAAGCGCGAACACTTGTTAAATAACCAAATATGTACAAGAATTCTGATAAGAGCTGATTCGAGATACGGCAACAAACAGCAAAAATGGCAGATAACCCCTGCTTGGGATTAATTAGTGTTTTTTCTCAAAGATATCTACAAAGATATAGTAAAAAAAACCACCTAGTGGAATTATATATATATAATAAATTAAATTGTAACATATTTTTTGTCTCTACAGTCTCTCTCCCCGAATTTTCCCGTGAATAACAAAAAGTTGTAACATGTTGAGTACATAATCATCTCGCTCGGTCATTAGTCAGTTGGGTAAAATGTGAGCATTGTCCAACTTCAGTAATTATTTGAGGAGCTTTACCAAGGTGAGATTGTTTGGTCATGACCATGTTTTTGTGTTTTGCGTCAAAATATGGGACTAATTATATCTAGATATGATTCTCAATAAGGCGCTTAAGTTTTCTCATAAAACAATATTCAATAACTAACAATGTTCCTTTCAGTAACTGTCACTGGGTAATAAAGCTCCACCCACACAAATAATGGCTTAGAATGGCACGTTTCTAATTTCATCAGATCTGATGAAGGTCCGTTTCCTGGTACCTTTATTGCCCCTTTAAGAGAGTATGACATGTTCTGAGCCCCATGATAGTTTGGGGTTCTTTGAATGAAAAACCCTGTCTTCTATGTTCCATGTTTTTATGATAAGACTAGCTAAATTTACGACGAAGTTTACGAAGTTTACGAAATTTACGATAAAGACACGTGTTAAGAGTATTTTGACAAATATACCAAACGACTAATGTCCTTGGAGTCGGATAGCAACGCAGTAATTTGATAATATCAAGTTTTACGTGAAGGAAATACATATAAATCTAACCTCACACCAGAATAACAGATGTTCGGTTCATTAAAAATAATAAAATCTTTTTAACGTTGTAGATAAACATAAGAGCTTACGGCTTACATTATTGCCTAGGTGGGTGGGTGAGCTCACGGCACACCTGGTGTTAAGTGGTTACCGGAACCCACAGGCATCGACAACGTAAATGCCGTCACCTACCTTGAGTTATGAGTTCTCAGGTCCCAGTGTAGTTACAACGGCTGTCCCACCATTCAAACCGAAACGCATTACTGCTTCACGGCAGAAATAGGCATTACCTCACATTAAGTGGTTACATTATTGGCCTATAGGCGTTACAAAACAAATGCTCACGGCAGCCTTGAAATATAAGATCGAGTCTCAACGGTGTCGTAAGGGCAGTACCATGCTTCAGATATGAACAAATGACTGCTTCATGGCAGAGACAGGGAGGATAGTACCTACATGATACCACCCCGCGCAGAGCACACAATATGCTGTGCCATTATTATTCAAAGCTATATATACATATATGTATGTGGGAGTATTTTTTGAAGAACAGATCAGTACGTATTTGTTATGCGCTTAGAAATTTGAAAACCTGTTTGCGGATTTTAATTCCCGACCCAATCGCATCGAATCTTACCCATTAATTTCAAAAAACATTTATAGTGTTTTCGGATCGTATACATTTCATTTCGTCTGATGATTCAACAAACAAGTCTCCAATACGCCGCGTAGTTCTGTGGTGAAATTTAAATTAGTCCTTTCATGAATTTCATGCAAATTGTACGCGGAGCACTGTAAGAATATCGCACCTTTAGAATTGAAGTGGCTTAATCCAAAATTCTCGTTTTTTTTGTAAACGCCAAAAATGGAAATTGAATAATTTTTCAGTTTTGATTTTAATCTTTTAATTCTTAAAGCGCATAAGAAGTTTAAGATATGCGCTTAATTTAAAAGAGACGGAAAGTGTACTTTGTCGGTTTTGAACTAAAATTTAAATTTAATTTATAATTTTAAGATTGTAATTGTATAAGCTGATAGAATACATGTTAATAAATCGTACAAAGTATAAAACTCATTTTCTTAAATTTTTAAGTTAAACCACTTCAATAGTAAAGGTGCTATATTTTGTGATACTATTTTGTTAGGTCGCACTTAACCTTGTTGTTTCATTTGCATTGCTAAGCAGAGACACCGTCTGACACCGGTGTACCAAATATACTAGTCAGTACTTGCACTCCTTTAATAAAAACATAAAAATGTTTAATCTGTAAAGATAGACATTGAATGTTGATCTACCATACCCGATCCTGTAGACCGAATGGTAAACAGTCGGCATCGCCCTAAACACGTCATTACGGATCCTCCCGATCCATTAACGGTGCTTTTAGGTACCACAAGCACCGGTCACCGTCCTCGTCGAACCCGTCGCTTGCGACGAAGGGCTCGACGAGTGAATTAACCCATAGACACAGCCCACTGAGTTTCTCGCTGGATCTTCTCAGTGGGTCACGTTTCCGATCCTGTGGTAGATTCTGCGAAGCACTCTTGCTAGGGTCAGTGTTAGCCACACTTCCGGCTTGAGCCCCGTGAGCTCACCTACATGTTAGGGGGAAACTGCAATAACCTCTCAAGGCAATCAGCATAGGTAAGAAAAGAAAAAAAAAGTTGATCTACAACTCTCAGATTACCAAATCAGTTCCGCGCCGATTGATCAATATTGATGCGGAGAGGAAGCTGTCAAATGTTATCTTAAGTACGTATGACAAAGCGATCAACCATATCTTATTAAGATTGAGTAAATACACTTGTTACTCTCATGTATGTATATTCTCAATTACCTTCGAAGATTTTTTTTTCATTGTTCAGGTGGTTGGACGACATCACAGCCCACCTGACGTTAAGTGGTTACTGGAGACCATAGACATCCACAACGTAAATGAGCCACCCTCCTTGAGATATAAGTTCTAAGGTCTCAAGTATAGTTACAACGGCTGCTCCACCCTTCAAACCGAAATGCATCACCGCTTCACGGCAAAAATAGGCAGGGTGGTGGTACCCACCGGCGCGGACTCACAAGAGGTCCTACCACCAGTAATACTAATAATAATAATTATCTTCGAAGACAGACGAGTATACTATTCTCCTAATGGCTAGTGGTTATTGTTGTTCATCAACAGCACCTGGGATAAAGCCAAGAGGCAATCTACCTATACTTTAAGCATTTGTACATTTCAGTCGGTAAATTTCGTTATAATTCTGGGTGTGTGTAATGCCTCTATGGTTTTCTTTTTCGATAAATATTAGCACTTTCAGGCTTGCTGTTAACTGCAAAATAATGTTACAATTCTATCCTTATATATGAACAATTTTAGATCTAATATCTCAAAACCGGACCTCGATTACTCGAACTTAACAAATTGAACATTTCTACTCACTAGTGTCTGTTATTCGATAATAAACATCAACAATTATAGAGTTCGACTCGTTTTATGTATTCAATTTAATTTTTATATTTACATTTGTGGCAAAATCTTACTATAAAAATATATTCTTAAAAATAATTATTATTAATGGATACCAAAGAAAATCGACTGATAAATACAGAAGAAAATGGTATTTTATTGTTATTTCCCTATATAAATAGGAACCAATGTACAAACATTGGCTTAGAAAATTGCAAATCTGATATCGGACGCATTGATAACGATTCTGTCATTTTAGATTCTGCTTAAAAGCGATTTTGCAAAAAACAGATACTACCTCATTCTCTGCCGTCATGTAAATCTCTCATTCTTATCATTCGACACTTCGAGATGCAATCGAAGAGTTTGTAATAAAGATTTCTGTGTTGAAGTTAGTATGCGGCACACATAGCACTTAGCAGAAAGGCTATTTGTGCGACAACAGAACGGCGCCGAGGTGCGCCGGCACCTATGGTAATTGTTGAACATTGCGCTGTTGTTACGGAAACCGAGATCACTCGAGAACCGTTACTTGTGCCTTTTTAAATGTAAATTGAATCGTAAAGTGCTCGTAAATTTTAGTGTTCGGCGTAGGAGTGCGACTCGTACTGACTGGACACGCGAACCGATACTTTTGCTTGAAGTACTTACGTAAGTGAGTTTAAACGTGAGCTGACAATAGGGACAGTTTTGTATTACAAGAGACGCATTGAAAAATTGGTAAATAAAGATAAACGAAAAAGCATTGTGGTTTTTTTTCGAAGGGCCGCTTTTGTATAGCTTTAGATGGCTGGACGATCTCACAACTTGTCTGGTGTTAAATAGTATAGATATCTCAGCGTAAATGGCGCTTAGGAAGTGAATCCACCTTAGAAAGTGAAGTTCAAGTCCAAATAATTTTGTGTAACGGATGTCTCACCCTTCAAACCTCAACCCTCAAATCTCACAGGCACTTTCTTTTGTAATGACATACATACTTTCAAGTCGTCGTGGCCTAAAGGATAAGACGTCCGGTACATTCGTATCAAGCGATGCACCGGTGTTCGAATCCCGCTGGCGGGGACCAATTTTTCTAATGAAATACGTACTTAGTACTTAACGCTTAAATGTTTACGCTTGACTTCCACGGTGAAGGAATAACATTGTGTAATAAAAACCAAACCCGCAAAATTGTAATTTGCGTAATTACAGGTGGTAGGACCTCTTGTGAGTCCGCACGGGTAGGTACCACCACCCTGCCTATTTCGGCCGTGAAACAGTAATGCGTTTCGGTTTGAAGGGTGGGGCAGCCGTTGTAACTATACTGAGACCTTAGAACTCTTATCTCAAGGTGGGAAGCGGCATTTACGTTATAGATGTCTATGGGGTTCGGTAACCTCTTAACATCAGATGGACCGTGAGCTCGATTACCCTTCTACGCAATAAAACAATGTAATAGATATATCACTTTTTTTATATTACATTTAATGCGATGAAAGATCTCCATATGTAACTTCGATACCTGTCGGAACATCGATTTCACGTGCGATACATATTAACGAATGCGAGTAAGAGCAAATAAAACAATGCCAAGACATTCGTAAGTGAAAAAGCTTGTACATACAATACCGAAAGACATAAAACATGTTCACTCTGGACTGAATAACAACTTTACTAACACGAACTCGTTGATAAAGAGGTTATGTTTTAAGACGTATCTATTTATATCGTCTATAGATAATCTCATTTTGAAATAATCACGGAACTCACAATTGAAGAATGGAAATTAAAGGTTTTTTTTTTCATTTGTTTTGCTTCGGGAATAATACATCTTATAATAGAATAATATGTAATAATATTATAATATACTTACTCTAAAATAATAGAGACTTGCAAGACACCATTGAGTCACGAACAGAGATGCAAGGATACTGCGTTAGTTCTTCGACACGTCATTACGGATCCTCCGGATCTATTAACGGTGCTTTAAGGGACCTCAAGCACCGTCCTCGCCGAACCCATCACTTGCGATGAAGGACTCTACGAGTAAATTAACCCATAGATATAACCCACTGAGTTTCTCGCCGGATCTTCTCAGTGGGTCGCGTTTCTGATCCGGTGGTAGATTCTCAGAAGCACTGCTCTTGCTAGGGCCAGTGTTAACAACACTCCGGTTTGAGCCCCGTGAGCTCACCCACACGCTAGGGTAAATCTGAAATAGCCTCTCGGGGCTATCAGCATAGTTAGAAAAAAGAAGTTCTTTAGTCTATCGTTTCTATAGTCTAACTAATATTTAGTTCGGTTTCTGAACAGATATGGTAGCATTATAAAGTGTAATGAATTGTAACTGCTCTGTTTTGGATACCTTCATACATTAGTTATATAACATTGGAATATGATGATATTAATCTACAAACCGGATACCATGATTGCTACACGCTGGAAATAAACATGATAGTGGTAACAAATCAGGCTTCTAGTGAGGGACTCAGGAGGAAGCACGAGGAGACCATGATTGAATACATTTATCTACTGATTAATATCTGGATATATTATGTTTTGAACTCGTCTTGGCCTAAGGGCTAAGATGCCTGCCTAGTATAACAGTTACTTGTATCGTGCTATACCCATGCTCAAATCCTAAATCCTACCGACATGTATAATTTTTTTTAAATGAAGTTTCCAATGAAATGACTTTACGACGAAAGTACATGTTTTGATGAATACATTTATATCGAATCCGCAAAAATTATAATTTGCGTAATTATTATACAAGTGAAACCTCAAGTTTTAAGAAAGATTGGCATTGTGATGTCTATGGGATCCGGTAACCACTTAACATCAAGTTAACCGTGAGCTTATTGACTCGTACTAGCAATGGTGTAAAATAGTTCTGAATGTTTTTGGGCTGAACTGATTCGGATGTCCTATTTGATAGATTGGTATCTAAATAAGCAAGAATTTATAATAAAATGTAAATTTAATAAAATACTAATTTGTGTAATTTATCTTTTTTTATGGATTACGCATTTCCCTGTTACCTTGGTGGTGATTTTAAGTAACTACATTACATAATTACGTAGAGTCAAGAGTCAAGTAATTTATAAGTTTTAAAGTTCTGATTGGATAAATAAAACGTAATGCGGACTGTTACTACAAACATAATTTCTGAACTTTATGCTTGCTTTTCCTCTAACGAAAATGAACCATCTTCGTAACTAACTTTTCTACTTACTTAGATACTTTACTTAACCTAACATTCTTTCACCGTCCAAAGTTTAGTAAATACCCCAATATTTACTAACTTCGGAAGAAAGTTTATTTTAAGGTTGTCGAGTTCGAAGCATCTTTCATTTTAGCATATATAAAACTAGCTGACCTGGAAAACGTTGTTTTGCCATATATAAGATTTCTAGGGAATTTCTAGTGTAGAACAAAAAAAACTAACTTATTGTAAGTGTGTAAGGATGTGGTAAATGAGTGAAAGAGGCATGTAGCGCTGTGAACGATGAGGGAATATAAAAATAACAAAACCTCATTCAACAATGCCTCATTATAACAAAAAATAATGATGTTAGGGGTGGACAACCCTTATCACTTAGGGGTATGAAAAATAGATAGTAGCCGATTCTCAGACCTACTTAACATGCATATAAGATTTCATAAAAATCGGTCAAACTGTTTCAGAGCAGTATGGTAGGTAACGAACATTGTGACGCGAGAATTTTATATATAAGATGTACGTCTTCGTAATCCTGATACGTTTTTCAACATTATCAGGAAGGGAAATTAGTTGAAATATGCGAACGTTGTAGCTGTAGGTAATAATGGTGATCTCAGTGCGAGTACCTGGAAGTCGGAGCATTGCGAGGCTGGATAGTGAAGGCGAGCGAGGGCGCGGGCCGAGTCAGGTGCAACGCACGCGAGTTCTGCGGCGCCACAGCCACCAGTGTCGCCGCGCGTCCCGTCAGACTCACGCGCACGCGAATTTGCCTTTTCGCGATACATATTCGCAAAATAACCATCTTGAGACAAAATCCTTTTATAGCCACATATCCGCTCTATAAATAACTTCGGGTGTGGGCCGCGGTGTTCTAGCGGTCTCGCGAAATCTGTGCGCAAGCATTGTCGTCTCGTATTGTGCTATTGAATGGTTTGGATTAGAGACAGTTTCTTCTTAGTCAAATCTTAGTGAACATATCAAGCTTACTTGTTTTTTTTAATGCTAGTATTTTCATAAAAAGTAAAGTTTTTTTTGGCTTTCACATTCTAAAAAGCTAATACAAAAAAAAAACGTTTTAACTATTTTTAAAATAATGTTATATTTTATCTCAATTCAAGTACATTTGTCGCTTCCAATTATGTAATTTTAAATCTGAAAAAATAATAAATTATAATACATATATGAAGACAGCATATCTGCTAAAATTAATAGTTAAAGTAAAAACACGTTTAAAAATAATGATCATTATTTAAAATATAATCAATGTCATATAGAATCGTTCAAAGATTAACTGCTGTCTGTACTTGAACTTCTAATCTTAACGTCGATAACTACTGGCGGTTTTCTTACGTAATAAAAACATCTCGCCACCGACGAAATAAATCATATGCGTATTTTTTATAAAAACTTAAAAATATGCGGTATTTAATCTTGCTACATAAAGCCGAGCAACTTTTCGAATTACTGTTGTCTTATGTTTAAATTTTATTATTAATAAAGTCACCAGCTACGCGAAGCGTGCATTGTTATCTAAATAAATAAACTGACACTAAACACTTACGGTACATAAATAAAATCTGACTTGTTTTAAGTTATCGTTTAGTTCAACAAAACGCTGCCATCATCTACATACGTAAATCCGAAAATCAGCATTCAAGGTGACAGCATTTTTTTTTTATCAGCCAAAATATAACCGATACAACCGACAATGCCAATCGCGTGCGATAACAATGTTATGTTTCAATTTATCGATAAAACCACTTCTTGTGTCACGTATGCCAGTCCCCGTCTCAGGTGTATACGGCCAGGCCCTGTTTACAACGCGATCTACTTTAATATAACATTTCGTATAATATCCGTTTGCGTTCGTATTAATTTAGACTAAATAAATAGTAATGACGTCACTAACCCGTTCGTCAAGGCGCATTTGTACGAACTAATACATATTCTTTCGTTTTAACAGTCCGTCGGTAATGCCGTGTCATGTGTAAGATGAAAACGATAGACAATTCGTTTTATGCGGACAGTCGGAACAATGTGTGCACACAGCCCCGCTAAACAGTGTTAACAGATGAAAATTGAACAAATATCGTCTGAGAGACAACGCGGTTTATTGTTACGTTGTGACGCGAAATCGTAGTATTTACAAAGACAAAAACAGTGAAGGAAAATGTATCGGAATGGAAGGATCGACAGCAGTAGCACCTCCACGTCGTCCGGTAGCTCTGATCTACGGGTAAATATCATTTTGATTATATTTTATTTTTGTCATCCAAAACTGTTTTGTTTCATCGTCGAGATTACAATTGAAATTCTAGTTCAGTCAGCGACAGCTGTTTAAAGCTGTTTTGTATTCATTGATACGATATATTCGAATTGGTTTTATTACTTCCTCCGTGCATGATAACAATTAGTGAGAACAAAGTAAGGAGTTCGGATCTCTCGATATGTTAGTACTGTTAATCAGGATGGCCTACTTTCGTATTTACATGCACGCGTACGTTATAAAGCTGTGACGTTCGTAATGCATAAATAAATAACATATCCTTTTAAAGACAACTCATCGTTACAGATGGTGTGAATTATAATATGTTACTTAACTTTATTTTGTGAATTACTTAACTTTATTTTGTGAATTATTTATTCACTTGGCAACATCGTCGCTGAACACAATTCGTAACTTTTTCTTTTGCTTAGTTGGGTGGTCGAGCTCACAGCCCACCTGGTGCTAAGTGGTTACTGAAGCACATAGACATCTACAATGTAAATGCGCCACCCACCTTGAGATATAAGCTTTAAGGTCTCAGTATAGTTACAACTGCCCTTCAAACGGAAACGCATTACTGGTTCACGGCAGAAATAGGCAGAGTGGTGGTACCTACCCGTGCGGATTCACAAGACGTCCTACCACCAGTACATGTACTGACTTAATTACAGTGTAATGATATGAACTTAAATACTGTTATACTAGCACTAGTAATATTAAATTGTTGTATAGACGTTGCGGTTTTTACAGAAGCAACATTGTTTTATGAATACGAACGTCTAGTTAAGAAGACTGGGCAAATTTGATGAGGACAACACTAAACCTGACGATTAAAAAAATATCGCCTCTAACTATAATTGTTACAAAATATATAGATAACACAAAATGCGTCCATGCTACGGTAGCCGCTAAACACATACTGCCCAATAATACTATTATAATATGGAATGCAGCAATTTCAATACACATCCGAACCGAGTTAATATTCTAATAAGATGTTAAAATAGTTTACGGCTCAAGTCAAGTAAACGATTGACGACCAGTACCTATTAACATAATCATAGATATTTCACATGACATTAAAAAGTTTCTAGTTAATGAAACGACATAATCATTCGTGTTTCCATTTGTGACTCGGTGGCTTGAGTTGAGACATAGTCGTCTAATTAACTAAGATTATACGATACACGTACTTATAAAAAGAGATGTTATCATTACAATACATTACGTACGGAACGTCTAGTAGATATTATTCCTTGTAATTTTATTACGGCGTTTGTTTGACGTCCATAAAGCCACCATTACTAGGCATTTTTATTTTTATGATAAGAACTCACATAATATTTTAAATGTGGCAGTTAACAATGGATACTTCGGCGTTCTATTTCTAAATCATAAGAAAAATTGAAATAAGTGCGCGCGAAAAAAACGAAAATAAGCAATGACCATGAAAAAATTATGTCTTCAATCTTCATGAAATATTTTTATGAATATAATATGTAGGTATAATTGTATTTTGTCATTTGAACAAATGTGTAATTATTTTAAGTAGTCTTCATACTTTTGTACAATTGTGGGTGTTGTCATTCCATAATAGTTTATCAGCTGCGAAGTTCTCTACTGGAAAAAAAACAAATGTGAATACAGTTATTTATACTAATATTATATATTATATATATTATATAATTATAAAGAGGAAAGATTTGTTTGTTTGTTTATATTGAATAGGCTCCGAAACTACTGAATCGATTTGAAAAATTTTTTCGAAGCTACACTATTCCCGAGTTACATAGGCTATAATCATTTTAAAAAAATTTATTAAGGATCCTTACTAAAACTCCAATAATGTAACCCAAGGTGTAAAATAATTACTTAAAATATTCTTTACATCGCGTGCCCTACGAAAACTATTGATGATAGAATAAAATAATGCAATACGACTTTTTAGAACACATTATTATTTACAATTATTATTTAACATATATTTTTTGGTAAAGACCCGAGCGGAGCCGGAGCGGGCCGCTAGTCTGTTTTACACTGATAAAGTACAGACTTTCAGTGAAGTATTGTTTACGAAGTCAAACAAGAGTGTGGTTGAACACATGATACATAATCAACATTGCCATACCACTGATAACACATACAACAGTCCCCGGCGCGGTAGTATTTAGATTTGTATTTAGTCATTGCTGATTTACTATAACATTACCCTTTATTAAGCGAAACTGAATTTCGACTACAACATCTGCAAACAATTTCAAATTAAAATCACAGAAAAGTACCTACTCTTTGTCCGCGTAAGTTTATTCCATGAAAGAAAATTTAAATCAAACTAGGACTCGGATTTTGAATATTGAGTTTATGTTTTTTTATTGCTCAGATGGCTAAACGAGCTATCGGCCCACCCAATGCTTGCCGGAGCCCATAAACATAACGAGTCAAAATTTCTTCATCAGAAACTTTGCTGCTGCACAATAAGTTCCAAGCGAGTTATGCGTCTACTATTTTTGTTGCCGTGCGCACATATTGTAAGATACTTCAATGTAAGGCGCGTTTTGTTTCAAACAGGAACATCTTTTACTTTTTTTTTTCCTGCCTATGCTGATAGTCTTCAGAGGCTATTTCAGCTTCGCCGTAACATGTAGGTGAGCTCACGGGGCCCAAACCGGAGTGCTGCTAATACCGGTCCTAGCAAGAACAGTGCTTCGCAGTATCTACCACCGGATCGGAAACGCGACTCACTGAGAAGATCCGACGAAAAACTCAGTGGGCTGTGTCTGTGGGATCGTTTACAATAATCCATATATTCACGCGTAGCTGTTCACACTGGTCTGCCTTGATAGTCTAATGGTCGGTAGCCTTGACTACTAAAACACGTGGTTGGAGTTCAAATGCCGGCCAAAGTCACTGGCTTTATTAAATATATCTGAATTCGTCGTGGTCTAATGGAGAAGACGCCCGGTGCATTCGTATCGAGCGATGCAACTGGATCGGTGTTAGAATCCGGCAGGTACTTTTTTTAATGAAACAATGGTAACTTATTATTAGCTTATTAACACTAACGCTTCCTTGAAGATGAACAGTAACGGTATAAAGCTCTGACAAAGCAATGGGTATTGAGTTAATTTAAAAAATAACAAGATACCTCTTGATTCCTGGTGGTAAACGCTTGTACTGAAGCGTTTATATTATTTAGGCTCGCCAAACTGGTGGTCAATCAGTTTGCCAAAAGTAATCACTGCTTGTTTCGTATCAAATTGATTATTTCCGCCCATCAAATTTGAAGTAACAATTTCCTTATAAAATATGGCTGCATATATGTACGTACGTTTGTGTTTCCACGTATACATTTTTATTACGTTTTTATTATAACATTATAAAGTAATCAAAAAACTATCCTTCCTTTACAGTTTCTATTGTTTTTCGTGCGTATAAAATTAATTTTTTTTTATATATTTATTTAGTCTTTTAATTTATTTAGTTTACATACGATTAGTTCTTTCACTAAAATACCAAATAATTAAACAGTAATTTCGATAGGTAATGAATTTTTTAAGTAATGTCTGTCTAGAATAGCCCAACGAAAACAATGAAAACTCTCAATAAAGTAGAGGCTTAGTTTCAAAAGAACATTTTGCGTAGAATTACAAAGTGCCATAGATTGCTAGCTCGGAGTCCGGCGCGGGCGTCGTCACGTAATCGATTCCTGGAACGCCACTTCTATGTTACAGTAGCTTTTACTATACGTGAGTCTGTGGTATACTGGTGCGATGTCTGATAGCAGAAGAACCCGTTAAACTGCACACGGAAAAGCCATTTCGTTGTATGCATTGCAAACTAAATAAAATTAAATTAGACGATAGAAATTCCACAAACAAAATTTATACTTATGTATTATATGCGGTCTTCGCAACTCGTAGACCTATTGTAATTAAAGCTATTTTTACGTGAGCACGAAAATTTGAAACATTGTAAATAATGAAATGTAAATAATAAATGTGAGATCATAAACCATACAACTAGTTTTTTATGAAGATGCTCAATCATTACCGAGGATCCATCTAATTCCAGGAAGTAGATATCTACAAAAAATTCAATAAATTGATGCATTATTGGAACAGTACTGAAACTTTTGTAAGTTTTTTTTATTTAATATATTATGGAGTATTAACAAAAAATACTGGTGGTAGGACCTCTTGTGAGTCCGCACGGGTAGGTACCAAACATCACCCCGCCTATTTCTGCCGTGAAGCAGTAATGTGTTTCGGTTTGAAGGGTGGGGCAGCCGTTGTACCTATACTGAGACCTTAGAACTTATATCTCAAGGTGGGTGGCGCATTTACTTTGTAGATGTCTATGGGCTCTAGTAACCACTTAACACCAGGTGGGCTGTGAGGTCGTTCACTCATCTAAGCAATAAAAAAAAATTAAACTACGAACAGACCTAACGAAAAATTTGATTTTCAATTCGTGATTCCTGTTTGGTGGCTTGTGTATGATGACATCAGTTTAAACTAGTATTACTTTGTGTCTTGAGTCCGACACGGACCATTTCATTGATTAATACATATTCTCCAAGGACTGCAAACGAATGGTTGAAATTAATTTGGGTGCTTTTATAGTATAGCCCCAAATTTTTAACAAGAATTTTATTACCTAGAGTTATAATTTAAGCACTTAGGCGTAATAAATACGATCAAAATTCGATAAACTGACGCATATTCGTTCGCGTGCCGCGATCTGAAAATGCGAAAAATGTTTATTACGCGAAGTCATCCCATTTAAATAGCAATCTATCACGGATCGAGGTGGCTGTCAAGTGTGGGTGGGTCCTTCACTTCTTTCAGACAGGTCGATAGATGAGTTTTATGTCACCCAGTTTCGAAGTGTGTTTACACCTTCGTACTATGATTAATAATAACTTAAATGTACATATATGTAAATCTAGGTGACGGTTCATGATTTTGTCTTTTGTTTTCAGTCTTTTTCTTGTATTTTTTTAATACTCGTCTAATACTTTTTTAATACAATATACTCGAGTTGACTCAGATTGAATTATGTTACTAATTAATAGGTATAACATACCTACTGTTTTTATAGTCCTATGATAATGAGAACATACAATGTACACAAGAAACTAAATCACGTCCGGTAAAAGAAATTTAAACTTATATGTAATTAGTTTTATTAACTGACGCTAGGTTAAATTACTCGTAGTACTAATAAATATGTCATGCTATAATTTTATAGAGATTCGGCATGATAGATCCATTTACATAATCGTGTGAAAATGTCAAATAAGGCTGATCTTAAATCTGGCGCGGACAATAACTCATGTCAAAACACGAAACAACAATGCAAGGCCGTTTTGGTCCGTTTGCAGCAATTGGCGATCAGGCAAACGCTGAGCACGAAAAAATATTGATGCAATTTTCAACAAACAAAAAATGCAACGGAGAAGTAATAAATATTGCGTTGACTTTCATAAATAAGAAAGTCAGAGGGATCGGTTGCATATTTTCGAGATAAATCCACGAGATCGAAGGGACAGCCATATTTATTTATAATGTTCGCTCCAACTCACCGCCGTTTGTGGTATTCGTTGATTGTGTTCGTCTGTATGCGTGATTTCAGTTTCGTATTTAAATATTGGAAACCACACTAGAGCAACATTGTTGGAATTTAGTTTAGGATAGTCGCGTCGCTTTGATTAAACGCAGTGTCGCCAACTGTACGAAAACTTTCCCCCTAAAGCAATTTCAAAAACCACTAAATTAGTGGTATATTTTTGAGAATAGCCAGAAACTTTTTCTCGCTTTGGCATTTTAAACCTGGTATTTTATATTTGGTATTTGTTTTTAAAAAAAGATAGTGCACAATGCAAAAACTAACAATTACAACTAACTGTTTTTAGCTGTCAACTGTTAAGAGTATAAAAAATGCATAGTGTCATCTATTAAAATTGGAAACATTCAATCGATTTGAATTTTTTTTATTTTTGTTGATGTACGTAGAAATTTAAAAAAAAATACAAATAAGATTTTATCACTAAAAATATCCCCAAAAAATTTCACCCCCTAAAAAAATCCCTGTATAGATTTTTTCCCCCTAAATTTGGGGGGAAAACCCCGGAGTTGGCATCACTGATTAAACGGAACATGTTAGTTTCACCGAATTCGAAACTTAACATTTAGTTAGTTCGTTGAACCTAATTTTTTTGCATCTCACGTAACAGACTTGGAATTTCGTATTGCCTCTCTTTTGCTATTTCATCACTTCAGTAATCGTAATAAACTTAATGAGTTTCTTAAGTACAGCAACGAAATGCTTCATTTAATTTGAGTAATAGCTTTGATGTTCTCCAGGAACTGCTGATGTATATGAGAGTTAAGAGCCATGTTAATTATTTCCATTATACTTACTATTAGATGAGCGGCCTCTGCTGTCGGTGGCAATTATTTCTTTAATTTTGCCTGATACTGCCATATTGTGAATGCGTTTAGTTAATTAAATTTAATTTACTGTATTCATTAATTAAATCATAAAGTAAATTATAATTATTTCATCCTTTAAACTAAGTAAACTTTCCATGTATTCGTATTTGGGAAGTTGAGCAGTTTTGCAGCAGAATTATAATAATACATTTTAAAATATTTTCATTTTCCTCGCATGTTAACTTTTACACTATCGAGAACGTTAAAAAACTTACACTTTTTTCCTACCTAAGCTACACTTTTTCCTACCTAAGCTGATAGCCTTGGGAGGCTATTTCAGCGTAACCTTAACTAGTAGGTAGGTGAGCTCACGGGGCTCAAACTTGACGACGTTGCTAACACGAAGCCTAGCAAGAGCCATGCTTCGCAGAATCTACCACCGGATCGGAAACGCGACCCACTGAGAAGATCCGGCGACAAACTCAGTGGGCTTTGTGTGCTGTGGGTTAATAACTCGCACTAAGCACACTGACTGCATGCACCATTTGTGTGTATTGGGTTGATTGTGATTAAATTATATTTACCTATTAAGTCTATTTAGTTTAATATCAGGTAAGTGCAATTTGAATGCACAGTTGTACTTGCAAACCATCAATGATATTATTATTTGATTAAAAAAAAATTACCAAAATAATTGTAAAAGTAAAAAAAGCCATACGCATATTTTTATTTTACTTTACTACGGTAACGTACATTTTTTATGCACGTTTATGACACATTACCTTACAAATAAAATCGATAAGTTTCGTTCTCCGTTTTAATTACGAACAGAAAAAAAAAACTTCTATAAACACCGGGTCACCCGGAACTGGCTGTCAATTGAATGTAACTCGATAAATTCCTCTCAAAGAATTATTTTGGTTAAGAATGTGATTGTTGTGAAATTTAATACGAATTGAAACTTTATACAAATAGAATTTAGGTGATTAATGGCTTACTTACAAAAGAACCGAATCGATACCTCAAAGGCCGGTTAATCATCCTAGCACGTGCAATTTTTTTGCTCTCTCGATTTTATCGTCGTTTTTAATCCGAAAATACTGAAAAAGTGTAATTTATTTCTTGTTGGCGGTGTCGTTGTGAATTTAGGCAGGAAATTAAATCGATAACTTATTTCTTGATAATAAACAAAGCTGCTTCTTGTTTGTCTATACTTCTATACTAACATTATAAAGAGGAAAGATTTGTTTGTTTGTTTGTTTCGAATAGGCTCCGAAACTACTGGACCGATTTGAAAAATTCTTTTTCCATTAGAAGCCGACATTGTCCCTGATGAACATAGGCATTTTTTTTTAAAAATCTTTTTTTTTTTTTTTTTTGTTTCATGTGTGGTTTAATGATTCCGAAGCGAAGCGAGGGCGGGTCGCTAGTTGATTATTAAATACGTACATCTACTTAGTCCAGCCATAAGTTCTGTTACAAATTAAAATGCATTTTTTGTAATTGAAGTAATGTAATATTATTAAAATGTATACCTACACATTTATTTGAGTCTCAGTAAAAAATAAAAAAACAATTGTTTTACCCTCCTCTTATCTCAAATAAAGTTTCGTTCTTTGCGATAAGCATAATTTTTCGGACGGATTCATCATCATTCTGTGACCATTCATTCCATCACCATGCTGGCCGTTTTGGGTATGGTTATTTTATACCTAAACTGATAGTCTATAGAGACCATGTCAGCGTCACCGCGTCATGTTGGCAATTCAGTTTTGGAATACACCAGCTGTAGCGAGAAGTGCACAAACTAAGTTGCTTTAAAATAATGATAAAGGAACATTACATACATATCTGTATAGTGCTATTTGATCGCAAATGCTTTATCTTTTTTAAGCTCTCAATTTATTGATTTTATGTCAGTATTTTGGTGTGTTAATGGTAAACTTAGAGTTTTATGATATAATGTACATATATTGTTGGTATATTATATTTGATGTAACAAAATATTTTTAAATTTTCTTAATTATTTAAGAATATCTTCAATTCATCGTATATAGTGAGCTCACTCGGGTGGGTACTAGGTAGGTACCATGATCGTGTTTCTGAGGCAAGCCATCCATGTATTCGTAGTCGGGCAGTTGCGACACTTTTTCAACACAATTGACTTTTCAATGTTATGACATTCACATTGCAGTTTCAATGATAACCACTTAAAATTAGATAACGATTGTTTAAAAAGGAAGACTGTTACAGAGTTTCCGGAATTGTATCAACCAAATTTCATGGAACATTTATACTGTAATGTGAATATAATTTGCTGTGAAGATACTATTAGACAAGCGTGTTTCCCGCAGTAGATTTAACTACATCTGTACTTTACTTGATGACGCTCATAAGACATTAGCCGGAGCACCAGAGCGAAGCTAATCTTTGTAAATATAACTATGAAAATGACAATAGAATTACACAAACTTGTGTATTATCTGTGCACGAGACTTTCACACAGCCGGTTGTCATGCTCAAATATCAACAAATAAATTTGTAAGTAAAATTTACGGAGCCCTTTCTGCAATATCAAGTAACATACTGGTTATTTTCTCTGCAAATTTTACAGTATTAAAACGTGTTACGTCTTAACATGTCAATTTTGGTGAACATTTTTACTAAAATGTCGGGTCCTTTCAAAAATGAAGACATAATGTAGGTAAGTCAGTGTGGAAAGTGAATGTGTCGGTTTTATTTCAAGTTTCACGCCTCAATTTGTACCGACAGCCGACGTCGTCCCTTTGATTGAGATGTTCGAAATTCGTATCTCTGAGCGCTCGTGGAAATAAATTAAGCGCTCACTTAATTTCACGGGTTTCCTTTGAAATGATACCGCAATTCTTGTCTTTCCAGCATCGGACGTTTAAAAATTTTTCTGAACACTTAACCACATTATTTTATGTGCACATGCAAAATTTTGTGACGGAATACCTTATGTTATGTTAAATATGAATAAATTAATAAATTTTTCATATCTAATTCTGCAAACTATTACAGAAACATTTTTGAAATCGGAATATCGTAGAACATACTAACATTTTTATGTGAAACTAGCTGACCCAGCAGACTTCGTAGTGCCTCAATCGATAAGTAAAAGACCTAACATTTGTATAAAATAAACTTAAAACAAACAAAAGGAATCCGTCCGACGGGGGACACATCAAAGGAAAAACAAAATTGTTATTTTTATTTAATTCCGAGCATTTTGATATTTATCTACCTTTTAAACCTTCTCTGGACTTCCACAAATAATTCAAGACCAAAATTAGCCAAATCGGTCCGGCCGCTCTCGAGTTTTAGTGAAACTAACGAACAGCAATTCATTTTTATATACATATATAGATTTCATAAGGAAAATCTGTTATTCGCTTTCATAAAATTTGTATTGTAAAGATATCCATTAAGATCACCACAATGAATAGTTTGAAAAATGACCAACGGCTATCTTACGAACGAATACATTCTAATTCAACCATGAAGGAAGGTTTATCTCGTTCACAAGAAAACTACAGGTCGTAAAGACTTCAATAAAATGTATTTTATTATAATGGTTTTAGATGTATACGATCTCAAAGTCCTCGTAACCATAAGCAACTGTTTTCGTGTAACTATTGACGACTCGCCACTATGAAACATACCAAGTCCTACTACAGTAACCTACTTAGTTACCTACTATACTCATAGAGTTCGGGTTCATTACTTTTGTCTAAACGAGTACTGTTTCATAAAAATCACTTTTCTGTTGTTTTTTTTTTTCAAACTTATTTATTGAACGTTTCTTTGAGTTGAGGCCTTTGATTCGTCATTCGTCAGTCGATTTCTAAATCTGAATAGACAGAACGTTGCAGATGCGAGAATGAAAATAAACTATGCATTATGACTTTGCTGTTTCCTGATCGACCTAATAAACGTGTTTAAGTGAGGTTCTGGAGTCGATCAGCCAACACGAACGAGGGCGATTGCAGTCCTCGTGCTCGTGAGTAGTGCTTTGAGGCTATTTTTACGGCTATGCGGTATCCAAAGTGGCTGACGTACGTGAGAGGGATTTGATGCATATTTCAGATTGTTACTAAACAGCTATTATGTTAACTTTTAATAGTTCAAGTTTATTTCTGAACTTAATTGCCTCGGAAAGAAACTAAATAGCATCTTGTTGGATATAAATTTTCTTGATAATAATAAACGTTACTAGGAAACCGTTTTATTATTATTTTTAAAACGGGCATTCTAAAATTGTCTGATGGTCTCTTCTTTTTGTGACCATACAAAGTTTCCAAACAAATTCATATTGGTGAACATTTTGTTCAAAACGAAGCATTCGCGTGACGAAGACTGATATAATATAGACTCATAAGATTGCGACAGTAAACTGAACCGCGCACGGGAGACGGATGCTGACGTAACCGACTGATGTCTAATAATCAATTACAGGGAAACAGCAAACCGGACGCAATCGCTTTCCACGTTATTTACCACGTCCGATGGATCCCCTTAACTAATTGAAAGTAATGGGCTACGGGCTTGCCGTGTGACTTCGGAAATTAGTCTTATCACAACTAAAGAACACAAAGAGCTAAAAGTAGATATGCACGGAAGCTTCCAAACAGCGAGTTTTATTTTTTGACTTATTTCTTAATGAACGAACTTTGTTCAATCGTTTTTAGAACACTTCTAAGGGAGGGATTGTGGACCATGAGTATCAATAAAACTAAAATCTGAATTTCCATACAAATCTATAATACCTGAAATGCAATAAAGCGATATGTGTTCCAAAAAACATTTATTTTTATCATTGACGCGTACTTTATTCGTTTGACGTAACAGCGCCCTTATTTCTTTACTGACTGAAACTTTGGAATTCTGACATTGCTGTTTGAATTCTAAAGTTTGAAACTGACACCAGTTTCAAATTTTAACGTGTAATAAACAATCAAAATTCAATAGTACATAATGTTTTTAATTGAACCGTAATCTTTACAATACGAATTAAAATCAGTGTATGCCTTATCAAGTCGATTTCAATATTTTATGTTTTCGGTAATTTTTTCTAGAATCTTCATAAATTATCATAAACTGGACAAAAAGTAGCGCCCAGTTTTTTTTAGATGTTAATATTGAGTTGCATTATTATAGCAACTCTTGTTTTCATTTTTTTTAATCCCCTAAGATAGAATGGGTTTGTTTATCTATATAGCATGACAAGACAAGATAAATGCCGTAGCGGACTTTTTAAAGTAGTCTAGCCAAACACAGCCTTGTCTCTGGCGTAATCACCATCATCAGCCCACACTTGTCCACAGCTGGACCAAGGTTTATCCCACTTTTTGCGCCCCTGAGCCGGTTTTCGACTCAGTGTGAATTATGGTCCTATTGTGATATCTCTAAACGTACATACATATATGAAACATATTAAATAGTTTGTTATAAATACTTGCGTACTTCGATGGTCCACATCCTCCTATGAGTACCAATTACAACAACTGTACAAAGCTTTAACTAAATCAGATACGTGAATGCATCATGATCAAACAAAATTTCATGATAATTTATAGTTAGACTAGCTTTTGCCCGCGACTTCGTCCGCGTGGAATAGTTCACAAATAATTCTTTACTTTAGAACAAAGTTGGTTAGCATAAAAACGTTATAGTGAGCCAACCTTAACATATAGACATGCTGTCGCGGACTTTTTTTTAGATCTTTTAAAGGGGAACAATTCTCTCATACATTACTTTAACGAAACTTTAACCGTTTCTGCAGCGCACGCAGCGGAAACTCAAAAGGGAAAAAAACCCTGATTTTGAAACATTCTTTATTGGTGCTGCTCCGCTTGTATTGGTCTTAGCGTGATGTTATAGCCTATAGCCTCCTTCAATAAATGGGCTATCTAACACTGAAAGAGTTCAAATCGGACCAGTCGTTCCTGATATTAGCGCGTTCAAACAAACAAACTCTTCAGCTTTATAATATCATTAGTATAGATATAGTAAGATACCAAGAAATAATACGGCTAGATTCGTAACGAGCACCTCGTGCGCACAACTAAGGAAACATTAGTCCAAATAATGCTAAAATGATTATGATTACAAGGCTTAGGAATGACCTTTTTGTACACCTCACGTTTCAGCGATATAGAAGCGGTGGCTATGGCGCACTGACCTCGAACCGACAACTGGTATTTGCGACTTCATCTCACATTGCCGAAACGTTTATCTAATAATGAAATAATCAGACTTATTTGTCTAGGAATTAAATAAACATTATGATTATTCGCTTGTCTACTAAGTCATGTAGAAGTATTGGCCTCTTGGTAAATTAGTTATTAAAGTGGAATTTTTTTTATTGCCCTTATAGGCAGACGAGCATACGGCCCACCTGATGGTGAGTGGTTACCGTCGCCCATGGACTTCAGCAATGCCAGGGGCAGGGCCAAGCCACTGCCTACCGCGAAACTGACTGTGATTGTGACTTGAATTTCAAATTCAAAGAGGGCAGCAGAATTCACTAATAATTTTTTTAATCATTTTGATGCACGAGCTCGTTACTTACCTGATGATAAATAATTAACGGAACCCTTAACACATGTGGTGAAATTCCTAATTGTATTAGATAATGTCAGTCTCACCCTTCAAACCGCTTCATGTTTGCGAACACGACTGCTTCACCGCAGAAATATGGAGGATGGTGTTGTCACTCGGACGGGCTTATAATATGCTCTACTACCAGTTAATTCAATAATGGATGAGCCATGAGCCTAACCTACCCGTCGACATTGCGTTTCACAATTTTTACAACGTTGTTTTCCTATTACGTATATATAGGGTGTGCTTTAAAAGAGCCTTAGAAATAATTATCTATTCACGAAAAACAATGCTCGATCCGAATTGATACCGCTAACGTTATGAAAGAGAAATTATTGAATAGTAAATTAATCGCATCGTTTCCAAAAAATTGCTAATTGTGTGCATTCGTAAAGTAATTGCGACAATAAAACTTTGCGGCGATTCCCCAAATCGAGTATTTGACAAAGTTATGAAAACCAAGTATGCGTCCAGGAGTACTACAGATGACGCACAAACTCGTGTAGCCGTGATAGTATTTCCTCTGGCAGGAACAATTGACCTGTTTAATTTAATATGAGGATTGTTTCAGGTGGCAGGCGCTGTGGAGCTTGCCGATCCCGCCAACACAGCGTTATTGACGCAGCTACAAAATTCGGTAAGTGTACGACACCAGTTTTATTAACCACATCTGTTTCTGGCGATCAAACTTATTTTCAGTATCTGACCTAGTTCTGAGACTGTTAAAAGAGTTATTCGTTTTGCATCTTGCTTGATAAGACCTATGGATATTTTTCGGTTGATGTGGATTCCTATCTTCTCTTTCAAGCCTTAATATATCATTTGCCTCTTCCAGTCCTTTCCATTGGTTCATTAATAACTAACTAAACATTAACAAATAAATACCACATTTGAAATGAAAGTTAAGGATAAGAAAATACAGGCTTTTGAATTGTTAAGCGGCAGTTCCCAATTGATTCCACGGTTAGCTCTTTTCTTTAAATTAACGAATAATCCAGAACAATTGATAAAAACAATTAAGCTCAGTTACGATAAACTCGTTGCATTCTGATATCGATTTTCTAAGTTCATTATTAGACCGGCTCAAGAATACGATATTATTTGTTGCATTGCCATTATAAGAAAGAATCTACATTATTTTTATTAGAAAATCTGACTTGTACAGAAATACGTTACTACAATTGACCCAAATTGTTATTTTTAATTTGACTAGCGACAAATTTAAGTGGTGTTGAATTCGTGGATGAATTTGGAACTCTAGTGATCGCCATATTGATATTGCCCCAAAAATATACCTTGAGATCTCTTCTTTAAAATAGCCAGATAAGTAAAAAAAAATACAAACAAGTTCGGAATAGGAAGTTGGGTTTGTCGTGGAATTTGTTCATTTAGTTTTGAAAACCTAAAAATATTTATCATATAAAATTTTCTCTGGTACCTCTATACTTTCACATAATTCGAAAGTTCACAATTTCACGAACCCAATTCTTTTAAAGTTTAATTTTGACAATAATGCTATAGTTATTTACTCAGACATTTTAAAGAAACAAACACCGGCATTATTTTCACTGGGGCCGTGTTAAAGGTGTCGATACTAACAACAGGCAACAAAAGATAAATATCCCGGCACTTGGTATTGGCCCGAGCCGAGAGATATGGCTGATATAAAGGGCTGTTTGTCGGAAATTGCTGATATTACATCCATTATGATTATGGCACGAGTACAAGAAAGTGGGACGGTTGTCGGGTCACGGTGCCGGCTTCATTTTCACGCCATTTGAGAAAATTTCGGCACGCCGCCGCCTTGTTCGTTCACGACTGTACATTTCATTGTTACCGACATTAAGGTTTATTTTAGTAATAACTAGCGACCCGCTCCCGCTTCGCTTCGGGAACTGTAATTTACTATTGGTCTTATTGAATATTCTTTTGTACAAATCTGGTCCTGGTAGTAATGAACATACTACATACATAATAAACACAATAAAAAAGAATGTTACAAACAAAAAATCGAATCTTCCCTCTTCTTATATTAATGGTTCACTATTTTAGCAATAATAGCTTACAAATACAAGATAGATATATGCTGTCACGGGCTTTGTTGTAGGACTATTTGAGATGAACATTTCCATTTTACATTATATACGTGTAACTCCAACGGTTATGGCGGCGCACGCAATAATGGCTAGCAGATGGCAGATTTTTTCCTTTCTACTTGAAACATCTTTTTATAAATTATAATCTATATGTTCTTCTGATGTGTAAACTTAGTGTCATATTTATTTATATCGAATCCTCAGCTTAAAAATAAGTTTCAAGCTCTAAAAAAGACGATACTTCCATACAAATTTTCATTCCCTCCTTTCAACCCGTTACAAGTCTTTTTTCGCATTAAAAACTAGCCTAGGTCCTTTCTCAGGCTCTAGACTATTTGTTTACCAAATTTCATTTAAATCGGTTCAGTACTTTAGACGTGAAAGCGCGAAAGAGTTAATTTCGCGTTTATTATATATGTTAGTTAGATTAAGTATGGACAATTTATGGCGCTTACAACACTGACTTTAAAACGCTTTGACATTAGGATCGTTATTGTAACTATACATTAGTGAAGTTATTTATTTTAAATTGGTTAAGAATTTTTATTAACCCCTCAAACTTAAACACCTACCACCCGTTCTTAAAGTCGATGATGGTCGGGAAGTAGTACTATAATAGTATATAATAGGAACTTAAGGAGGCCAGTGTAGCATACTGCAGCATACAAACATAGTTACATAGTTAGTAACATAAAGTAATTCACATAATTATTACTGACCTTTTTACTGGATACGGGTAGATACCGCCATCTTGCCTATTTCTTCAACGAGCAGTCATTCCACCCAGTTTGTAGGACAGGAAAGACTGTATACAATTTATATTTCGACCTTATGTCTCGATGTGGACGGCAATATTCATGTTGTGATGTCTATGGGCCACTTAACGCCAATTGAGCCACGAGCTCGTTCACCCACCCGTGTAACACGTCTTAACATGTCTTACTGGTGGTAGGATCTCTTGTGAGTCCGCACGGGTAGGTACCACCACCCTACCTATTTCTGCCGTGAAGCAGTAATGCGTTTCGGTTTGAGAGGTAGGGCAGCCGTTGTAACTATACTGAGACCTTAGAACTTATATCTCAAGGTGGGTGGCGCATTTACGTTGTAGATGTTTATGGGCTTCAGTAACCACTTAACACCAGGTGGGCTGTGAGCTCGTCCACCCATCTAAGCAATAAAAACTGGACTATTTGAAAATTTTGGATCCTTGTGCAATATCTTTAATTTTGTTCGTATTAAATATCCTCCACAAATAAAGCTGAGCTAGTGACTCAATGCAAGGATTTGGAAAGGTCTAACTATAAATCAAACATCGACAGGTTTACGTGACCATGACTCTACATTCCAAGCTCTACGTTCCCATTCCTGTTTGATTTTTGTACAAACAAACACTAATGACCGTTTAGAGGTTAGGACGCATTTTACAACGTTTGTACCGTCGATTCTGAATACGCGTGTGAGAACTCGTCCCGCTCTTTGAATTCATGGAAAAGCTACAGATCATAAAACACTTTGACCTACGCGCGCTTTTAATACTTTTCGAATAATAGTTTGTGTATGCTGACCGTAGCAAGAATATGAAATACACCCTTGATTGGGTGATATTAATTTAACAGGATTATCCAAAATGTTTTTGCAACAACAGGGAACAACAATCTTAATCTATACTAATATTATAAAGCTGAAGAGTTTGTTTGTTTGAACGCGCTAATCTCAGGAACTACTGGTCCGATTTGAAAAATTCAGTGTCAGATAGCCCATTTATTGAGGAAGGTTAAAGGCTATATAGCATCACGCTAAGACTAATACAAGCGGAGCACCAATAATGTTTCAAAATCGGGTTTTTTTTCGCTTTTGAGAGCTGCCGCTGCGTGCGCTGCAGGAACAGTTAAAGTTTCGCAAAAATAATATATAACAGAGTTGTTCTCCTATAAAAGATCTAAAAATAAGTCCCCGACAGCATATGTCTATATGTTAAGGTTGGCTCACTATAACTTTTTTTATGCTAACCAAATTTGTTCTAAAAAAAAGCATTATTTGTGAACTATTATTTCACGCGGACGAAGTCGCGGGCAGAAGCTATCAATAATAATTTACAAATTTCAGTGGACAGTATATAATTTATTGTTTCTTTCGATTAAATGAATGCTGAAATATTTAAACAATGATTAAAGGCACAATCCTATTAAATAGCAAGTATAATAAATGTCTAGTCTGTAGCGCGGCTCACGGGGCACAATCAATTGCAGTTTATTGCAGTCAATTAAATCTTGGCGGAGTTTAAAATAGATATCGAGAATGGTTAGCCTACACAACTAAACTGATAATTTTATTGGTTTACAAAAAAATCATATTATCGTCGACAAGCAACCATTTTTCTGTAATACAACCTTTATTTTAATGTTTAAAGAAACTAATAACGTATTATTATAACATAATATGTACATATAATCAAATTCATAAATATCGGTACCTACACAGAATAAAAAACTGTAGATTTCAAAAAAAAAAGCCCGCCAGAAACTTTCCGTTTCGATTTAAATTAAGCATATGCTTCGTAATTGACATTTGTGTCAAACAAGACCTCGAGTTACTCCAGTTTCGACGCTGTGTTTATAGTAACAGCGGATGTTGTATTTCTATAATCGTACGCAATAAGATTTATACCAACGCGGATGGTTCGAAATTATAGTTGATTTTAGAATTCAAACTATAAAACATTATGGTTATAAACAACGTAAAATTTGTTACGTTCAAGGCCGAATAAAAACAAAGTGTATTCGGCTGATAGAAGTGCTGATTGATTAATGCAGGGGTATATATACTAAAGACTATTAATGCAGTAAGATTATGGGGTGGGTTTGATAGCGCTTAGTGTGAAGGTGTATAGGCGTTGTCAACAGCAGCGGCGGACGCCAAGCGCAACCGCTACCACCTCGCAGTGTGCGTCGCGCTTGCGATCGGACCGCACACCGCACGTGCCGCGAGCATGCGTCGCAGTTGTACGCACGTGTACAAAACACGGCGCCTCAACGCCAAATAATTTCCGCGCCATCTTTAAATAGTCGATTTAAAACTTGCAACAAACGACAGCTTTCTTTGCGCGTCCAAAGAAAATTTGTGTAACGTTATAATGTATTGTTTTAACGTTTGACGCGAGAGGTGACGTTCGCACTTCGTCAACAACGACAGCACGATGAAACTGTTCAAAAGGAGATTTTCGTTCAGCTCGGATAAACAAAAACTAGATTCGCGAATCCAAGACCCCTTTGAAAACGAGGTACTTGATTGTTTCATGTGTGTATGAATGTGTGCGATGTAATAAAAATAACCCGCACTAACAATAACCACATCAAAGTCATTCTAATTAAACTAACTTATCAAATCTGTGGAATGGCTACTTTTTTTAAATATCTATAGGGTTATTGTATACTAATATATTTATGGTTATTTACTTATCACGTATTTAATAACAACGATCTATAAAATAACCAGAGAAACAAAACAACAAACATTCATATTCACTTATAAATAAATCTTTATTCAGTTATCACAATCTTGATCTACCTAACTAATGTAGCTCTCTAATTATTATTCCGGTAGTATTTCTAGACTAGAAGATATAAACGTATCGAAGATACCGTAGAGTTTAGCAAAGCAAATTAAAGGCAAGGTTATCTTATCAGACGGAGGCCGCACCGAACCGCCTCGCCGTGCTCGAACATTTTGTGCCCACTTAATATTAATTTCAGCGAATCGAATACAATCTACATCTTTCCTTCTCGGATGAAGTCATTTGTATGCATATTGTACGGTTAAGATGAAGTTGGTAAAGTGCAATCGCATTGGATTTAGTAATATTGTTATCGAACGTAAAATAATCTCACTATTTTATAATATAACTAGCTGACCCGGCAGCTACTTCGTAGTGCCTCAATCGATAAATAAAAGACCTAAACTTTTGTATAAAATAAACTTAAAACAAACAAAAAGGAAAAAAATGTTATTTTTATTTAATTCCGAGCATTTTCATAATTATTCACATTTTAAACCTTCCCTGGACTTCCACGAATAATTCAAGACCAAAATTAGTCAAATCGGTCCAGCCGTTCTCGAGTTTTAGCGAGACTAACGAACAGCAATTCATTTTTATATATATAGAAGAAGATAATATATATGATGAATTACAATGAATCTTATAATACATTATTTTACAATCTTAATAGATGGCTTTTTCACTTAAAATCCGACATTTTAGGTGGATTCAAAGTCCGGAACGAGCAATAACATGGCAATTACAGACATAAAACCTAACGTTCATAACCTTGAATTTTCTTACAAAACACATTATAATGCTTAATCTTAGTTTGCGGTCTACATAAATCTACTTAGTTCATCATTGTTATGCTAATAGCATACATATTAGCCATTTATGATATCACTGCCATAATGCGCTTGCATACCAAACTATCGGGAGCTGTGTTGACAGATGTTTTAATACATCTATAATCATTAACCGAATAGGGTTGTCAATTTATTTTTCATAAATGTATTTTTGTTCTCTTCGCCCAGGTATCATAAGCCGCATAATGTGATATCGGTGCCCACTTTCATAACTAATAATATAATTAATAAAAAATAATTGAATTGGTGCAAACTTTTTATTTGTTAGGCCCTCATCAGGTCTATTTGTTTATTTCTTAAATTTTTTTATGAATAATCTATTGCTATACATCGACATAATATAATGCTCTTAAATAATAAATTAATGAAACGATACATTTTTTTTATTAACAGAGAGCAAAATACTAATGCACCCGTAAAACAAAAACAATAATTACATTCTCATGTGAGCTTTTGACAAGTTTTATTGAGATGAAATCGTCTTTTCTTTTTTATTATCACTCCATCCATCACCGGAGCAGAGTTTTTGCAATGCAATTTTAAAGATAATATGGGCCACGTATCCACTTGGCTGTAGAATTAATATAAATCCAAGCGGGTTTTTGGAGTTTTCTTGTTAATTTTTTTAATTAAGTAAGGGTATTATACGATCTGATTTTAGTGGCCTTTGTTAACTGCTAAACATGGGATGGAAAGTGGGATCGCCTGCCCAGCTTATTACAAAAAAAACCCGTGGCAACCCTAATTGAAAATAGCAACGCAGCAGTAAGCATATCTTATCCAACGACGCGCACCCGTGCCCGCTCTCTATTGTGTCCCGTATTAACAAACACATGACTCGTTTTTTTGTCTACAACCTAATTTTATAAGTGAAAGTTATAAGTGCTCAATTGATCATATGCTTGCTCGCGCATTGTGTTTTCCGTTTATCTCAATTGAAATTAATGTCATTGACTTGGAAACCGGACCACGAAACGTTTTTGTTTTATTAAATATCGATTACTGATTAATATGCCTAAAATTATGAATTTTTATTATAAGATAATCATTTTCTTCAAGCGAGTATAATAGAGTTTAGTTAGTTGTTCGTAGCGACTTGGAAACAAAACGGAAATACTTTATTACCTGATATTGCATTTACATTCCACTGCATTGCATTTCACATATAAGTATGTATTCTATATAAATGTTTATTTTTATATGTAGAAAATTAACTCTAGTCCTTTTTTTATTGCCTAGGTGGATGGACGAGCTCACGGCCCACTATCCCACTTAACAAAGTGGTTACCGGAGCCCATAGACATCCACAACATCAATTCCACCATCCACCTCGAGACAAGAGTTCTAAGTCTTACCATATAATGCTTTGTTACAGAAGTCTTAACATATAATGTATTTGCTACAGAAATAGGCAGAATGGTGTTTGTTACCTATCCATGGGAGCTTGCAACATTCCCTAGTACTCAAGATAGGGGGTTTATTTATGTGTCTTTTCATTAAAAGCTTGATTGACAATATCCCGACTATTTTTGTGTATGAAATATGGAAATATTTATTTGGTTATATTTTTACGTAGACTCACCAGATTAACTCACCGTCTACACTGATTAACAGAAAATTCTATTTCGTCATATCGAATTCAATTAATTAAAACATCGTAAAATTTAGAAGCAATGAAGCAAAGCGACATGTTTACATTAGTTATGATATGAAGTAGCATTTTTTGAGGCGCCCATGATATGTAATTAATGCTCACAGTGTATTCTTATCAACTGACATGGAGGCTCATGTGCAACGGAGCGGGTTTTAATTTTTTCTAATTAAATACATTAGTTTCAACATGATCACTGAATAACACTTTATAGTGTTAAGAAGCAATAACACTTTATAACAAAACTCATTTGAGAAATACAGTGGCCGTCATACGAAATAAAATAAATAGTTACACTTGGTCGCATATACAAATGTATGTAAATATATTTATTGCAAAGTTTCAAAAATAAATTAACGGGGTTTTAAATTTTGAAATCATCATGGCCTAAAGGTTAATTAAGACTAGCATCGAGCGAATATATTATGTCGATATTCAAATCCCGCTGGCAGCTACTATTTTCTCGTAATAAAATAGAAATTTAACTTATTTTTAAAAAATTATTCCACGATAAACGAATAACGCTGTGTAATAAAAATCAAATCTGCAAATAATATATATTACGTACTATACAATTCAAACATAGACCTCGAGCTTCAAGGTGGGCAAGAGAAATAGCATTGTGATTTTTACGTAACACTTTCATCGATCTAAGCAATAAAAACATAAACTTATTATTAAAAATAATTAAATTTTATCTACTTACTTTGCATGCTGCAATACCTTTGATACACAAACAACCACGTGGGATATTTGTTATCTTATCTATCGGTTAGCTTACCCACTATGCTATTTTAATACAATCTAGAGCGTATTACGAAATCGACTGTCGAACCGAAAGCCAAATAGTTGATGTAATGTGCAAACATTGAAGAGTTTAGCATCCTTGTCTGCTTCCACTTGCCTAATAAGATTTAAGTAGTTTGGTAAAGTAAATATGTTACGAGTCAAATTAAAAGTTGTTTTGTAAATAGAAAAAGAGGAACTTGAAAACGCAATGAAATTTTTCTTAAAATATATGTAACGGGTAATGGGTACAAGTTTTTAGAACTAAAATTTCCAATCTATTTAGATGTTGTTTCTTATTAGAAAGATTGTTTAGTAGATTAGATGTGATTTAGATTATTTGATAGAATTTGAATCTATTTGAATAGAAATTTCTGAAAAGTTTGTATTTGATAGACAGATCAAACAAATGTATACATATTGTATACTACATACAAATGTAGTATACAAAACATGTATGTATGTACATACATATCCATACAATAGGGGACAATTGAAGACATGAGTGGATGAAGGGGATATAGTACAATTTGTTAATTTTGAGAAAACGGGCAACAAGCTTTTGTTACTTGTACTTTTCTTCGTACATAACTCCTTCATCACATGCACTTTCTAAAAATAGACTTTAAGCCTGGAGTTTTAAGGTCTAATATGGTTTATAGGCGCATAACACCTTCATTCAATGTAAAAAATAAAAAATCTTAAAAATAGTACTTAACCCCTTTATCCATTGATCTCTTCAATTGTCCTAGCTGAAATGGTAAATTTTGAATACTAGCTAGGGTGACGTTAAAAACCAACATTCTCAAATTAAACAGAAAAGAATATTCATTAGCTGTAACTAGATTCATATTATTGTGTTATGAATCAGAAATCTAAAGCGACAGTGGTTGCCAGATATCTCGCGCGTTATGTCATCCTTAATTGTGTACATTGCATGCAAAGTAAAAAATATATTCGTTGAATAAATATACAAAGCAATTTTTAACATTATCTTACAATTTAATAACTCCTAAAATGACTCTAGATATTGTACGGTGCATATATTTTTATTAAAAGTAAATTGTTATGTCCGTAAATTGAAACATTTTGAGCGATTTCATTCCAAATAAATGCGTGGGCCACAAAGCTATCAAACCAATCATAAATCAATTTCACCTCGAAATTTGATACGATCTCGTACGTTTACTACATTAATCAGATTCTCTCCGCACAAATTGAAATCTACAAGGTTCACGTAGGTATAGGTACTCAACAAATGTTCACGATTGACTACCAAGGTGAAGGAATAACATCGTGTAATAAAAATCAAACCCGCAAAATTTATAATTTCCGTAATTACTGGTGGTAGGACCTCTTGTGAGTCCGCACGGATGGGTACCACCACCCTGCCTATTTCAGCCGTGAAGCAGTAATGCGTTTCGGTTTGAAGGGCGGGGCAGCCGTTGTAACTGTACCTGAGACCTTAGAACTTATATCTCAAGGTGGGTGGCGCATTTATATTGTGGATGTCTATGGGCTCCAGTAACCACTTAACACCAGGTGGGCTGTGAGCTCGTCCACCCATCTAAGCAATAAAAAAAAGAAAAAAAAGAAATCGTGACCCGAATTTGCGTAAATACCGGTTTAATTTACGGTAGTTATACTACGTAGGTAGACTGTTATAAACAATTCAATTTGCAACTAAGTCACCAGGTTATCTACGGCATGGCCCATTCCTTTTTCGATGAGCCAATATCCTGCGTAACTAAGTTGTATGTCGTGACACTAAATATGTGACTAGCATAACCACTGAACTATAAAATGCATTTAAAAGACACATAAAAAGCAAATTGTGAGAAGTAAACAACAGGACAATGATTTCCGAAGCCCTATAGCAGTGATTCTCAACCTTTTATTTGTTGCGGCACATATTTAACGATTTTAAAATTTGGCGGCACACATTAAACGATTTTAAAATTTGGCGGCACACAAAGAAAAAGATTTAAACTATTTACTTTCTAAAACACTGCATAAAACGTTTATAAAAAACCATTAAATATACGAAATAAACTAATATATGCTTTAATAATATTTAAACGTTTAAAAAGGGATTAATTACAAGCTAATAATAAAAAAAAAAAAATTGATATAATTTAATAATATTAACATCATTATATATTGGCAAAATTTGGCGGCACACTTTTGAAATTTCGCGGCACAAAAAAGTGCCGCGGAACAGTGGTTGAGAATCACTGACCTATAGTATTGAAAACTGAGTATGTTGTTCATTTTAAATAAGTACCATACAGATGTTAACAGTGTGACTAATTACGTATTCCACTTGTAAGACAAACTACATTTGCAACGGTTATTATTCCTTGACACATATTACAGTTAATAGCTCGATCATGTCGACCAAACGTTGTTACTTGTACAATTATTAATCTAGCCATTGTTAGTGTCATTAACGTAATGTCTATTACATTTAGGAAAAACTTCAAATACAAATTTTGTGGTCGTGTAAGGAAATGCAGATGAGTTTAGAACCCGTTTCGGTTTGAGCAGTTACCACTAGGTACGGTCTCAAATTAAATCCATTACACTAATGAATTTTGAGGGTTGCTTTTCCTCAAAATATCACTCAACTCGAAAAAAACATGGACTAATTAAATATGTACGTATTAATATCATAAAATGACAAACCTCCACAAAGTATATTAAGGACGTGTACAAGTTGGACCATGAATAAATCTGGAATAACAAATTGTTTTTTTTAATTTACAGGATAGAGCTAGGTTCTCGGACACTAGTTGGCAGATCCACAGAACATGGACACGAAATGGAGACCCTTTGTCGCTTTCGCCTCCTCCCACGCGAGCGTCGCCCGCTCCGCTTGCCTCACAGGCGCTCCCGGAGACCGTCACTCTTCGTTCAGACCAGAACGGCATCTATGACACAATCACAGTAAGAATTTTAACTTAATAATATATTAATCAACCTAAAACAGTATTTTCCTGAATAGCTGAAATCTCATATGTGTACAAATGTAGTTTTCGAGAAAATAAAACGACCTCCTGAAAAAAAAAACCGAATATTTTTTTAGCACATAGGATACTTTGATCTACAATAAAATGCAAACCGACGCTTAGGATTTTTTAAGACTGACGCGTAATAAAGAGAAATATTGAGATAATAATATGCACATGGGAGTTTTTGCTGAGAATAGGTATTCAAAATAACTTTCTTATCATATGAAAACATCATTATGGCCCAAAATGTTACATAGGAGATTTTAAATTTGCAACGACGATATTACGGTTTAAAATTGCTTTTATTATTTCGGATATTTCGAATTCTTGACAGTTTTCTTGGCATTGAATTACTGATTTTTTCATTCTATTATTATGTCAATCAAATTAAATAAGTATTAAATACCATCAAGACTTCAAGAGACATAATCTTTATTAATTTATCTTCTAGTTTGATCCATTGACCTTGATGACAATATTGGTGTCTTGCAAGTTCAAAACTTAGCCTGAATTTATTAGAAATCATCGGTAACCGATCAAAATGTAATTCTTAACTGTTTATTTAATATCCAGCAACTCAACTCATGAAGACTAGTTTAGTTTTTCTGAGTTTTATTAATGACTTAAGGTTATCACTACATTTTAATGTCAATGTTATTGAAAAAATTTTAAAACGTTTTTTTTTTAAATATATGCTATTTTCATCATACTACAAGTTCTTATAAGATAATATTTTGTTGACATACATGAACATAAAAATATTGGTTTTGAATAATACTAACATCTTCAATTGACAACTCTTAATTTGGTTGGGTTAATTTAATTAATATAAGTTTTAATTTAATTAATCTCTTTCTCTAACTGCACTGTAAACCTTATGCTGCCGTATTAAATCTTAGGTTTCATTTCTATTAATATACCGTTTAAATAATTAGAAATTAGATTGATGATTTAATTTAATTATAAATTAACAGGGTATCTTGACGAGCAAGAAAGCAAGAGGTTAAAAGTGGGCAATTAAAGTTTATGACTTGACCTTAAGATGACAAGTAATTATAAGTTAAAATCTTTAGAAATCTTGCGTAAAATTGCGCACATCGTGTGCGGGTATTGCGAGGTTTATGAACGATGGACGCCAGGTCACTTAAATAAAATAATGCTAACATTGATCAACAATTATGTTTGTGACAAATTTTCAACAATTATTTTTAAATTATTTTGTTATACTCGTATACTTATGTCTTCTTATCGACAGGAGATAGAAAGACACTTATATATTATTCGAGAAAGAAGATGTTAAAATATCTATATAAATATACTTGAAATATAAAAACATTTATTTTAATGCTCAGAACAAAGAAGTCGTTAATTTTACGTTTTACATTACTGAAGTTTCTGCGACTTTGAGTGACTAAGATTATCATTGACCAAAATATTTTGGGAGCAGACTGATTGTTGTATAAAACTATTTTTTTAAAATACATATATTTTATGTTTATATATAACGTCCTACAAAAAAATTGTTTGAAAGAAAAAGGAACATCGGTACGGCGGTCGGCTTTTGCAGCCAGGATAGCCAAATACGAACCGAGTCTTGCCTTCGAAGCTATAGATTTGCATTAACTGATCATAAATCATAACCAAGCGGCCCATAGCTCTCAGCTGAGGGCGTGCACGCTAGTTCCTGTTGTTCGACTAATGTACCTTTGTGCGCGCACGCTCCTAAGCTAAGGGTTAGCGTCCGTCATATCCGCTGACCGTCACCGACCGTCGTTACCTTTAACTTTTTGCTACATAAAAATATTTATTTTTGTTTATGATATCTCTCTAGATATATACACATACTACTCTAAACAAATGTATATGCACATTTCAATCCACTTTAAAGTTGTAATTCAAAAAGTGAATACGTTGTAATTTCGCGAGAAAAATATGTTTTATGTTTTGGAATTAAGGATTATTTTTGGCTCAGAGGCCTTTCTAGTTTTACCAGGACAACTAGGCAAGCAAAGGCTCAGTCAGCAGGTTAGGGATTTGGGAACACGATGAAAAATATATCTGTTATTCTCTGGACCATAAACCACTAGTCGATTTAAAATCACGAACCAGTGAATACATAATGTAGTATTTGGTATAATAAATGTATCCGATTGTTGTCATTTGCCATGATAAAAAGTTAAATATCTTGACTTAAATATCTATGATTGTTGTCTATATCTCTTAATAATTCACGTGGTCGATCGTTTGAGTATGTGAATGATGACGAACATGTTGTTGGATAAGTTTGGATTTGGTCAATTCTATTTATTTGAATTTAGAATGTTCATTGAAATTTACATTTAATGTTCATTGCTTACGTAATAGTCTTTGAATACAGACATTCATTTAGTTAAAAATTGTTTTGGCAGTAAGCTTAATTATTCTACAAACAAAATCAATTGTGGATTTTTTTTTTATTTGCATATTTGTAGCATTGTAAATGTCAATCGTGACATAACACATTTTTATAGCTAGTAAATATTTTCTTCGGGTGTTAAAATATTAATATTTTTACTGTCATTGGGCTGATGTGCTTACATTTCGGCTAGTATAGAGCGGTTATTTATCTCATTGCCTATGTCGATGCCATAGTTTCCCATAGCCATAGTAGTAGCCATAGTTGAGTATAAAATAAATTAGGAAAGCATGCAATAGATTTTGTAGAGCCTAGTAATAAATAACACATTTTCCTAAATTGGACGTTAGACAATTATTTCTGAAATTGCTAAAATAATGAGCAATTGATTGATTGTTTATAATTGAGTTGGTTTTATGTTTTGTATTGAAGGGTCAACAATATAAAGCCGGCCGGATATTGGTATCGTTTGAACACTGCCCGAGGCCACCACAAAACAATTTATTTTACAACTAAAAACACCCACATTATTGCGTACACATTTCGGGGACGGCTACACTGTTAATTTTATTTTAAAACAGTGCCCTTATCTTATTCCAATAGGAAACCTTTAAAAGACAATACCTACTCGAGTTTTAATGCACACATGAAGAACCGGTTTCATTAATCTACGCAATAAAACACCAGCCAATTCGATTATTTTAAATAACCTTTGCTCTTCGATCAGTTACGTGGATCAATGACATTAAGCAAAGCCTCGGAGTCTCACTGCCTAGTGATTTATAGGTATTTCTAGGATATACACAACCTATAATTTCTCTAGATCTACGTAATGGCTTATTATGCATGGAAGTTGCGTTTTAGCTATTTAGTTACACGAGTCATTAATCCAGCAGAGTACAATTACCGGTAATTTGTCTTCGTAACTATTAAATTTCACTTTCAAATAGACAAATAATAAAACCTCTATAGAACTTAGTTCTCTAAAATTCTTTCATTTTACATTTGAGTGCTTATGACGCGTTAATGCGTGGCTGTCTGTTTTGATTTGAATTCAGTGACATTATCAGGGCAAATTCGCTGGAGCATATCCCCCCAAAGGTTGTGCCGACAATTTCCGTCGAAGCCGAGTAGCGGAAGAGCCCACGTAATGGCGTAATTGTGTTTTCGTATGACTGATGACCCCGTCGGCACCTATATCCGAATTCCTAATGTCTCGACATTTAGTGGAGTGTATTTAGAAGTAAAACTAACAACTGCGTTTCGCAATTTCCTTATCAATTGTCTACATAATTGCCACATTGTTTTCGTAACCGATCTATTCAAATAATTCGTTTTTGTGATAATGCAATGCTTTGGCTATGATGTTTTGACATTAATCGTAAATATTATAATGTTATTAATAATAATTTAAATTAATTATGTTGTTGTTTCATTGCATTAAGTCACTAGACATATTATATTAGGAAGTATATAAGATAGTGCTTTTGGTGTGGCGCTTACAGAGATCGTCTGTCTGGATGGGTAAGATGGGCAAGTATACCGATTATTTCTGCCCTGAAAAAGTAATGCGTTCCGGTGTAAATAGACTCTGACGTCACATATTAAGTTTTTATTTTTTTTATTGCTTAGATGTGTGGACGAGCTCACAGCCCATCTGGTGTTAAGTGGTTACTGGAGCCCATAGACATCTACAGCGTAAATGCGCCACACACCTTGAGATATAAGTTCTAAGATCTCAGTATAGTTACAACGGCTGCCCCGCCCTTCAAACCGAAACGCATTATTGCTTCACGGCAGAAATAGGCGGGGCGGTGGTACCTACCTGTGCGGACTCACAAGAGGTCCTACCACCAGTAATTACGCAAATTATAATTTTGCGGGTTTTGATTTTTATTACACGATGTTATTCCTTCACCGTGGAAGTCAATCGTGAACATTTTGTTAAGTACGTATTTCATTAGAAAAATTGGTACCCGCCTGCGGGATCCGAACACCGGTGCATCGCTAGATACGAATGCACCGGACGTCTTATCCTTTAGGCCACGACGATGACCGAAGTTTAGTAACGGCGTCCACGTTGCTATGTCTATAGACTCTGTATTCAATTAATATCACGAGAATAATCGGATTAAGGTATCGACTTAATTACTTTGAACACAAAAAACAAATTCGTATAGGTACATTCGTAGTTAATTTTTTTTACTTCTTACAAACGTGTGAAATAGTCTTTATCTTCTGTACCATACTCTCACGCAAGAGATTACACATCCCCAAACGGGTATATTATATTACTACATTTTCAGCTTTGTTAAGTCATGCATGTGTAAAAATTACTTGCTTCGTACCGTATCTTCGTAAGTACTACTTGCGGTTAGCGGTCCCTTCACAATGTAATGGAATGTTAATAGCATGAAAGAGAACTATGTTTAACTCACAACTGATTACGTCAAAAACCGATCGTAACATTACTTCAAAGCCGATCACAAATATTTACTACGAATCTATAATAATTAGTATACACTCCGTGATGTTAAGTTTCTCGTGTGCCATTAAATGGCTAACAAAATCACACCGGTCTCATGAATTATGCAAACGTTCAAAGAAAGGGATACAAGGATGAAACCGTATTTCAGTTTCCGAAGTCAGAATGAATAATTTAGATCGCCAGGGAGTAGGGCTGTCAAGGAAAAATAAAGTGTATAGCTCCAATTAATTATTTGTTTTTGTGTAGACAAGTTAATTTAGTAAGTTAAGTAAGTTAATCTAAGTTATACTTTTAAGTAGGTATCTACTTAAAAGTGAACAATATTTTTTTTAGTTAAGAGTGTTTTTTATTTAATAAGGTTTTGCCAAGCCCTACTTTTTTGTTATAAATCTTCCTTTGAAGGCAACCCTAACTTGACACGAGAATATTCGAATTACATGAGTATTCTGAATACAAATAATAGATACCATTCAGGATATCATGATTTTTATTCTCCTTACTTTAAATACGCGTATACAATAATTTCAATAGTTTCAATAAATACTGTGTTATGTCACTGTTGACTGTCGCGGATACAATTACGTAAAGAAAGAAAATAATGAAATCTGTTTTGGATTTTCACATCTTATTTGTATGCCGTCACCTAGCCAAGTTGTTTGTCGAGTTCGACTCGAACGTATAATACGTATGTAACTTGCAGATACAGTGGAATTCAAATGCCTAGCAAAGTCACATTGAATCGCAAGTGAGCATTGCAAGTAGAATAATAACTATTCAAGTGACAATGTAGATCTCACTACGGTGTTGTAATACCGAGTAAAGAGTCCAAGGATTAATGAAAGTGAAAAATGTACGTACATTTTTTTTTGGTACCTTCGATGGAAGACGAGCGTACGGCCCTCCTATTGAAGAATGACCAATATCGTTCACAGATTCAGCATGGCTAGGGACACAGCCAATCAGCAGCTTACTTTTGAGGTTTCTATTTAAGCCTCGTTCGAAGAAGTACCTATCATACCCACTGCTAATGAAACTCTGCGGAGGGGATTTGATCCAGACTCCGTGGATGAATGCAGTAGTTCCAAAAAGTAGATATACATTTCGGTGGCTTGTGGTGCGATTGTAAAATAGAAATTTTGATCATGTTCATCAGATTTTAAAAACATTAGAGGTAAACTGGGCTGGAAAATTTGGTATGAATACAAAAATAGACTAGTACGTATTACAGTAATTTGGTACGTTAACACAAAAACCAATTTTGCTGTAAAAATTGGCTTAATGTGTCGGTTAGAATAGCCCGATCCTATCTCTTCCGATAAGTGACATAAAGGCGATTAAGGGACTCCTCGAAGAATTAGCAGCAGCGGTATCTCTGAACACTACAATACTGTAACGCCAACCGACATTTACTGTAGAGGCAGCGTGAGTCCGCACTGGCAGGTTCCACAACCCTTTTAATTTCTGATTCTAAGCATTAAGAGATGAGAAAACTCTGAAGCTAGACAGTTGAGACTTCGAGCGTCAATGTGAGTGTCAGCATTCCTATACTTACGTGTCTGTACTCCGTTGACTACAAGTAACTAGTCAGGTCATAAGTATTGTCACACAGTAAAAACTTTTCTTTTAGAATGCTGGCCACAAAAAAGTTTATTGAATTCGAATTTCGAATTGTTCATGAAAATAAAAATGTATACTTTTAGAATTTTACTCATTTTTAAATATGGAGTGGACGCTTAAAGAAGACCGTGTTGCAGTTATTGCGCTGCATCGTTGCGGTTACGCGCCAATTCAAATTTTTAACATACTGAAAAATTTGAATATAACCAAAAGATTCATTTATCGTACCATCAAACGATACAATGAAGACTCTAGTGTAGATGACAGGTCAAGAAGTGGTCGCCCTCGGTCTGTTAGGACTCCAGCAGTGATAAAAGCTGTGAAGGCGCGAATTCAAAGAAATCCCAAACGTAAGCAGAAACTGTTGGCCCTTCAGATGGGGTTAAGCAGAACCACGGTGAAAAGGGTGTTAAATGAAGACTTAGGGCTTCGGGCATATCGAAGAAAAACAGGACATCGTTTGAATGCTCGTCTAATGGACCTGAGACTGAAGAGATGCCGCGCTTTGTTGAAGCGGTACGCGGGAAAAAAATATCGGGAAATTCTTTTTTCGGATGAAAAAATTTTTACCGTAGAAGAGAGCTACAACAAACAAAATGATAAGGTGTACGCACACAGTAGTGAAGAAGCGAGCAACCGTATTCCGCGTGTCCAACGAGGTCATTTTCCATCCTCGCTCATGGTATGGTTGGGAGTTTCTTATTGGGGCTTAACAGAGGTACATTTTTGTGAGAAAGGTGTAAAAACGAATGCAGTTGTGTATCAAAATACAGTCCTGACGAACCTTGTGGAACCTGTTTCTCATACCATGTTCAATAACAGGCACTGGGTATTCCAACAAGATTCGGCGCCAGCTCATAGAGCGAAGAGCACACAAGACTGGCTGGCGGCGCGTGAAATCGACTTCATCCGGCACGAAGACTGGCCCTCTTCCAGTCCAGATTTGAATCCGTTAGATTACAAGATATGGCAACACTTGGAGGAAAAGGCGTGCTCAAAGCCTCATCCCAATTTGGAGTCACTCAAGACATCTTTGATTAAGGCAGCCGCCGATATTGACATGGACCTCTTTCGTGCTGCGATAGACGACTGGCCGCGCAGATTGAAGGCCTGTATTCAAAATCACGGAGGTCATTTTGAATAAACTTTAGTGTCATAAGAATCTATGTTTTGTTAAGTTCATTTTGGTATATGAATGATTACATAATGAATAAACTTGTTTTAATTATTTTACATTAAACATATGACAGAATTTATGACCTGACTAGGTAGAATATAAAATCCTATACGTACATAAATAGTTTTGTAAAGTTCTTATAAATTACGGAAATAACCATATCGTGAGTGATACGCGGGAACGATCTTTATAACAAACGTATACGAGATTGGATCCTTTCGTTTCGTATCAATATTATTCAGATGAACAATCTGTTTTTGGTTATTACCGATCGGCCTTTTTTTGGGTTAGCTGATATTTTTCGTTTATTTTGTATTCATCGCAACGCACAGGGGCGGTAGGTAATTTCTTTGTTTAATATTAATAATAAAGTATTTTTCCTGAAGTTTCGACCTCGTGAAAAACGGTAATGTTCTTAAATATGATTGATTGATTTCAAAGTAGCAGAATAAAAAAATTTTAAATGTATCCCGCAACATTCAATAATTTTACAATTTAACTAGCGGGCCTGATAAACTTTTTTTTATTGCCCTTGCAGGCAGACGAGCGTACGGCCCACCTAATGGTGAGTGCTTACCCTCGCCCATGGACTTCAGCAATGCCAGGGGCAGAGCTAAGCCGCTGCCTACCGCTTAATACTCTGTGGATGCATAAACGTTGTCTTGTCGTGAAAATAATAAAAAAATCTTGGAATTCGACCGTAGCGCTACCTAAGGTGTCCAATTTTGAATCTAAACCTTACAACGACCTGTTTAAATATACCAAAAAAATCATCAAAATCGGGTCAGCCGCTTAGCAGCTAAATGAAAAATATACGTGTAGATGATAGAAATGTCTATATTTAAATATAAAGTTATATACATACTTATTAATATTGTATACTTAACATATAACCTGACATATGTTCACGCAAAATTCAGAAATTAGCAAAAACATCATGTAACAATATAATAAGAGACCCGATATTATATAGTAAATCCTAACCAAAACTAATTAGTTCAATTATGTTATAACAACACGGATCATTCATACGGCATGATTGCTTTAATTCAGAAATAGGCAAATGACCGCAACGACCGGTGCAAGCACACATTATGTGCAAACACCACAAAAAAAAACATAAAATAATGTTTTTATGCTTTGACTAAGTAGAACAATAACACTTTATCAGCATATTTGAGATAAAATCTTTTAGGTGAACAACAGGTTTTGGAACCGAAACTGACAGTGGTGTCACTCATAGCTATTTGACCTGTGTAATAAGATTGAACGCGCATATCTTTATATCAGCATGTGTTTTCACTTTACAATTACGTCGCTGACGTAGGAGACCACCCACCGAAGACGCGCGATAGAGATCACGGGCGTCAGGTGTTGGGGCATAGGTTACTAGCACCGCTATTAATAAAGTTCGACATTTGAACAATGGGCCTGAAACTAAATTTTATTCAAAGTAACAGAAAACCCGACGATATCGCAGACATTCATCGAACAGAATGTTTTAGGGTCTTTATTATATTCACAGGCGTATCTATAAATAAAGATGCAATTCTCCATTGATAATTATCAGAGCTTACAGTCAGCGCATGAATGCCACCACTCGCTTTGAGGCAATAAGATCTAAAAGTCAATGAGATTGAAATAACGGCTGTTCAATCAATCGAACCGAAATGAATGATTTCCTTGTTGTACAAATATGTGGTACTAAATCACACGGACTTACAACACCTTTGAAGATCCCCCTGAAGATAACATTACTACGGGTGAATGATAACGAATGAGTTTTATTATTAGTGCTATTAACAGTGCCACGAAAAGGCCGGGATCGCGAACTGTATTTTGACAAATCTTTTATTTTTATTTACGGTAGGCAGCGGCGTTACGTGCCCCTTTCATTACTGATACTCACGACGCCGGTAACCACCTACCATTAAGTAAGCTCGTCTGCCAACAATGTCTAAAAAAAAGCAAGATTCTTAAGACATACCGAACCTATAGTTTGTTCGTGTAATTAATCCTCGATCTTCAACAACAACACTATTATTATTATTTGGAAGGAAACGGACAGCTAACACCGATCCCCAAACTTTAAAGTATAAACCTTTACTAAATTACAGCTCGATATGAAACGATAAAGTGTAATTAATACAAATTGCTGTGGGCTTTAAATGGCTGTCAAAGAGACCGCGGGTCGGGATTAATGTTAGATAAGTGATTGGTCGGTTATCGCGAAACTTTCTCACGATAGATGTTGCGGTATGGTCGGTGCTTTGCGCCCTAAGGCGCTATCTTCCAGTGTAGGGGGCTTCTAATAAAATATTATGGCCCCGTAACTAGGTAAAGATAAGACGTCGCAAATATTTTATTTGATTAAATTTGTTCGAGATAACAGAGGGATTCTTTACGACGCACTTATACAACAGTTATAGCACTCCTTTTCTTGTTTCTTGATATAAACGGAGGAGATGACGAATAAATCTGATAGCGTTATTTCTAGAAACTCTAAACAACAAGTTTAGATGAATTATGTAAGAAAATCTGAACGAAAACCTGAACGAAATCATAACGCTAATGTTATCTGACGCCATTTATATATTTCTCTCATTATTATATATTTATCTTACGATTTTATCTACTGTTTGTTACATCTAAATTTTATTGGTTATATTATTTGTTCCGTTGTTTTAATTGATTGACTGCCTTAAGATCGTTGTTCACTCTGTATTATATTATGAGTATGTTTATAGTATACCTGGTAATGGAAGCTAGATGAATGCAGATAGAATAAGTTAGTCACCAAGACTAAACTAATGTGTGCATTATTTAAGGTCACATTCGTTCATCTCCTCGGAGAGTTTCTTCTGCAAAATTATTACTCATATGACACAAGAGATTAAAACTACGAGTATAATATATTTATTTATACTAAAATATCAATATTTGAAACCTATCCTTATCATTTAAAATTTAAATTGACCCTTGTCTTTTGAACTGGAAGAAAATATCTAAAATATAATGTATTTCACAAGCCACCGGTAGATTGGTTTTTTTTTTAAATCCTGTTAATTTATTAAAACAGATGGCCGAAATAGAAAGTTTATTCGTAGAAATGTTATGTAAATAATCTTAGAGTAAATATTTGGGTAATAGCTGGTTAGAAGTTACGCTTGCTTTAGTTGCTTTTAAATGTACTATTGACTTTGGAAGTCATTTTCGAAAGATACGCTAATGGACATATAAGCAAGCATAAAACTAATATCCAAATCATAAGGTCGTTAAAATTGTTATTTTAAATTCAATTCTGATTCTATAATTATTATTTTAGGACAATATAACAATTAGTACTTTTGTCTTATGTAAAACGAACCCAAGGTATAATAAATTAAATGGAGAATTAAAAAAATCCATCCGCAATTCAAGCAATCCTAAATTGATTACAAAGGAAAATCCTTTGGCTCTCTCTAGGGCTGTAAGAATCTAATATAGGAACCTAAAAAGCTCTACTTATAATCGACATATGCTGAACCAGCATGGTTCGATTTCATCACCCTCCATATTTCTGCCGCGTACCAGTATCGAAATTGGAATGATATTGATTTCTTATAATGAATGGCGATATTCACGTGATAATTTTCATGTAGTCTTTTAACCAAACCGGTGAGTTAGTATTACGCACATTTACGATGATAATTGTTAGACAATTTTTAAAAATCATTATTTTTCAATCAAAATCCTAGTCTGAGGTCGTTGAATATTATATCATTCATCGATTGTATTACGTACCACTCTTTTTTAATAATGAAGTAATCTATTCTTTTTATTTATTTATAACTTCTTATACTAGAAAGTATAAAGGCGAACTTAATGCCATAGGCATTCTCTAACAACCTTAGGTATATATATATATCAAACAAAACGGTTTGTGCTTTCTGTTTTCTTCTTGTTAAAGCTACACTGGTTCTATTATTTATAAATATAAACATATTTAAAACGAACATATTTTATCTTGTGTCTTGATACAAGCCAGACAAACTGCGTCTAAAATTAATTAAACATTATATGAATTTTGGAGTTTTTTGCTCATCGTTGGTAAAATAATGTAACTAATTATGTAAGTTTACACTTTTCTCTATGTTAATGTACACGCTTAAAACATACGGGATACGACCACTATCCTTACCTATATATTAATACGTGAAGCAAAAACTTTGTAGGTATCCCTTTTTACGAAAATTGCGCGGACGGAAGAGTATGAAATTTTGCACACTTATAGAGAATATAGAGAATAAGTGCACAATGCTAATATTTTTTTAAAATAATGCATAAAAGATACATTAAATCAATAAAGAAAACATTACACACACTACATACCATGTATTTGACGCACACACGCATGCATACTATTTATTATCAAACTTTTGTTCTTGGCGTCTGTTGTCAAATTGAGAATAGATTAAATATTTTTGTCTTTGTTAATATTTTTTATAGTGTATTCTTGGCGAAATTTGTGATTTATAGAAGTATAAAATACAATCATAATAGTGTACAAACTTACAATTTTAATTAATTATAGTCGAATTTCGACTACTGCGGGACCTCTAGTTCAAGTTAATACGCTTACTTTATTCTCCACTTATAAGTTATATCAACTTTCACATTCATAAATTACTTTTACAATCAATTATATTCAATAGTGAAACTGAATATTACAAATAAAAAAACCCATTTCTTATTTTGATTTTAAGCTTAATAATGAGAGATTGTTTTCTATTTCAAAATTCAATACATATAAATTAAAGAACGGGCGGGGTGTCATCAAAAACTGTGAAAGATATTGTATTTTCAAAATTGGAGCCAAAATTTCGTATCTACTACTACGTCATTAAGAAATATGCTCCGGTTGAATGTTTCGGATTTTATGGCAAAAGCCCAACCAGCGGTCTAGTGTTGCCCTACCCATCCATTCTTCGTATTTCATAAGTATTTAAAAATATATTATACATCATAATGAATAAATACATCTTGAGTAGGTGATGAAATGTGAATTTTCAAATTATGAATTTATTATACTTAATTTTTAATTTTAATGTGATCAACATAAGTCTCACGCCACATACTAAGTCTAGACAACCAAAACGTATCGTGACGTGTACATAATTCTAACTAATGTTCCTACCCAGTATAATCAGAATATTTATTTATTTATTTAAGGATTACCAACAGGGTTTACAGTAAGACATAAAATAACATTGACATGTATAGAGCAATTGATAACTGCAACTCTAATTAAAGGCAATCACAGCATGCATTACATTAATATATCAATAGAGATATAACAATACTATTAATAATAATAAAAAATTAAAAACAAAAGAAAGACAACAAGGACAGTAATACCCGAGTACTCAGACCAAGGCTGAGGCTGAGGTTCAACAACAACTTTTTATAATTTTGTTCCTGAATATTGGAAGGGAATCGCCAAATATGTCAAGGTTTTCAGCTTTTCTGAATTTAAATGAGCAATCTCAGTTTCCTTAAACTTATTGCTGCCCCAATTTTCCCATCATCTCACACATTAAAAAAAAAAAGATCGAAGTATCTCTTTTTTTTTTTTAACTTCATATCTTATTTCTTGTCACTTCCAACGCTGATCATTTGTGTTTTGAATGATTGATGATGAGCTAGTGCGACTTTAGTAGTTCGTTCAAGTACAGAGTTTACTGTAGTTTTTGACAAGCCAAAGTCTTTTAGTAGGTTATGGAGAGATTTCGCTGGTATTACCTGTCCCTCCCACTTCAACAGCAAATAAACTAACCATCCATTTTTCCATATCCATTTTTGGTTAGCTCATTCGTGAGATCGTAGTATGTGTTTCTTTTTTTGTGTGATCTTTAGTATATTTGTTTCCCACGGTATAGTAAGCTTCACTAATGATACATGCTTGGTTTTCCTAGAAAAGAGAAATATGTCCAGTCTGGAAGGCCAAATTCCGACATCCTCAGTGATTTTTACGCTTTCTAGTCACTTTAAAGGGCAACAAAGGCTACTGGTGGTAGGACCTCTTGTGAGTCCGCACTGGTAGGTACCACCGCCCTGCCTATTTCTGCCGTGAAGCAGTAATGCGTTTCGGTTTGAAGGGAGGGGCAGCCGTTGTACTGTTAAAAGTGAGACCTTACAACTCATGTCTCAAGTTAGGTGGTGGCATTTACGTTGTAGATGTCTATGGGCTCCGGTAACCACTTAACACCAGGTGGACCGTGAGCTCATCCACCCGTCTAAGCAATAAAAAAAAACATAGCCAACTGGGCTGTGAGATCATTCGCCCATCTAAATAAGTGATAAATGCAACTACTGCTGTTTTTATCGTGATGTAGATGAGCTAAGAGCGTTGCCTAGCAACCCTGCGTCGCCAGAGCGTCGAGCGCCGGGACGCTGCGGGCGCCAGTGTACTCCCGGCGTCGACACCGACGTCTACTGCAATCATAAAAAGTTAAATGCCTGCACTGTGTGTGTGTGTGAATTTAGAAATTACATCAAAACTATCAAAAAATTATGTAAAAACGATTGATTGATAGTGTGAACTTTGAATATGGAAAAAGAAAGTGAAAGAATTGTGTTTGTATGCTGTGATTCAAATAATGTTTAAACATGTCAAATTTCGTGAAGTGATATGACTGATACGCCAAAACTACCGATTACACTGATGCATAGAAAATAAAATATTTCCAAATATGTAGTTTTAATAGGAAGTGCCGTAAAGAATATAATTATAGCAATATACATTTTTTAAATATTAAGTTAATAAATTCGGGAAACTTCCGTGCATTTGAATTAGCAGACGAGCATAGTAAACAGCATATGATAAGATCAAGATAAAGTTTTGCGTAAATGCATAAAATAATATTATTACATATTTATTATCAGACGCATGCTGATACAAGCATTCTTCTCTAAAATTTAATGATAACGTTCCCCAGGTGCAGTTGAATTTTTAGCATAAATAATTTCAAAACACAAAATGTAAGAACAGTTGTTTATGATGCTCGCTAAAAATCTAAATTTGCGTTTCGAATCATGTATTATTTTACGAAGTAAAAATGAGAGAGCACTTTTAGAAAAGAGTACCTATTTACACGGTGCCGTTTTGTATGTTGTGTTTACAATAGCTCATTGAAAGCGAGAAGAGAAACGAAGTAATGAAAGGACGGTCGACGGCTGCCAGCACTCTGTGATCTTTGCTTCTTGTATGTGACGGCCTTTTATTTAAACAGGTCTCACCCTCTCGGTTATTCACCCTCGCGACCGTCGAGCACGCGCTTTCCGAGGTCAGGGTTAAAATCTGCGCCATTACTGACACTCGGACGTATGTAAACATTCTGGCGCTAATTAAATCTCAAGCTGTCAAAACCAACGAATACTCTTTCAAAACAGTAAAGAGAATCGTAGGGTTTTGAAATGTTTTCTTAAATGTAGTTAAGCAAATTATATTACTTATGTGAATTTGGATGTCGCAGTGCAGAAATACAGGCGCATGCCCCCGGGCGCCGGCCACTTTACGTAGTCGGCAGATTCCTGCGGATTTTCAAGGGCTTATAAGAACTCCCATTGTTTTTCTTCAAACAAAGATTTCAGTTTTTTGTTTTTTTTTTCATTTAAATTTTTGAATGGTCCGTATCGATTGTCTTTACTAAAGCCAAGACGTGAACATCTAAAAATGAAACGTATATTTTTCTAAATTATTCTTATTTGAATTCAATGAAAGTTAGCTTCAATAATAGTTTTGCACAAAATAAATTATTACGATATTCGTTCGACTATTCGGCGATAGATGGCGTTACTCTTACCGGCGTAACAATATTATAGATGAACTAGAAATTAGTGGAAGCGATCGAGGATGCGCGGTCGTACTAATAGCGGAAGTGGCGCGGAAGCAGCGCGCGCGCTACATCGACTCGCGTTCGCATTGTGGCGTGCCGTGTTCTACATCCAACGAGGACATTTGCGACATCTACACACGCGCTCGCGGAGACTATGGGCCGATCAACGTACTTCGGTGGGCATCATCACTTTAATTAATTTGTCGTCGATTCAATTCAATGAGATCAGGGATGCCAAAAGCAGTCGATGTCGGTCCCGAGAGGCCGATATGTTTTTTTTTTTATTGTTTAGATTGGTAGACGAGCTCACAGACACCTGGTGTTAAGTGGTTACTGGAGGCCATAGACATCTATAACTTAAATACGCCACCCACCTTGAGATATAAGTTCTAAAGTCTCAAGTATAGTTACAACGGCTGCCCCATCCTTCAAACCGAAACCCATTACTGCTTCACGGCAAAAATAGGCGAGGTGGTGGTACCTACCTGTGCAGACTCACAAGAGTGAGTAAAAGTAAAATAGTGAAAGTAAAAATTAAATAAATTTCCCAGGTTTTTGTAGGTATATTGATTGATTTTAAGAGTCGACGAATTCTAAAAATCGACCCCTATCAATTAACAAAAGTTTCTTATTTGTAACTTTCAAAATATCGCTGTTTAAGTTGTTTTACTTGTACCAACTTGTTATAAGAATGACATATATTTGAGTAAGAAGTATAATTGTTGTACTTTTAAAATACTCAACAAATGTACTATCATGCAGAAGTTAGGTGTCCCTACCCTGTTAGGTCTACTTCGGAGGCATTGAGGCAGCTGTTTGCTAATCCCAATCCTCCTGACTGTAAGACGGAAAACTGGGCAAGTTAACAATTAATTAAAATGGGTCTCTTGCTTAAAATTGTTTGGGAATCTCTGACTCAAACCGAAGCATATAAAGTATAAAACAACTCTAATATCATTATAAGTGTATCACCTTTAATATGAAGTTTAAAATATGAAGTACAAAAAGCTACGTGTAAATTTATCACTCCAGTGTAAAGCCTAACTTCATCATTAGATCGTCATTATGTATTATCGTTCTTAAACATTCTCACAGAGGTAAATTAAATATCATCGTATTACATGAACGTTGCTGCATTAATCACTTAAAGCTATGGTTAATCCACACCTAAGGGCTTCGTTTATCAGCTTTATTGAACCCATCATTCACATCCCGTATCGGACGGCTAGATCTAGGCAGCCCGACGTTGTGGCCTAAAGGATAGTTCTGTGCAGTGGTGTTAAGCGATGCGACTATGTTTTTTTTTTCTACCTATGCTGATAGCCTTGAGAGGCTATATCAGCGTTACCCTAGCGTGTAGGTGAGCTCTCGGGGTTCAAACTGGAGGTGTTGCTAACATTGGCCCTAGCAAGAGCAGTGCTTCGCAGAATCACGGAATCACGGGTAGGCAGCGGCTTGGCTCTGCCCCTGGCATTGCTGAAGTCCATGGGCGAAATATTGTCGTGTAATAAAATCTAACCCACATTTTTTTTATTTGCCTAGCAGAGGGCATGGTAGGGCATCGTAGGTCTGCACCGGCAGGTACTACCGCCCTGCCTAAGCATCATGCTTTTCGGCTTAAAGAGTGGAACAACCTCATGACTCAAGAAGGCATTCACATTGTACTATATATGTGCTCCTGTAACCGCTTAAACCAGTTCAGCCGTCAGCTGATTCAATCATTTACACAAAGAAAATACCCAAATACTTTGTAACCCTCTAAACGTGATGTACCTTTGTATAACTTTGTTAAGAGATGTAAAATACAACTTTTATTGTTTTATCATTTAGAATTAATTAACAAGTAAATAACGTAGAATTAATCGTGACAAACAAAACAAATGCTCTATTTATGATATTGTAAAGTATTATGTAAAAGTCTATTCAGATTTCTCTATTCGCTGAAATTTTCGAGAATTGCTTGAGTTTGAAATCTCAATAATATCACTTGTAATTAAGAGCGTGATAATATTACCAAATACAAATTTAAAAAAAGGTGATAGAACTTCTGAATCTTTTAAAAATGATTGTGTTTTGTTTCAGACACGATCGGTAAGCGCACCGGCGACCCCTGCTGCCTTGACATTTGGAAAAGAACAGGTGAGAAGCACTTATTTCGAAACCGAATATTTTCTATTTATATACAAGTACAGAATTTCGGCTTCCCATTCGGCCAGCGACAATATGCTTTTATTCCCTATCCGACACGTCATTACGGATCCTCCCGATCCATTAACGGTGCTTTTAGGTACCACAAGCACTGGTCACCGTCCTCGTCGAACCCGTCGCTTGCGACGTAGGGCTCGACGAGCGAATTAACCCATAGACACAGCCCACTGAGTTTCTCGACGGATCTTCTCAGTGGGTCGCGTTTCCGATCCGGTGATAGATACTGCGAAGCACTGCTCTTGCTAGGGTCAGTGTTAGCATCACTCGGGTTTGAGCCCCGCGAGCTCACCACTAGTTAAGATTACGCTGAAATAGCTTCTCAAGGCTATCAGCTTAGGTAGGATAAAAAAATCCCGTCTACCCGCGGTAGTACCAGCTTATATTCCTACAGAACTCATCCATGATTCCTATCTTAGCTAGGTTACTGTATATGTCTGTTTCTATCGTGAAGCTATTATTTCATTTCATTTGAAGCCTAGGATGTCTTTGAATACAACTGAGAATACGGTCTTATAACTCGAGTGTTGGAATTGTAAAATCATAAAATCTAATCGCAACAGCTCGTTTTAATATAAATTAATAGACAATATAAAGCACGACTTTACATGAACCAACTTAATCGGATTACATTCACGGCGAACAAAGCGTTTAGCTTTATTTACTCCGTCGTCACCCACGCGCTGCTTGTGACACTTTCACAACTACAACGCGCCTAAAATATTATTTGTTCTGTCATAAATTTACCGTCAAACCAAATTCACGACATTCACTCGAAGAAATCACTTTAAAATGACGCTCGGTCAGCTTATTCCAGAAACGAGTTGACGACTTACATATGCTTAAGAAAATATTTGAGTTTGCACTGTTACCAACCAGGCTTCCTCGTGCGAGAGGCGTTCGTTCAGTTTCGAGTATGTACCGCGCCGATACATTCTTAAACGATGATATAAATATTTACTAGTCTTTTACGTTCGATTGCGCGTGTAGCGTGCATCTATCTCTGCTTAATCTATCATTGGTACGGAAATAGCTCGGAAAACACTTTATTAAATCTGTTCTGTACAAGTAAATTGCATTTGATTTATATTCATCTGTACGTGAAGGTCGATAATGTATAAATTTACATAAGCCTATACTATTGATAGTATGAATTTGTAGTATCACTTCCGCTTCTTTTAGGAATTCATTAAGACGCGTTCAATGACAACTTTGAATAAAAAAAATTTCGTGTGTCATTTCGCTTACCAGAAAATAATAGTGAGGTAAACGAGTAAAACCAAAGACTTTGCTGGTCGCGGACTTCCTTAAAAATATATATAAATTTGTGCCTGTGTGCGTGTCTACACTTTTAGTGATTAAGGACGAAAAATGTACTATTTCTCAAAGTTTGTATCCATTATTAATTATTATTTAATAATAACAACATAAAATGAGTGACGTTTACTTTTTTCTCTACTTTTCACCGTTGGTAGTCTAGGAGGCTACGCGCCACTACCGGTCTGGTAGGTGAACCCACGGGTCTCAACCTAGGAGGACTTGCTAGCACCAACTCTAGCAGAAGCATTGCTTCATTGAATCTACTACTAGATTGGAATCGGAACGATGACGTTTTATGCAAACAGGAGACCCAAGTGTTTTGAAGTCTCACAGCTTCTTTGACTTGCAGTTTATATATATAAGTATATATACTGTTTAAAAATAGTGGATTTAAAAAAGTGCTAACCATCTTCACTGTTTGAATTTGACTATTTTTATTTTCAACCGCCAATACTCTCTAGCCTCGTCACAATTGTGTACCATGTAAAATGTATTGAAATGCACATGCATATTAGCACCGCAGTTCAGAACTTGTTCCCAAAACCGCAAACTTGTCTACGCAATTATACTTGATATTTACAATATGTTTCCTAGTCTGTGTTAGGTACCGAACATTGTAGTCACTGTTAGAAACATTCCCGCAAACTTAAGCAGCTGTTGATTCTAGTCACGAAATATCACGGTCTATTTTGTTCTCTAGGGAGAACTCATAACCTTCATATTAATCAGACTTGAATTTGAAATGCACAAAAAATCAACCCCAAAAATGAGACGGATTTCTGCTTAGCTTAATGACCTGATATTGCATACGCATATTTTCCTTTACATGATTTTTGAAGATTAAGCTGTCAAATCTATATATTGATACGTGAAGGAAAAACTTTGTATCCCTTTTAACGAAAATTGCGCGGACGGAGGAGTATGAAATTTCACACACTAATAGAGAATATAGAGAAGGAGTGCCGAATGTTAATATTTATTTTAATTGTGCCTAAAAATACATTAAATCAATAAAGAAAACATTACACACACTACCATGTATTTGACGCACACACGCACGCATACTATTTATTTATTGTTAAACTTTTGTTCTTGACGTATGTGGTCAAATTGAGAATAGATTAAATATTGTTTGTCTTTATTAATATTTTTCTATAGTGTATTCTTGGCGAAATTTGTGATTATAGAAGTATAATAAATAGTCTTTGAAAATAGAATGATAAGTATAAGTATAAGTGTACAAACTTATAATTTTAATTAATTATAGTCGAATTTCGACTACCGGGCGACCACTGGTAGTAATAATTTTTCGTAATAACCTACAGGGTGGCGGACGATCTGCTAGCTATCCCGGCGGTGCGGCCGGCTCCAGACTAGACCTCTGTTACGTAGCAGAACGAATGCTGGCTTTGCATCTCCCGGGCAGAGATGCTCATGCAGAAGCACAGGCCGCGCATATGCTCACAAATAAACACGGAGAACATTTCATGGTGAGAGCATATTTTGCTATATGTATTCCACATTTGATAGCTGTTTTATTAAATAGTTAATTTTTTTTTTCATTTTAATGTGAATAATTAATATTTTACTGACAAAATGAAACAGTAATAAATTCCCTTTTTACCGTCCTAGAGTTTACTTATTCGTTTGATTTCCTTTAGTGTGCCAACATTTACAATTTTATTAAAAAAAAATATTATGGTGCCAATGGGTGTATGAAGTCACACATTCCACTGATTATAAAATGCTTAACGTAACCCATGTACCTTCAGTTATGACCTTATATACCTTTAGTATATGTTACAAGATGGCAAAAAGCTATCGAACAAAATGGTACCTACATACTTTAGTTAAATTTAAATATATTTTTTTATGCCCTTGTAAGCAGACGAGCGCACGGTCCACCTGATGGTGAGTGGTTACCGTCGCCCTTGGATTTCAGCAATGCCAGGGGCAAAGACAAGGTGGTATCTACCGCAAAAAAAAATGTGAATTTTCTTAAAAAATGCGAAGAATTTTTTTCCCCAACCTATTATTTTTAGTTAACGCAGTAAATATTGTTATATTCCAGGTGTTCGAGGTAAGCGGTGGAGAGGGTGCTGATGAAGGTGTAACAGCTCGCAGCGTGTTCGGGCGCGCTCGTGCTCTCGGCTGGGCCGGCGACCTGGCCCCTCCCCTCGAGCGACTCTGTGCTGCTTGCAAGCACATCGAGAGCTGGCTCGCTGCACATCCCAAGAATGTCGCTATATTACTCGCCTGGTTAGTCATTTGACGGACGCCATCGCAACTTTTTTTTTCTTTTTTTTTATTGCCCTTGTAGGCAGACGATCACACGGCCCACCTGATGGTGAGTGGTTACCGTCGCCCATGGACTTCAGCAATGCCAGGGGCAGAGCCAAACCTACCTGCCTACCGCAACTTTGTAGGTTTCTACATTTTTCGGAAATCGTTTTGAACAATTTTACACATTTCGATACATTTTGAAAATTGTTAATATAAACCAGTGATAAAAGCTTAGAAATGCTTATCAATTAAATTTTGACAGCCATTAACGCAAATTTCGTGGAATAAGAATTGCTGTGTAACATAGGCAAGTGCTTGTTGACGCATAGGATATAGGGTACCTGTGTGGAGCGGGGGAAAGGCCTTTCCTTCACTGCTGTTTCTTTGCTGGTACATAGATGAAATTTAATATGAACGTTCCAAAACATTTATGTTTTGCTTAAAATAGGTATTTAGCTTATTTTGAGGTAGTTTAGTATCGCCGATCGGGCCCAAGATCGATTCCCTTGAACTAAACTCTTTTAAAAGGAAAACCAATTTGATAGAAATTTTATGGTCAGATGTTATTCTTCTTTTTCTTTATGACTAGTTTGTAGTTTTATTTACTTCGGAGCTTGCCAGAAGCTGAGTTCATGACAGACCAAAAAGAATAGAAATTAAAAGACGGGCTACATACGTTTCAAGATAACTATTAACGTAAATGTATTATTATTCCTCCGTTAATGTTTAAGTCGCTTGGGCCTAAAGGATAAGACGTCCGTTGCATTCGTATATAGCGATGCAACGGTGTTCGAATCCCGCAGGCGGGTACCAATTTTTCTAATACAATACATACGTACTTAACAAATGTTCACGGCTGACTTCCACGGTGAAGGAATAACATCGTGTAATAAAAATGCAAACCTGCAAAATCATAATTTGCGTAATTACTGGTGGTAGGACCTCTTGGGAGTCTGCACGGGTAGGTATCACAATCCCGCCTATTTCTGCCGTGAAGCAGTATTGCGTTTCGGTTTGAAGGGTGGGGGACAGCCGTTGTAACTATACTGAGACCTTAGAACTTATATCTCAAGGTGGGTGGCGCATTTACGTTGTAGATGTCTATGGGCTCCAGTAACCACTTAACACCAGGTGGGCTGTGAGCTCGTCCACCCATCTACTCTGCCACGCAACAACTAAGCAATAAAAAATAAATAAAAAGGTTCATATATATAGGTATTTGTTTTTATATACAGGGGTAACCGTGAGCGGCTGGGAGTATTGGTGGCTGCATACATGCACTATTCCGCTATATGCGGCGCGCCGGAACACGCGCTCGACAGGTACGCTATGAGGCGGTATCTGGACGATCGCGTGCCCACCTTCCATCTGCCTTCCAACAAACGGTAATTATATTTACTTTATGATACACTACTGAGAACCGACGACTCTTGTAATAATCGTGAGATATGATACGCAAATTAACACGTCATTTCGGATCCTCTCGATCCACTATCGATGCCCACGATAAATTAACCCACAGACACAGCCCATTGAGTTTCCCGCCGAATCTTCTCGGTGGGTCGCCTTTCCGATCCGGTGGTAGATTCTACGAAGCACTGTTCTTGCTAGGGCTAGTGATAGTGTTAGTAACGTCCGCAAGTTAGATCCTCGTGAGCTCATCTACTCGCTCGGTGAAGGTGTTCTAACTCTCTAAGGAACCAGATTAGTAGAAAAAAAAATGCAACTTTTATTTGTTGAACACGCTCGCGTGCCGACTGAAGGACGTTGATTTTCACCGTAATATAGTTAGTGTATAGAGGGCGCGAGTTGCTTACTTATTGAACTATTTTTCGGTGACTCTTACTATACCACGACTTAGGTACGAATTCAAAGACAATATCTTTAAAGATATCTGGCATACTAGTGACCTTGTCTACTACGTGTGCTATCGTTACCCATAAGATGAGGAACTTTAGTATTATTGTTATCATATACATACACTAGCGGATCCGACAGACGTTGTCCTGTGATACACAAAAATTTATTCTAGTCAATCCAGCCGCTTAGTTGCAGTATAGATAAATAACCTAGATATCGACTGCATCAACATCTGCCGGAATCATTGTGAATCTAAACCAACCAAGGCGCCACCTAAAGGCATACAAAAAAATTCATTCAAATCGGTCCAGCCGTTAAGAGGAAGTTCAGTGACATACACACACGTACAGTAGAATTATATATGTATGTAAAGAAAAACCTTCATAGTCTAAAACTATTTGGTTCAGTAAAAAGTTCAGTTTGTTTAAAAATATTAATTTTATTAGATTAAGGGCTTTAAATGTTGTTTTATAATGATATTGGGTATTCCAGAATAAATAAACAATAAATGTCTTAATTGCGTTTTCTGTTATATGTATAATGAGAAAACTTTCTTTTTACTGAATGTCAAACTTAACTGAATGACATAATATAAGAAAAATCCTTATTAGAAAACTAAAGAGTTTTAGACTATGAAGGTTTTTCTTTAAGAAAGATTATAGCGATAAACATAGTGTCACAGGATTTTACTAGTGTTATCTATTTGGACAGGTACATAGACACGTTCGCGGGCCTGTTGGCGGGACAGATCCGAGTGAACGCGGCGCCGCTGCAACTCACGCACGTGAGCGTGGCGGGCTCACTCGCCACGCCGTCCGCACCAACCATCGCCTTCCTCAAGATCTACGAGAACTTTGTATGCGTCTATACTTCGGGTTCGTACAATTTATTTTAATCAGCAGCCGCTCCTGTGTGGACTTTCTCTATCTTCTCTTAAAATTTAGCTAAGTTTACACACGAGTTTTTTGATTAGCACCATCATAGTGCGTAACTATAGGGTGGCAGGGTTGGTAAACTTCCAAGGACCCCCGACCCGAGGTGACCGCGACCTGAAAATAATGTAACTTTTTAAACAAAATTTAGTAATATAATTACATATATATAATTTTTATATAGTAGATACTTATTATCTATCAAAATTCATGCAACCAATAAACATATACATATGTACATTTAGAGAGAGAATGGTTTATTGTACACCGAAAATAAATGAAAAATGTAAAATATTAAATACAAAAAAGTACAATGCTACATTAAAAGTACAAAATAAAATGCATAGAATAATCCTACCAATAATGTCAGAAAACTATGTCATTCATTTAATTATTATTAAATTACGTGACGAAGTGTACTGGGCCTCGTCTAATGAATTTGCCACGGTTCTCTCGGATGATATAGTTGCGCCACTAGGCATAGTTTAGTTATTTGATCCAAAATGTTTACAAATCATACACACAACCCTCCTCTTCTATAATTCTTTCTGTTAGTGAACCTGTGTTAAAATTATTACTTTTATTTTTAAGCGTCTGCCGCACCAGATATTCATACATTCATACATTTACATAATTAAACAATGGTTTTTTGACCTACTTCTTTTTATCTTAGCATAAATTCTGATGTGACTTAATTCCTTTGCTTCAGGCTTGTACATGGTGAACGGTGGCGGTTGGACGGTGGGGGTGGGGCGGCTGTCTCTTCGCGGCGATGTGTGTGTGCGCGCGTACCGACGCCCCGCACACACGCACGGACAGACGCACCGCCATCTTGTGTTCGCGTGTCAGTTCCATACGTGCGCCGTCGCCGATCATACGCTCTCCTTCACTAAGCAACACCTTGATCACGCTGCGCACGGTAATTTTTGACTGTTTATTTTCCCCCACTAGGTAGATAAATTTGCGACTGACCTGATACTGATTATCGTAAGTAATGGACAACGGTAATGAGATGAGAACAACTAAACCTCTGCTTATCGCTGGCAAATCAATGTTTTATAAAATTAAACATTTTTGACATCAAAGTTTGATATAAAACATATTGTTTAAATAAAACCACTGAGGTGTGAAAATTAAGACAATCAGTGTCTTCGTTTTTATGTTCTTAGTTCTTACTTACATAGTTCTAGCATTTATGTTTTTCTCTATTAAAGTTTTCACACTGGAGCGCATCCTTTTTTTTAGAATAAATCAGTAGAATAGACTGTCATGAAGGTATTAAAGAATTTGGTTTGTCGCGTAGATCCGTCGTTTCCAAGTGATGGTGCAGTAGAGTTGGTGTTCGCTCGAGGTGACGGTGCGACAGGAGCGGCCCCATCAGCGCCCGCTCCCACGCCCGCAGCCCCTCTCCGCGCCGCACCAGACGCGCTCGCGCGTGCTGACTCGCTCGAACATCTCCGGCCGCTCTCTACGCTCACCGATGACGACCCTGGTCAGTACACACATATAACATAATTACCCTTAATTTGTAATTTTCAGCCGAACCTTTAAGAGGTTTCCGCGGCTAATGGGCTAGGGAGTGACTGGAGATGTCTAAGGCCCACCCACTAAGCGATAATACTCCACTCTCGTAACATAATTTCCTACTAAAGGGACTGTTTTTTTAATAATAATAAAAAATACGCATTAAAATAAACACCGAAAACTGTTATATTGTAAAATGTTAATATCTATATATATATAAATGAATTGCTGTTGTTAGTCTCGCTAAAACTCGAGAACGGCTGGACCGATTTGGCTAATTTTGGTCTTGAATTAATTGTGGAAGTCCAGAGAAGGTTTAAAAGGTAGATAAATATGAAAATGCTCGGAATTAAATAAAAATAACAATTTTGTTTTTCCTTTGATGAGTCCTCCGTCGGACGGATTCCTTTTGTTTGTTTTAAGTTTATTTTATACAAAAGTTTAGGTATTTTATTTATCGGTTGAGGCACTACGAAGTCTGCCAGGTCAGCTAGTTTGTTTTATAAAAATCTGTCACTTTTAGATGTTCTCCTTATTCTGCATAGACTTAAATGCAGTTCTAAAAACTGGCAAATAGTGAGTGATTGGTAATCTTTAACAAATAGGATTAACACGAAAAAATCGACTTGACTGCCCAATTGCTTTTGATTTGATTCACGATATGATATTATACGTAAATACTAGATCAAAACTGTTTACACAACTCTTGCAAGGGAATCGTTGATCTTGGCCATTAGTTCCGATAATTCATAATGTTTTCGAAGATATATCAGACTCGTTACGTATTTGAAAATCAAAAGTGTTTTTGTACAGTTTTGTTTTCTTTTTATCTTGTTTAAATTTACATTATTTTCTAATAATATTTCTTGTGTGTCAGAGTTATTGTTTTTTACCAACGAACTTATATCCATGTGCGCTACATACATTTATTTTTGAACTAACAATATATTCGAACGACTCTTTGAGCATACGAATTAGTTTCTTATATTTTGTAATTATCTATTTTATTTTGAGGTTCTTAATAGCTTAACTAGTGGTGCATTTATTATGAGTTAAATTTCGTAACGGCTTAGCTGTCATAAGCGTCAGTTTCTCTTCAAAAACACTCACACAACACACAAGTTTATCGCGTTTTTTCCTTCCTATTTTAGTGACCTCGAAGGGTCACACTAAATTCACCGAGCGAGTAAGTGAGCTCTCGAGCCTTTTTTATTTTTTATTGCTTAGGTGGGTGTGGCTCACGCCCCATCTGGTGTGAAGTGGTTACCGAAGTGCATAGACATCTACAACGTAAATTCCGCCATCTACCTTGAGATATGAGTTCTAAAGCTCTCAGTATAGTCACAACGTCTGCCCCACCCTTCAAACCGAAACGCATTACTGCTTCGCGGCAGAAATAGACAGGGTGGTGGTACCTACCCGTGCGGACTCACAAGACGTCCTACCACCAGTAAACATGACTTTATGGTTTTTTGATGGCTCTAACCTGACGTCTGCTAACACTAGCCTTACCAAGAGCAGTGCTTCGCAGAATCTACCACCGAATCAGACCGCAACCCACTGAGAAGATCCAGCAAGAAACTCAGTGGGATATATCTGAGGGAGACAGTTATGGCCATTGGCTTTTGTTAAATGACTATTGATTTTTTTTACTAACTACAGTTGTAGATAGTTTAAATTATAGAGTTTGAGTTGAAACAATGATATATGAATGATTCAGTAATATGAATTGTTTCAGTAATAAGTTTCATATACTATAATTATAGTGTATAGAGATAGTACCCATCCCGTTTGCCTTGTGGTTAGTGATCTTTACTAATTTACTGCTACTTCGATTCTCGCTCTGTGGTAGCTAGCATTTTTATTAAAGACATTTAGTTTTGACAATTTGGACATTAAGACAGTTTTATTATTTGCAAATCATTCTGGTATCTGTAACACAGGAGAAAATCTTTGTTTATTACAGTTGAAACCGGAACGCTTGTTATGTTTTTTTTTTTAATTCGTAAACGTTCGATAATGTGCGTTTTATAATTTTTATCAAGAAAAAGAAAGCCGTTACGAATTCGATTAAACAAACAAGTTTTTAATTAAAAGAATACGTCAATATAAATATTAAAAACGACTTCCTTGAACACAAATATCGCAATTTATTAACGCGAGTCACGTAACTTAATTAATTAAAATATATTTTTGTTTCTCAACCTGAATAAAAGCGGAAAGGTCTCATCAATATCAAACAAATATCTCTTGATTCATATCACTATATTGAATTATACTATACATGTGTTTTTGTATCTCACACTGCTAGTTATTAATTATTAAAACTGTTCATGATGTACAAAGTGTACAATGATGAAGAAATAACATCTCGAAATGCAAGTTTTTTGTTTTCATTGTGGTCTCGACCTGAAGACGAATGTAGTGCGGCTTAAAGACTTCCCGTATATTTTCAATCCTACAGACACGTCTAAAATTTTCGAATTAAATTTCTAACGTGAAACAATAAGTATAACAGCAGCCATGACTATAATATCAAATGGAAATTCCTCGAAAATTCTTATGATAGTTAGCGATATTTTTGATTCACGACATGTCCGTGGACTTGGAAAACCACTTAATGTCTATGAACTTTTCCAAGTATATGGCAATACAAAAATAGAATTCAGAGCGTGATAGCTTATTAGAATTCGGTCTTCAGTTAACATGTTGTAGATTAGCCTCAAAATCATTTGTCAGCATAATGACTCGAGAGCCGTGATGCAGGCGGATCGCGGTGTCTCTGCAGGTGCTATTCTATTTCGGTATGGATGCGGCCGGCGCGCCGCCCGCCCAGTCGTCGACCGCTGCCCGGCTCGGCACGCGCCTTCTTTCATACATACCGGAATATAATTTAAAAAAAAAAACGAGGATCACATTGTAATACAATATAAGTTTCCGCCGCCCGCCCAGTCGTCGATTGCTGCGCGGCCCGGCACACACCTCCTTTAATCTTTAATACACACCGGAATATATTTGAAAAAAAAAAAAAAAAAAACGCATATCCCATTGTAATACAATATCAGTTTCCTAAGTGAAAAAAGTGGTAGTGTTTGAACAGTGAAATTTTAATTAAATTATACGTGTGTGTGAAAACTGCTTGATCGACTTTGAAACTACGTGAGTTCGGAAATTAAAATAATGGTGACGTTAAAATAACGAATTTAAAAAAAATTGTAGCAACATAATAGCTAACATAATTATTAATAAATGACATGTTAAAAACAGTTACATGTACAGTGGTTTTAAGATAATTAATTTAAAACTTCTTTTTTGATATTATAAATACATTCATCGATTAAGTAGTTGAAACAGTATACAAATATAATCATCCTTCACATTATAGGTACTGCGTACTACCTAAATGACTAGGTCATTATTTAACATACAACCAAATTTAATTTAGAAGTACTCCGAGTCATTAACCTAGTTCTATCGCGTTAACGTCGCGCGGCCGATATACCTACATCAAAAGATACGTTACCTACCAAATTATTGCAAAAAGTAAAAACTAGCTATATTTCATCCCATATCATCTCATCTCATTTCATTTAATTTCATCCCAGCTGATTAATGTCTCAAATTAATCATCTTCATTTCATTTCACTCCATATTATCATTTTTCATAAAAATAAGAATATAAATTAAAATAAGACATTACCTAAAGGTCTTAGTTACCAGGTCATAAAATCCCTTAAAAAAGAGATTTTTTTGATAAGAATTGTAAACAAATCGAAGCAAACATTGTCGAGAAAGCATTGAAGATTGATGATACAGTGTAATGGGTATTATTCATGAGACAGCAGATTTATACTAATTTTCATTGGATCGTGTCCCCGCCTACGGTTCGTTTGAACAATGGACTGAATTAGTGGTAATGCCGTTTGAGATCCGATTTGGTCATTCGCGGCGCCTGACCGCTAATTGAGTAGTGTGTCGAATCGTGATGCATGTCCAGTATACTTGACAGCTCTGCCCTTAGGGTCGCAACGATTCGTCACACATTTTCTTCTGCTCGGAGTTCGAATATTTATTTTAAGGACACTCTTAATGTGGAGTGCTATTGTGAACGAAAAAGGTTACTTAAAACATTCTCGTGTGTCCTGCTATTTCATTTAAGCTTGAGATAAAAAAAAAAAAACAACAAATTACGTATTTTGCTTAAAATAATTTTCAGAAATTGGCACAAACATATAACTAAGGTGTCCTAGTACTTTTCTTATAAATTCCAGATCTCTAGATACATCGACTTGGGTTGTACGAATCAATCCCAAAATTTCTAACAACAATTTTTGAATAAAAAAAAAAAACAATAATAAATCAAAATACATTTTGAAAATAGGTCGTAGAAGTATAAAACTGGAATTAATCACAATTTGAAAGAATAAATTTTAAAAATTAAAAACATATCGAGAGATATACATAGTAAAAATATAAACACCGCTATTTCTTTTTCACACACTCGATATTCAAAATAGTTTTCAAGAAAGTTCTCGACAACTTTGAAAAATAAATAAAAATCAGATGGAGGCTCACAGAGTTTTGAGTGTTGTTCTTTTAACTTTATTATATGTATTACACTAAGTCAGCTATCAAGCTCACGGCCCTGATTTTGTCATTACTGAAGTTCCTCAAGGTCATAACAATGTCTCGCTGTCCAGCTTTAGTTGAGGTGGTCAAGTATCAATTTTCTTGTATAACGGCCATCCCACCTTTTAAACTGTAACGTATGACTGCTTGTCAGTAGAACCATTCCAGGTGATGGTATACGTACGTACTTACGTAAATTTAAGGTTGGCAATTTACAAGTTGCGTATTGTAAATTAAAGCTATGAGTGTCGTAATCCATATTTCGACATCTTGAAAGGCGAGACCATCATCTCACTGCTGCCTTTTAATCTTTCCAGTTGTTCCCAATGTGTTTGTCATTATGTCAACAGTTGCTGGCGGTAATCTTGCGAACTGCCCTCTTACGACATTAACTTGCTTTACCCTCCTGTCCAAAAATCTCCGTGCTCTAAAGCCCTCCCTAAAATGGCTCAATTCAATTTGCCCAAATCAATAAATCATGCGGGCTCAGCTAAGTTAAACCATTTAATCTAATTGAGTAATAACTGTATTACTATGAAATAAGAACATCAGTTCATATAATATTACTCATAATATATGGAAATCATTTGTGATTTTTTTCATTTAATCCAATAAGGCACATTTAATAAGGTACTATAACGAATAAATGCTAATTAATAATATTCTCTATTGAAATGCTCACTATATTTTAAAATTAATATATTTTTCCGTAGTAAGATTATCTCAGGCCACGAAACCGTACAACATTCCTCTGTGGTCCGATAAGGGTCTTGTGTATAATAAATATATTGTTATGTGCTCGCGGTTTCACACGCAAGGCATGTTTACAATGACGTCATCCAGACATAACTTGAGATGCGGTCGCATCGGACTCACCACGATCAATTAATTACGCTTGTTGGAAACACTGTCAACTCAAATTCAATTTAACGATCATCAGATTGTTTAAATGTTATCAATATCAAATCGGCGGTCCTGTCGTCAACATGACGATTTTATGTCTATTAAATACATTCATATGGTAACATGACTATTATTATGTCACTGTAGACCTACTCGTCGAAAATATCGACAACGACGTGCGAACTACCCCACCACTAGACACAACCCACTGAGTTTCTCGGCGGGTCTTCTCAGTGGGTCGCGATTCCGATCCGGTGGTAGATTCAGTGAAATACTATAATGTTAGCTATTCTTTAAGGTTGAGCCCGTGAGCTCACCTACTGGCTTGCGTGAAATTGGAATAGCACCTCAGACTACTACGATTAAGCGGGGGAAAAAAATTATATAAAGCATGAAATATATTTTTCAAAATCATTCAATGAAGTGGGTCTGCAAAAGCCGTTATCAGATATGAGCTGTGCGTGCAAACTTGCATCTGCAGTGTGACTTCATTCGGTGTAACTTTATCGAGGCTAACTCCGAGCTTTCATTAGTGATGGACAGTCAACACGCCGGTCATGTCCGTTACAGACGTGCATTCGTGTCCTCTAGTTTGAACCTAAATTATAAGCTAATAAAATCGTAAACAACTTTATCTTAAAGTGGATTTAAAAAAAGAAAACACACTCCACTTTGCAACTTGCTGCTTTGGAATGAAGGTAACTTTAATAACCACCCAAACGAGTTTTAAAAAAGAACTAAAACCGAATTTCTTTAAAACGATAAAAGACCAAAACTGGTTGCGTATGCGAATTTAGTTTAACGATAGCCAAACTAGCAGTGTTGAATAATAATTTGTGGCTTAGTTTCTGCGAAACATGAGGTAGAGCGGGCGCGATGACATCAGAGCGGCCCCGGCTTGCTGCCACCACACACACACACACACACACACACACACACACCTTTTCACTAATACAAGAACGACCATCGAGAAACCATTTTGTTTCTCGTTAACAAATCTAATTAAAAAGCAAATGGTTTCGAGAACATTTCAAAATCTTCGGGATCTCCAATTAGGTTTTTTTTATTATTTCGAAACCAATTATGCATATTCTTATACATTTCATTCGTATATGTAAAGATTAATATACGTAATTTAAAAAAAAAAAACAATGCTTGATGTTTGTCTGAAAATAGTATATATTAGTTATTATAAATCGAAAACGTCTTAAATTTCATTTAACATAATTTTGTTTAAAGAAACTTATAAAAAATCCTATAATAAACACATTATTACGACCGCAGATGTGCTTGTTTATGTTCAGAAACGGTTTTATTTTGTTTCCAAGCAAAACGTGTGTACCTGTGATATTATGACATATCCTGTCTTTCGGTCACGCTCATTTTGCTTTGTTAATGAAGTCAACGAATCAACTCTTGCTACGCTGTTCTTGATTATTAAAGCCATCAATCACCCAAGCTTGAAGCTTTTGAGAATCCTTCAGTATATTTCACGATTGAACCAGCCGAAAGAGATCTATTGCTGAAGAAATGCCTCTTTATACAGATTTAAGCTGTACGATTTCAAATTTAGAATACTGTGACGTAGCAGTAAAGCTGTGCTGATATAAGCTAATAATCGTTATTGTTTGACAAAAATGTTCTTAGGTACTTAGAAAGAACAAATCTAAGCCAACTAGGGCATTTACATTATAACAATGTTGTGATATTATTTTCTAAAATCACTACATCATAAGTGTGATGTAAACGTTTAAAAATGCTTAAAAACTACTTAAGTTGCGAGTGGTGTTACCTTAATTTAATCTGGGCACATCTACACAACAAATGGGCATTATGAGTATCAAAATCTGTGAGCAACCTAGCAGTTTAGTTGTCAAGAATCATAAGGAGACCGAATGCTGGGATAAGAACAATGTTCCAAGAATTCGACGTGTTCAACATTCAGTCTAACAACTGAGAGAAGACTGAAATCGGCACTCTTTAAGACTCTCACTCCCGCTTTTCATGCCATGCACATGCCATAGCCCCAGTTAAACTTTGCGCGGGATTACGAAAATTTTAATGACGAAGCTTGAACTCCAATTCTTTTCACTATTGAGTGCACATTCTCCCTGGAGCCAGCTAATGAAAGGATTCAAGTATGAATATGCTCCTCAGAGAGATACGTAAGCCACATAGAACATATATGTTATCCGCTTGAAAAACAAATAATGAAGAAAAAACCCTGCTGAAAAAAATGCGATGCAATCTCTCAAGTTTTCATCCCGTTTCTAATAGCCATAGTTTACTAAGCTTTTATGAGAAAAAAAATATGTCAAGTTGTTTTTTTTCATCTTAGAGAAAAATAATTAGCAATTTTTTTTTAACCAATCCAATTTCTATATGTCCCATGGAAAGTTGACATCAGTGATTAGGCAGGCAGCCAGTAACGAAGATGTGAGACAAATCAAATTAACATAATTGACTTAATGACTTGATCCCTATGGCTTATTAAAAAATATGAAACATACGGTTCTATAAATTCCATTATAATTATGTACTATCAAAATTTTGAGTTTACGCGCTCATTTTAATATGACATAACAGCTGGAATGCATTTAAATGTGCAATAATTGGAGAGAAACCTCAAATAATGTTGATTAGAAAAACAACAATTAACAATGTTATTGTTTATGTTGAAGTTTGTGCGGTGGGTGTGATGTGTTGGATTGATGCGGGACGCTGGGGCGCACATCCTCTTCCTGCCGCGGCCGCCGACACCTGCACGTTTCGTAACACTAGTCCCTCGCCCGACGTTATTTTCGTTGACATCACAAAAATAACCACACGTCCCTTACTGTACGACAAACAGTCGCTGACGTTGATATCTTTACACTAATTGCGTTATTGACAACATCGCATGCGTTCCCGATGCGATCGCCTGTGAAAGTCGAACGCTGTAATTTCATCAGCGCCAAACATTCATGGAATGATGTAACAAATTGTATTTTTAACAAATTTAACTTTGATAAAAATCGTTTGGATTGTTAGTAATTTTCATTAACGGTTGGGAATAGAAGTTAACATTTGAGGCTGTCAGCGCAAAGGTGGCCTAAGCCTATCATAATGTGGAGATAATGAGGTCTGAATTTACCTTTACACTGCTTCGTAGGTAAAAATAATATGCGCAAAAATAATGTTTAAAAAGTCATCTGTTATCTATGGGTCTAGTTAGCTTTTGTATCAACATTTATTACCTACGTTTTAAATAAATTGCAATATAATTATAAGCACGAAAATAAAAAAAATTGTGGGCTAGGTCACTTTTGCGCTGACGGCCTTATTTAACATAGTATTGTAGAATACTGCAATGGTGTTTTTATTGGTCAATGTTTGTTAAGAATCAAAACCTATAATCAAGATAACTGAGATATTCCATCAGATTACGGTATTCACTTCGTGACAGATAACGGGAAGGGAAACTATGCCTTTTTAGGATGCACCCAGACAACCTAGATCCCAACGTAACTGCATTAGCTGTATAAACAGTATAAACACATGTGTACGTGTTTCTTCAATATGCGGTTTCATAGTGTTCTAATTCAAATAATCATATAGTCATTCATTTACAAATTTTAATGAACGCATTTGTGTAACATTTGTTCGTTTTAAAACTTCAAACTGATTTTAAAAGTATAGTGGCCCCGCAGTAGTCAAAATTCGACTATAATTAATTGAAATTATAAGTTTAAACATTATTATGGTTCTATTGTTAAACACTATTATAATTCGATAACATAATCACAGTATTCGCCGAAACTGCACTATAGAGAGTAATATTAAAGACAAACAATATTAATCTATTTTTAATTCGACCATAGACTTTAAACAATAACAAAAGTTTCCCAATTGACAGTAAACAAAGAGTATATTTTTATGTATGTGTTGTGTCAAATACACGGTAGTGTGTGTAATGCTTTTTTTATTGATTTAATGTGCTTTTATGCATAATTAAAAAAAAATATTAACATCCTGCACTTCTTCTCTATATTCTCTATAAGTGTGGGAAATTTCATACTCTTCCGTCCGGGCAATTTTCGTAAAAAACGGGTACAAAGTTTTTGCTTATATATAGATTATAAACGAACATATTATACGTTTTGTACTACATAATATATTTCACGTTCCATCGCCGTAACGTCAAAGCTCCTGCGGGTTATTAGAGCGGATCGAACTCAATTTAACATCACATTTGTTTTTAATTAAATCACTGTCGCTGTACACTGTACTTTAGTGCTTTATTGGTTCAATCAGTATTTGAGTTGTGTTAAAAGCATTATTATTATTATTATTGCTTAGATGAGTGGACGAGCTCACAGCCCACTTGGTATTAAGTGGTTACTGGAGCTTATAGACATCCACAACGTAAATACTTGAGATATAAGTTCTAAGGTCTCAAGTATAGTTACAACGGCTGCCCCACCCTTCAAACCGAAACGCATCGCTGCTTCACGGCAGAAATAGGCGGGGTGGTGGTACCTACCCGTGCGGACTCACAAGAGGTTCTACCACCAATAATTACGCAAATTATAATTTTGCCGGTTTCATGGTTTCATTTTTATTACACGATGTTATTCCTTCACCGTGGAAGTCAATCGTAAGCGTTTGAGTAGGTATCTTTATAATTTGGAACTTTGATATAGGTGAGAACAACGGCAGCGCCGAGGGATCAGGATCTGGCGGCGAAGCGGGAGAAAGCGCAGAGGGTGCTCACACGTTCGGTCCTTTGGACGGGTCCATATACGCGCGAGTGGTGCGAGGGGGAGGCGGCGGTCCGTCCCCCCCGTTGAGCGCGTCCATGGACTCGGGCATTTCGTCGGCGGGGCGGCGTGCGGCGCCCAGCCCGCCCGACGAGCTGGACGCGCTGCTCGGCGACATGCTGCGCACGGTGAGCGCGCTGCCGGACCTACCGCACTCGCACTCCGACCGCCCGACCGACATACCGTACCACGCGCGCGCAGACTCCGCGCCCTTCACCTACGGAGCGCCCGGCCTTCGTCCTGGCATGCTGCGTGCCTCCAACCGTCTCGCCAGCCCCGACCTGGTGAGGCGAGCCCTAGGATCTGATACTAATTATCAGCCCATCGAGGATGATGACGACGAACGTACCGTCACTCCGGAGCCATCGCCGAGAGCTCCTCTGTCTCCGCTGACGCTTCGAAAGTTCACGCACGAGGATGTCATCACTACTACAACCACCGCGACCTTACCGCCGCCCTCCTCTCCCGCTCGGAACGGCAGGTGAGTAATTAATGTTGTTCATTGTGATAACTATAAGTCAATCAAGTGTTTTTTTAAACCATCGTACATTAATCACATAAATAAAATATCTTAGATATTCATTAAAACACTTTTATTGGAATCTGGAACGGAGTTTTCGGAACTGAATTTTCAAACTCACTTTTAATTGTAGTATCACTATCAAACACGGTAAATGTATGATGTGCTGATCATGTAGATCCAATAAACCTAACAGAATCTTTAAATTACTCCTAATGGACCCATACAGACTGGGCTCGTAAGATATGTTTTAAGGGCTCTGAATCGTGATTATTCTGACCTACTGTTCTTATTAGAATCTAATTTCTAGTCTAGATTTGAGTGAAATAATTTTATATATTGCAGTTTCCGTGTTTGCTAAGCAAAATCAAAAGATACAAGACTATTTAGAAAACAGTTTGATATCAACTTAGACTTATTTCAATATTATCGATATTATGTACTTCCTGTAGGCGAGACCTCGCGCCGCCCACAAATGTAGGTACATGGTATACTTGTTTACATACGTCTACAAACAACTTCTCGAACTTTGCGAAGTTTTAGCAAAATCTATTTCAGTTCCGATAGCATAAATACGAACCAAAAACAAATGCACCCGAATTCACCTGTAGACTGTTCATTATCATCTTTAGTTTAGTTTATCTTGGCTTTACGAACGTGCTACCAAATATGTATAATTACGGCCGTCTGGTGTAGTGGTAAGTGACATGGTCACTACAAAAGGGGGTCGCGGGTTCGAATCCCGCCAAGGGAAGGTATTTGTATGATAATAAATATAAATGTCTTTTCGAGGGCTATGGATGTGTCTTAAATATATGTATGTGTATAATAAAAATCTTACATTTATTTCCGTTATCTGGTACCTGTAACACAAGTTCTTTAGGAACTTATCACGGGACCAAAGAAAAAAAAAATTAAATGTGAACGCGAAAAATATCTACAAAAAAAATCAATAGTTTTTTAAATCTTAACTTTATTTTTAAAGTTAGATATATGTATGTGTATATCAATATAATAGAACGCATGTATGTAGACGTAGAAATGATGTTTATATGCCTAGAAATAACAGTAGTTACTTTGTATATGATATTTATGAAGAAGTAAAAAAAAACATAAATTGGACAAATGACCGTTTACTGTGCTTTATTGTTTAATTGATCTCTATGTCGTTTAACGTGGGAGCAAAGAATCTTGTGGGTGTAACTAATTGAATAAATTGTAAACAATTTTAACACAAAAAAGGTTACGACATTTCCTTATATAAAAAAAAAAACACTGAATACCAATTAGTTTTTATGATCTTAAACAAAGGCATTCAATAATTGAGTTTCATTTGTGGTCATTCAAAATAATTGATATTTTAAATCATAAATTTAATTCAACAAAAGAATTTCATGATGAACCACAAAATTACCAACAATCTATACCAATACCCTTACCAATATTAAACCAAAACCAATAACCATTTCTTCATAACAACTTTGATGATTATCATACACCTCATACTATCTGTAACACATTCTAACCTCTATTTATGTATCTAGTTACTCAGATATCGCGACCTCTGTTGATGACCTTGTACAAACTATAAAAAGAGTATGAAAGAACAAAAGATTATCATTATACGTCATCATTATTAACGTCCGTCTGGTGTAGTGGTAAGTGACATGGTCACTACACAAGGGGGTCGCGGGTTCGAATCCCGCCAAGGGAGGATATTTGTATGATAAATATAAATGTCTTTTCCAGGGTTATGGATTTATATTAAATATATGTATTTGTATAATAAAAATCTTACATTTATTTCCGTTATCTGGTACCTGTAACACAAGTTCTTTACGAACTTATCACGGGACCAGTTAACGTGGCGTGATTGTTAGTAAATATTTATTTATTTATTTATTTATTTATTATATGTAAGAGTGCTTACACAAACAAGACCATGATCAGCATGTTGTGACTATAATCGTAAATAAAGCACAACGCTCTTCCTTTGCAGAAAATTATAATTTGCGTAATTACTGGTGGTAGGACCACTTGTGAGTCCGCGCGGATAGGTACCACCGCCCTGCCTATTTCTGCCGTGAAGCAGTAATGCGTTTCGGTTTGAAGGGTGGGGCAGCCGTTGTAACTATACTGAGACTTTAGAACTTGTATCTCAAGGTGGGTGGCGCATTTACGTTGTAGATGTTTATGGACTCCAGTAACCACTTAACACCAGGTGGGCTGTGAGCTCGTCCACCCATCTTAGCAATAAAAAATAAATAAATAAAAGTAATAATGTGAACAGTCGTCGAATTCCAACGATAACGTTCAGAATCGTATTTTTAATAAGATAATATATTATACTAACGAAGGTCGCTCTTATTTAAATTCCAATCGAGCATGTATCGTTTTCAACTCCAGATGTTGAGTAGGATTTGGATATTTTTTTTTTGAAAACGTTACATATAATGATGTAAGGACGGTGATTCATTCATAATGTAAACAATGCCACATGTCGCCGTTTATGTGGGTGATCTCGCTCTGTTGATCGACAGATAAATGGAATGTTATCAATATACGTGTGTCAGTCAATCAAGTTTGATGCATTGTAATTGGAGCACTTAAATGAAAAGCTAGTCACTTTGGTATCTGTCAGAGGCTTAAAGCTGTCAATAACATAAAATACATCGGCGTCACTCGTAATGTTTAGACATACCGTTCTACATACGAATATAAGATCTTTAGTATAGTAGCGTGCAAACAAAACAAAACCTAACCTATCCGGTCGTTCCGCTAAATTAACCAACGCACGTGGTTTATCTATCTGTTGCTATCTCCTTCTGATAGTACAACTGCCTGTATGTAGCATTCAAAATAGTTATTAGCAGCTTCCAAAGTGCTCATCAATGCTAGACTGATCGTATTTAATTTCATACCACAAATGAGACCGTTTTAATTTTGATGACTTTTTTGAATTAAAACACAAATATTAACTATATATGTATATTTAAATTGTATTTTTTTTTATTACTGCAGAAAAGTTGGAGTTCTCTAAGCCCTCCTTAACATTAAAACGTGTATTTTGTATTTTTTTAATCATCAATATTTTGATTCATTTTATTTTCTAACGTAATATGTACTTCGGACGTATTCATAAACGTTTTGCACGATCAAGGACAATATATGATAATAAAACGACACCTGAAAAAATTTATAGGCAAAGGACATGGGCCACTCTCCATACATTGCACGGCCCACTAAACGAAGTTCAAGGACAGTAATGAAATTAAGTTTAAATAACAGACTATATATCCCTTTTATTATAAACAAATTAAAATCAATATTGTTCATGGGGATACAGAGATATTTAAAAAATAAGATAAGATTTTTAGGTTACCTATATCATATGATTTGCTGTCAATACACTTACACTTTAACATCATCATCAGCTTAAATATTTTTTATATTACTATACTTTATAACACAGACCTAATTCAATGAACGCCAAGACTTAATTTTATGCACAACAAAATATAAAAACAGGTATATCGCAACGAAACACTTAATAATATCCACAATGCGCACGAGTGCGAAAACGACTGATCAAATGTAAAACGTCAAAAAACATTAAACGAGCGTAGTTTTTTTTTGCTTAAGGTCAATAATTATTGATCAATATAATGATTTATTCTACTTATTTAAAAGTATAAAAATAGATTTTTGTTTTATATTAGTTTTAAAATCCATTAATTAAATATGCTAGTTTTTTGCAATATAATGTCTTTTTTAAGAAGATTTATTGTGAATTGTTTAAAATATAAATATATTTTACCTATGGCAACTCCTTCAATATTATCAATGTAGCTTAGTCATGCTAATTTCTTTTTATTTATGTTTTTAATTATCCCACCATTAAAATACCCTTAAATATAATAAGTATGTAAAAATAAAATGTTTATTTCTATAGATATTTCATTCGTGTCCTTGAGAGCACGAGTAGCTGGGCCGAAAATGGCCATGTCCATTGCGCCTTTACTCACACATAATGCCAAAAAGTCTGTCTATGACATCGTTCATGCATCTAAGTATAAAAACATGATTTTTTCATGCAAGGTCGCGCACATATTCAAGACTCAAGACTATTAAAGGTCTAAATATACAGATAGCTTACAGACATTCTCCATATTAGAAAGTCTATCAGTATTGGGATACACTTCCTTATAAGGATCATATTCTGTACCTTTGTACAAACATAATATGTAGTAACGTTTATCGCTGACATTTGAAGGCGACACTAACCAGTACTTCTGGGGATTGATTTGGAGCGATGGCGTGTGATTGCGTCGCCGCCATGACCCAAACAAGTTACTATTTCGAGATAAATGTGGCCATAAACGGTGACTCTCGACCGGGCCACGTCTCAGTGACGCCTCTTGCTGTCCCTAACCGCATATGTTTGACTTACTTTCTAACAGAAGTAGCTTTGTTCGCTCTCATGACGATTCTTTGCTTTACAAATAAGTTCAATAATTTCCTAAAAAATTTAAAAAGAAAAACGCTTCACAAGTTATAGTGCATTAGCATTTAATGTAATCGATGTTATTAAACACCAAATTAATACATTCTGACCTCAACGGAAGACTACTAGTAATTAACATAAATTCCACACCGGCTAGATAATATTTACGGTCGTGCATTATTTATGATTATATCGTTGACATTGCCATAACAGGCTGTCTTCAAAACACGCATCTCCTACGCACAGAATTGAACGCGATCTTATAAAAAAAATGAACCGTATATGTTATTATTCTGTAAAACTAAAGATTTATTATTCAATAGATGGTTGAATGGTGAGGCGGAGTGGACAGAACGAACGCCAACTAACGCAAGAAAAGCTATACCGGAAAATGGAACGCGGCGTTCGAACAGTACTATTGGATGGCACGAGAGTACACGAGTTCGGGAGCCGCGGAGATCCGAGGGAAGCGTCGAACCGAACTCCGGACTCACCTGGCTTCAACGACAACAACAAAGGCTTCGAGAAAAGAAAGAGGCAAGGGAAAGAGTCGCTCGACTACCGCTCGAGTGGGATACTGCGACTTCCCGGCATGTGCGGCGATCAGCTAGTCATCGGTATAGCTCCTTCGCATTTCTTCAATTAATTTGTTAATATCTCCTTACGTTTTAACATTAACTAGTGGTCCCTTGGTAGTCGAAAATCGACTATAATTAATTGAAATTATAAGTTTGTACATTAATATGATTCTATTGTCAAAGAATATTACACTTCGAGATTTCACCAAGATTACACTTTAGACAAATATTAAAAAAGACACATAATATTAATCTATTGTCAATTTGACCACAGACTTTAAAGAATAACGAAAGTTTGACAATAAACAAATATTATGCATGCGTGTGTGTGTCAAATACATGGTAATGTGTGTAATGTTTTCTTTATCGATTTAATGTATCTTTTATGCATTGTATATTCTCAATAATTGTGGAAAATTTCATACTCCTCCGTCCGCGCAATTTTCGTAAAAAGGGATACAAAGTTTTTGCTTCACGTATTAATATATAGATAACTATAACTGTAGGGTCGATGGATACACGAGCGACACGACGGCCTTCGCTGATGACGATGACGACTTCAGTGTTCCCTTACACGTGAATACGCGCACACCTCACAGAACGGACAGCATCAGCCCACAGGCTCCCGACAGGTGAATACAAATTAATGCCCTGATATGTTGTGTTTGAGTTCAATCTGTATAGACGTTAATTTTTCCCGGCAGGACCTCATCTAGAAAGTTCATGTATGAAAAGATGACAATGCGCGAATGGAGTTCTTCCACAACACCGACGAACACCACCGCGCCCGGTCTATTGTCACTTGCGGAGCACTCTAATACCGATACTATTGTAAGTTAACAACAACTACACTTAATAAAGCAATAATATTAAGCGCGCGGTAATTCATCATATTTTATCCTTCGTTAATGGACAGACGAGTTCATGCCTAACCCCTGGTGTGAACTAGCAACAGAAGCCGATAAATATGACCGCACAAAGATTTACTTTGAGTGGTCGTTAAAACAGCTAGCTCTGGTATCTATTTACTGGTGATAGGACCTCTTGTGAGTCCGCACGGGTAGGTACCACCACCCTGCCTGTTTTTGCCGTGAAACAGTAATGCGTTTCGGTTTGAAGGGTGGGGCAGCCGTTGTAACTATACTGAGACCTTTTTTTTAGATGGGTTGACGAACTCACAGCCCGCCTGGTATTAAGTGGTTACTGGAGCCTATAGACATCTACGAGGTAAATGCGCCACCCACCTTGAGATATAAGTTCTAAGGTCTCACCTTAGAACTCGTGGTGGCATTTACGTTATAGATGTCTATAGGCTCCGGAAACCAGAGCGTTCCATTTTCCGGAATACCAGATCAGTTGTTTCCTTCTCATTTAACCATATAGGCTGGTTTAAATGTTTGTCTTGTCTGTCGAAGAGAAGATCGAGTGGATGGTTAATACGTCTGGTTTGTGCGTGTTCCAGGAACGCAGAGAGAGCAGTTCCCGCGCCGGCACCCCCGCGTTCCCGACACACCCGCGCACCCCCTACCCGCCCACGCCTACGCCTTCACTGAGCGCGCGACCACCACGCTCGCCCACCGTCGCCAGGTACACGTGCAACTTACATTTTTTTAATATTTTTATTGCTTAGATGGATGGACGAGCTCACAGCCCACCTGGTGTTAAGTGATTACTGGAGCCCATAGACATCTGCAACGTAAATACGCCACCCACCTTGAGATATAAGTCCTAAGGTCTCAGTATAGTTAGTTACAACGACTGCCCCACCCTTCAAACCGAAACGCATTACTGCTTCACGGCAGAAATGGTCAGGGTGGTGTTACCTACCCGTGTGGAATCACAAGAGGTCCTACCACTTGTAAATTTACAGTACATTACATTTTCGACTACATCTTCTTCTTGTCCTCATATACGTGTCCTCATGTCCTCATACGCTTATCTCGAACGGCTGTTCCTTAGATAATTGACCTTCCTTCGGATTGGTTGGGCTTGAGTTGGTATTAGACAGAAGGGACTCGGGGAAAGATGAAGTGACATGTTGTGAAAATGTTACAAGTGCATAGGAATCAGAAGAAATTAGTAATAGAAAGCAGTTCGAGAAGGTTAATATCGTAAATCTGTCGCTCTTCTGATCAATATGATAAAAAAAAAAGACATGCCCGCTGAGTTTCTTGCCAATTCTTCTCAGGACGGAGGCTAATTCTTGTGAATTGGCGGTAGTTCTTTTGACGTTCAACAAGTATGTACTTTCATTTATGTTGAATAAAACTTTTTTGATTTTGATTTTGATTTGAATGTTTCAAGTCAGAGGTCTTGGATAGATCAAAAAATATACTACTAATTTTTAATTACGTAGAAAACAGACTTTAATGAAACAATTGTTTATGCGTTAGATAATCATTTATCCAATTATAGTAAGAAATGGTAATGACTATATATTTGTTGCAAGATAGAGTAATTCCTTATAGTTCGATTAAATAATACTCAACAATTATTTTTTATCAGAGCGCCCAAACTGGCCAAATTCCAAAATACCTAAAACCCATTGGATTAAAAATGATTAAGTTGACTAACAATATTTATTGCATGGAAACTTTGTACAGCTGCTGTTGTTGACATTTTAATAAATTAGTGTATTTAAATATTATGCAAGAATCTCTATAGCGAGAGCGTGGCAAGGTTTCATCACAACTTAATTTAGAAATCTATATATTAATACGTAGAGCAATCAAATCAAATCAAATCAAAAAAGTTTTATTCAACATAAATGAAAGTACATACTTGTTGAACGTCAAAAGAACTACCGCCAATTCACAAGAATTAGCCTCCGTCCTGAGAAGAATTGGCAAGAAACTCAGCGGGCATGTCTTTTTTTTTTTTTAAATATTAGATAATTTTTTTAAATATTAGATTTTTTTAAATATTCATTTTTACAATAAGTAATTATAACATAACAATTTTACAATATTGAAATGCCCGGAGCGAGCAACTCATTCCTACTTTGTGCAATCTTCTAGATAATCATTGACTTTATAGTTAGCTTTATTGCACAGATGTTTTTAATAGTTTTCTTAAACCTATGTATATGTAGGTTCTGAACATCTTGTGGGATTTTGTTGTACAGGCGCACAGACAAACACCCGAATGAATTTCGTATCATATGTAACCTACTCATCGGCACAACAAGCTTGTGTTTGTTCCTAGTATTTCTATTATGTATGTCCGACATTTTAGGAAACTCCTAATATGTTTACGAACATACATCAAATTTTCAAAGATATACTGGGATGGCATAGTGAGAACTTTAATTTCTTTAAATTTTTCCTTCAGGGATTCCCTTGAGTGCATGTTATAAATAGCACGTATAGCTCTTTTCTGCAGAATAAATATCATTTCTACATCGGCCGCGTTGCCCCATAGCAAAATGCCATAGGACATGACACTGTGGAAGTAACTAAAGTAAACTAAACGAGCCGTGTCCGCATTTGTTAACATTCTAATTTTCTTTACTGCGTATGCTGCAGAGCTTATATATTCTTTTGTTTATTGTTAAAATATGTGGTCAAATTGAGAATAGATTAATATTTATTGTCTCTTTAATCACCGTCCTCGTCGAACCCGTCGCTTGCGATCACCGTCCTCGTCAAACCCGTCGCTTGCGACGAAGGGCTCGACGAGCGAATTAACCTATAGACAAAGCCCACTGAGTTTCGCGCCGGATCTTCTCAGTGGGTCGCGTTTCCGATCCGGCGGTAGATTCTGCGAAGCACTGCTCTTGCTAGGGTCAGTGTTAGCAGGTGTTAGCTCACCTACACGTTAGGGTAAAGCTGAAATAGCCTCTCGAGCCTATTAACATAGGTAGGAAAAAAAAGTCTCCTTTATGTTATATATGTAATGTTTAAACTTGTAATTTCAATTGATTATATAGTCGAATTTCGACTACTGGCGGACCACTAGTAAAATATGAATGTTTGTATGTTTTATTAGGAAAGAGCGGGAAGGCAGTCCGGAGTCCGAATACCGCACGTACAACGGCAGCGTGGGGTCGCACTCGCGCCGCTCCAGCGTGAGCGAGCCGCACCACGTGGCGCCGGACCGCGTGCGGTTCGCGAGGGACACCAGCCACTACTGGTACAAACCCAACATCTCCAGGGACGATGGTGAGCATCGCTCGCTCCTATACTATGTTACGGATCGATCTTTGAAAATAATTATAGAAAAAATAATGCGATCAGTATTCTTTTTTTAAACTTACTGCCAGTAACCTTGAGAAGTTATTATGGCTTGACCGGATCTGTATGCGAGCACACGGGTCTCAGCCTGGGAGACTTTGCTAACATATGCCCTAACAACAGTAGTGGTTCAATGAATCTACCACTGAAACGGAATCGCGACCCACTAAGAAGATCCACTGAGAAACTCAGTGAGCTGTGTCTGTGAACTAGCGTCAGAAACAATTGCTTGTTACATAGACGGGTGAATGAACTCGTGAATGCCGCCGCCAGCGTTGAGATATGTGGAAGAAGTTTCTGTGATATCTATATGATTCGAGAAGGACTTAATACCAAGCGCTTGGTTTGATGGTTTGCCCATTAAAGTAATAAAAAAATATATATTTAATATAGTGTGTTCAAAAGTTAATTTCATGCAGTTAACATCGAATAATTAAAATTACTAGTGGTCCCCCAGTATTCGAAATGCGACAATAATTAATTAAAATTATAAATTTGAACTTTATTTCGGTTCTATTGTCAAAGACTATTATTATACTTCTATAATCACAGATTTCGCCAAGACAAACCACCACTTACCATCAGTTGGGCCGTATGCTCGTCTGCCTACAAAGGCAATAAATAAGAAAAAAAGAAAACAATATTAATCTATTCTCAATTTGACCACAGACTTTAAACAATAACAATAAACACATTTTCATAAAAAGGCGTACAAATTTTTTGCTTCACGTATTAATATGTAGATATTTTTGGGGTTATCTAGCGGTGGCAGCGCTCCAGCAGCTAGAGGAGGGTTCTTTCATCGTGCGGGACTCGAACTCGTTCCCGGGCGCGTTTGGTGTGGCAGTGCGCGCGGGGGGCGGCGTGCGTCACTTCCTAGTGGAGACGGCTCCGCGCGGGGTGCGCCTGCGCGGATCGCCCGACGAGCCAGTCTTCAGCTCGCTCTCCGCACTCGTGTACCAGCACTCTGTCACACCACTCGCGCTGCCCGTGCCACTGCGCTTGCCCGATAGGTAGCTTATTTTATTTTTTCTAGCATTTAAACCGACATCTAATCATTGGTATTGGCCTTTTTTTTATTGCTTAGATGGGTGGACGAGCTCATAGCCCACCTGGTGTTAAGTGGTTACTGGAGCCCATAGACAACGTAAATGCGCCACCCAACTTGAGATATTAGTTCTAAGATCTCAGTACAGTTACAGCGGCTGCCCTAACCTTCAAACCGAAACTGCTGCTTAACGGCAGAAATAGGCAGGGCGGTGGTACCTACCCGCGCGGACTTACAAGAGGTCCTACCACCAATAAAAATCTTCTATCCTATCTCACTTCTAACAATTTTCAATGATAATCATAGTAATCGGTAATTTACTGAAACAACAAATTTTTCCCTGCCTACGCCGATAGCCTTGAGAGGCTATATCAGCGTTATCTTAGCATGTAAGTGAGCTCTCGGGGCTCAAACCAGGAGGTGTTACTAACACTGGCCCTAGCAAGGGGAGTGCTTCGCAGAATCTACCACTGGATCGGAAACGCGACTCACTGAGAAGATCCGGCGAGAAACTCAGTGAGCTGAAAACAACAGAAGATCCAGTAGCGTTTTTGTATCTTAACGCACACACGCATAAACTCGGATTCACACCCACACACACACAATTTTCAAATACGAGTATGTTAGTGATCGTTTTCGCCATTAGTCCAGCTACATTCAAACGAGACGAGTTTGTCTGCATTAGTATAATATGGCTTTGCCGCTAAATACTGTTTCACGCATATGTGCACCGGTAGCCGAGTGAGCAGGCCGTGAGATCGTGGACTCCCAAATTTCAATAAAACAATTAAAGTTGTGTAATACACGAACGATACTGTTGCACCAGGGATCCATGGTCAGACGGCACCCCCAACGCGGCAGCACGCGCCCTACTGGCGACCGGCGCCGCGTGCCACGTGCTGCTACTAGGCTCCGAGAACACAGAAGCTCTAACGGGACCGGCGGCCGTCAAGAGAGCCGTCGGAAATGTACTGCAGAGGAAGGTATGTCTTCCATTTGGCACAACGTTTCCGAAATGAAACCGTTAAACTATCTGCTTTCAGTAACCAAAATGAAATTAAGGGGTTAAGATATGAACAAAATAATAAATTTGCACCCACAATTTAAGATTATGTAGGTACTTCAAGTTACAAAATTACAAGAAAACTTTTTTTTTCTGCGTAAAACTAGTTACAGGCAAAAGGACTTTGTATATGTCATGTACGTTTTTAAAATTATCCCTTCCATTCGTTATATTTAAAAAAGAGGTGTTATAGAAAACGCTATTGTTTATCAAACTCTTTGAAGTTTCGTTTTTTAATTCTAAATTTAATAGGGAAACTTTAAGTTTTAGATTACCTATTTAGACAGAGTTTTTATTTAAAAACGGTCCCACAAATATATGAAATACAATAATATAATTTAATATGTTTAAATTGAACAATTAGGACATGGATATCCGACATATTGTTTGAAGCATGTAACAATAGAATATAGTAAGTGCGTGAGAGCAGACGTAGACACTAACGCGCATGCGCACTTGTCAGTACCCAGGGACGAAAAAGTTACACTTTCTTCCCTGTACAGCGGGACGAAAACCGAGCTTTCGGCGTCGGTAGGAGAAAAAACAATAGAATTGTTTATCTTTCTAGTGCTGTTGAGTTGTACGAGTGTGTGATGTTCTAGGGCGCGGGTCACGTGGTCCACTTGAAGGTGTTCGGCGGCGGCATCACGCTTACGGACTCGGCGCGCAAACTGTTCTTCAGGCGCCACTACCCCGCCGCCGCCGTCTCGTATGCAGGACTGGATCCCGACGAGCGCCGGTACACACACGTAGACAACGCTACGCAAACCGAAAAGTAAGACGTTATAATACTCACACTAACTAAAACCAAGATTCGGTCTCATTTCGTCTTTTCTTCTTTCGCATTAAAAGTGTAAAATTTCCAAAAATATTCGAAATTGATTTAATATGCGGAATCATTTGGTATTACCAGTATTTTTCTCATAATTACTGTCAAAAGAGCGTAGTTTAGTTTTAGTTTTTTTTTTAGTTTACCTATGTTTTGACTTTTTACTATGAACAAAATTAATAAATAATTTTATCTTACTTTAAAAGACAGATAATGTACCTGGTAAAAAATAAAATATAAATGTTGCAAAGACGATTAATATTAAAAATATCACATGCTAGTAAACCTTTAAAACACTCTCCTGTAAAATTAGTAAGTTTTGAGATTATACAGTTTTAATGCGAGAAGACGATTTATTTTATGGGTCAAGAGGATCATCTAGCGTGTTAAGAATAAAAAATGATGTGTGGGAGTTGAACACGTTTCGATATTGAGTCTGGGCACTTAAACACGACTCAATTTGATGCGCCACTTTGAGAAGACGGCACGACATGAGAACCCTCTTGTCGTGGCCGCCGGAAACTACATACCCGATCCTGTAGACAGATTGGTAAACCGTCGACGTCGCCCAAAGCACGTCATCACGGATCCTCCTGATCCATTAACGGTGCTTTTAGGCAATACAAGCACCGGTCACCGTCCTCGTCGAACCCGTCGCTTGCGACGAAGGGCTCGACGAGTGAATAAACCCACAGACACAGCCCACTGAGTTTCTCGCCGGATCTTCTCAGTGGGTCGCGCTTCCGATCCGGTGGTAGATTCTGCGAAGCACTGCTCTTGCTAGGGCGGTGTTAGCAATTCTCCGGTTTGAGCCCCGTGAGCTCACCTACACAAGCTAGGTTACGCTGAAATAGCCTCTCAAGGCTATCAGCATAGGTAGGAAAAAAAAAAAAAACTCAATTTGAGAACGTAACCTGTGTGCTTAGTGCACAGCGCCCCTACCGGCAAATGTAGGCAAACGATCCTATTCCATACAAATACGAGCTAACTTGTACGCTATCGAGAACGTTAAAAAACTCGCACTAAGCACACTGGTCAGTCGTCATTAATGACAAAGCATAAAGCACTGTGCGTTCTTGTCATAGAGGCCAAATCGTCGTTGAGGATACCAAAATATTTTGGAAAGCAAATGAGACCGTTCCTCTTGTCCCCAGCTCGACCATAAAGAAATCCGAGTAATCTCACTTTCCAGCGCTTTCTTGTACTGACACTCTTGTTCACGCAATGCTGGCTTCCTTGCTTTATACAACGGAGTCATTACGCTCAGCTTAGATAATTGTAAATAGACATGGTTTAACAAAAACCGACTTCAAATAGATTAAAAAAAGGATATTCCAATAGCAAATTAATATACACAAAAAACAATAATCATCGAAATCGGTTGGTGTGATATTGATTTATTCATCTATTTTTCGCGCATGTACTTAATGCAAATATATGGTTTTCTCATGGAAACACCATTATCAGAACTGGAATTAATTGTAACGGGACCACACGGGAAGCGTCAGCTTTCTATTAAAAAAAGAATCATCAAAATCGCTCCTAATCAAAAAGTTATGAGGTAACAAACATAAAAAAAACATACAGTCAGAGAACCATCTCCTTTTTTGAAGTCTGTTAAAAATGAACATTTTTCAACTAAAAGAATTAGCATAAGCCCCCATATTGCCCTGTTTGTTCTAGACGGATATTCGCATTCGTGGCTCGTTCCGCATCAGGGCAGGACAACCAGTGCCACGTGTTCGCAGAACTCGAACCCGAACAACCGGCTACTGCCATCGTCAACTTTGTTAACAAGGTTGGTATTAACAATGTTTATATTATATTTCTTTTGTCTTATTGTCTTATAATTCAATTAGTTAGGGCGTCTTTTGATACTGATTTAACCGTAATGCTGCCTATATGTGCCGTAAAGTCTACGTTCCGGCTGGAAAGGTGGTATAGATATTGTGCTACATACACAATTTAAACTTTGGCCTCGCATCGAAGCAAGTGGTGACGCGTTAGGTTATAGATTCCGGTCATCTCTTAACTAAATCAATAAGAACGAATGAGGGATGAAAGGCAAGTTTGTTTAAGCGAGATTTCGCTTAATACGCGACATTTATCTTTGTAATTAAAGGTGCGTTTTATTTGGTATTACCATCAACAGTTCGATGTTTTTTAATTGAATTTCATTTAAGCTTATTCTATTCAAGTATCTGAACGAGTTTTATTGTCATAATAAAATATTTTCTCCAAATTTTATACTTTCAACAGCCATCTGTAAAGTTGCAAATATGTTGCTTCAACCAAATAGCTATTCATCCCTCGACATTATCGTTGAATAAAATTGAACGACGTGTGAACTAATATAATTTTAAATGCGACATTTAATACTTTCAGGCTCTGCTGGGAAATGTTCAGAAGAGGGACATTCTATAATGAAAATTTCTTAGTACTCTAAAAATTTAATTTCGTTCGAGAGAAAAATCAAAAAAGCTACCGTTGTTTATTAAATAACAAAAAACTTGTTGTAATCAAACTTAATCTATTATATTTATCTAAGTTCATATAAATTAACTTGTTGTATTTAAGTACATAGTAACGATGTATTTATGCTTTAAACGTTTTTAATGCAACATTTCAAAGATTATCATTTTCAAATACGCTTCGTTTTCACCAAGTACAATTAACGATGTTACGTTTTAATATAATTATAATTAATACTACATCATATTAATATAATCTTAGAATTAGGCGAGCAACTAACTAGTCTCATATTAATTTAATATAGACGTAGTGATATTATATGTGCCTAATAATATATGAATATTGTAATCCAATAAACATGTTAATTGTGCTGTATTAGAGTAAGTAAATATATTGATATAGTTAACTACATTCTTGGAAGATCTGCCAGTGTTGCCTCTAAGTGAAGTGAACTTAGCGATAAATATCATTAGCGCGATACAGAACACTCTAGTAGTTCTCTGTGCAGAGCACAGATGTCGCCACATGTTTGATGATTATTACCAGTACAACGAACTTTACAATAAATATAGTACAATTCATAATAAATTTTCATGTTTATTAATATTGTTGTGAAAGCTGTATGTACAAAAGTAATTACAAAGTACAATTAAGACAAATTTTGAACAGTTTAAAGTTCAAAAAAGCTAACAGAATCAAATAATGCTTTTGTAATACGTATATCTTTAAAATATATTATATTTGTTTCTAACATTTCAGAAAAATTCTTTTTAAATATATAGAAATGTTAATTGTTCAGCATGTACTTAGAACATAGATATCACGATTACCTCACCCGATTAGCGAAAGAAATAAATTTTGTACTACGAGTAGTTACATATTATTTAACTGCGTAACTGTTTTAAAATTTATTTATTGTAATATTACATATACATATTAAAACAACCGCTTGTTTTATTGAACTCCCTAATTTTATGAAGTAAGTAAATAGTGTACATTTGATAGGTACCTGACAATCAAAATCATACTTATTAATCAAGCAAAAAGCCTGTCTCACTGTTTAAGATTGCACTTTAGGTGTAGGTACTATGGTATTGTTATAAATGGTTACCATAGATATAATAGTGAAGGCCGCCATGTTGAGTTATAAGATGGAAGTCTAATTTTGTTTTTGTTTTTTTTTATTGCCCTTGGAGGCAGACGAGCAAACGGCCCACCTGATGGTGAGTGGTTACCGTTGCCCATGGACTTCAGCAATGCCAGGGGCAGAGCCAAGCCGCTGCCTACCGACCTATTGATTTTAATTAAGACCTATTGTAATCGACCTATATTTCTATCAAACTACCTACCCATTTGACAGAAACACATTTATGAACACAACGCATTTAAGTGAGATAATGATACACAATCGCTAATATACGATCCACAATGGTAAATTTACGAGCTAGAGACAAAATTTTTCGGAAGCTTGGAACGAAAGGTTTTTGACATGAATTGGAAACGAAATACAAAACGCTAGGTGATGGTACTAGACAAATCCTGGACTAAAGTCCTAGCAATGAGTACAAAATTTCAACTTAATCGGCTAAACGCTACGCAAACCTAAAGAGCACGAACTCACAAAATATGTACTATGCCAAATGATTATTTAAATAGGGGAATCAGATAAATTACGATTATATTGCACGAACCACCCCAAGGGTGCTCCACAATCATCTAGAACAGCTCGCATGGATACTATGGAATGCTTGTACTCTGCGTAATACTATGTTCAGCAGCAGATATTAGTTTACATTTTTCTTCATAATAAAATATGTGTTTTGAGATATTATTGTAGATTTTCCTTATTATGTACCTATATGTGATTTCCATAAAATATTGGATTGATCTAAAACAATATCGGAAGCGGGTCGCGATTCCGATCTGGTAGTTGATCCGTTCGCGAAGCAGTTGCTCTTGTTGTTAGGTCTCTTTCGGAGGCGCTCGGGTAGCTGTTAGCAAATCCCACCCCTCCTAGCTTAGCCTTTGCTCGCCCACTTGTCTTCGTGAAACTGGAAAAAGGCCTCCGGGCCACCAGTAATCCTTCAATCATAAAAAAAAAACTAAAACAAACAGTTTAAATTTCTGAAAGGTTTCTTGTTCAAGTAAGGCAAGTTAAAATATTCCTGTTATTTTGTTTGTCGTTTTTACCTTTTCTTCATGAAACTTTAAATATGTATGACGGTGATAAAGTCCCCCGCGTGTAATTGGAACGATTTAAACCTAATTGGAGAGAGCTAAAAAAAAGATAACGGAAAAAGAAAACGAAAAATTAAAGACGACGGGACAAAAAAGAAAGATAGAACAGAGAAGAGCTAAAGACTTTTATGGAGTTGTATTCAGATAGTAACCTAAAATACTATATACACAAGCACGTTTTCAATAAAAATGTTCTAGATTAAGGGTATTTAGTTGTATAACGTAATGAAACAACCATTTATAATGCTGTCATCGATTTAATAGCTGCTGCTTATTTTAATTAGTTACGTTTATTTGATTATAGAATTAAGAAGATTTTAGAATAGATTTATAATTGAACATGAAATTTACCAGCCTTATTAATACTTCATGTTCAATAAGATTAATCTAGTCTAAAGAAGTGCAGTCAATAAAACGATACGCTGTTTAGTAACACAGTTTGCCCGACGATCGTTGCCTTTTCTTATGCCGACCGATCGCAGAGCGTTCGTGTCAGTCATCGGAACGACCGAACCGTAGGTGCCCGTAATCATCGAAAGTATCATCTCCTCGGATAACCCTGCTTCTAATCAGTCCGTAATCTCGGTACAGAGGATGCGGTCGTAAGTCTTCATCGTCGTCAGGCTGAACTCGGCGCAGATTAGCTCCATCGCAGCAACACACGCAGAAAGTTACTGCAACACTCACAGCTAACAACATGACCGCTGCGATACGCATCCTTAGGCCTACCACTTCTGAAACGAAATAAATATTACTAACAGTAGTTATACTCGAATGTCATACTGGATTATAACAATCAATAGTAACGTATAGCTTCTTACTCGGTCTGCGGACTGCTACAAAATGAAACGATTTTCTAAAATACACTCTTTATATACTTTCATCCAATTTTTTTCTTAAGAAAACAACCTTCCCTCTTCTTTAATATTCCCCTCACAAGCTGTCTGGTCCCGTTAAACACTATGAAAATTGACATATTTCAGATAAAATCCTGCAGATTGTTTCGGTTTGATGCTAAAACTTATTAGTATTGATAAATTATTTTCTTTGAAGCAACTTGTAGGTGTTGGTAATGTTATTATAATAAAATAATTATTGATTGATTACAATTTTTCATTTTCTGTATTATCATAAAAATACTCTATATAAACGAGAAAGAACATATACAGTTAAAAAAAAAAAACCTTGAAGTTATGTTTGCTGGCTGTATGACAAGTATAATCCTTTACATGAAATGTTTTAATAAGTCGAAATTTATTTCCCGCCTTTTTGCTAAATTGTATTTATAACGTAACGTGCACATATATACAATTTTATGATTTTAATTTATACATAATACATAATTATTAACTAAAACAATTAAAAAAGTACGAAAAAACAAAATTGGTTAAAAAATGGGGGCAAGTGCTGCTGAATTCGAATCTTTAGAACAACAATTTCTTGAACTCATGGGAGAATTTCGTACTATCCATGTTAGTTTATTCCTTATTAATAGTGACATAATATTCTTAACAGCTCACGAGGACCTGATATTGCAATCAAAATTATAAAATAGTTTGTACCACTTTGAATTTCATAGTAAATAAAAGGTAGTAATCTAAAAAAAATAATTGCATATCCGTAGTAAAGAAGTGCCTAACAGTTTCATATTATAATAACACACACTAGTCTGTTTAGCCGAATTGTTTCAACTTTTTTAAATTAGTAAACGTTCGCGTAACGTGCTCGAAAAAGTTCCAAGTTTTTTTTTTATTACTTAGATGGGTGGACGAGCTCACCACCGGGTGTTAAGTGTTTACTGGAGCCCATAGATCTATGATATAAATGCGCCACCCACCTTAAGGTATAAGTTCTAAAGTCTCGAGTATAGTTACAACGGCTGCTCCACCCTTCAAGCCGAAACGCAGTTGACAATAATTGCGTTGCCGTTGACCTGCAACAACAAACCTGCCTTGTTTTGCGGTAGGCAGCGGCTTGGCTCTGCCGCTGGCATCGCTGAAGTCCATGGGCGATGGTCACCACTCACCATCAGGTGGGCCGTGTGCTCGTCTGCCTACAGGGCCATAAAAAAAAAACCTATTGGAATAGTCATCAGAGGCTCGTCTCCGTGAAGCAATCCGCACGGAATGCACGAGGGCAGAATCTGCCGAGGCAGCTCGAGATGCGGCCGAGCGCGCGGCTGTAGAAGCTCGGAACAGCGCCGCTGCAGCTACTGCTGGAGCCACGCAAGCTGCGACCGAGCTCGCTGCTGTACACGAACAGCTTGCCAGCTTCAAACTCAAACTAGAACTATCGGTGAATGTCTAGAAAAACAGTTATATTAGTTAGTTTTTATTAGTTTATAATAGTATTTTTACTGGTGGTAGGACCTGTTGAGTCCGCACGGGTAGGTACCACTGCCCTGCTTATCTCTGCCGTAAAGCAGTAATGCGTTTCGGTTTGAAGGGTAGGGCAGCCGTTGTAACTATACTGAGACCTTAGAACTTATATCTTAAGGTGGGGGGCGCATTTACGTTGTAGATGTCTATCCAGTAACCACTTAACACCAGGTGGGCTGTGCGCCCGTCTACACATCTAAGCAATAAAAAAAAAGAACCATCTGATTGGGTAGGGGCTCTTTCTTGTATATTCATTATTAAATTTAAGACCATTGAATGTGACAAATGCAATACAGGACCGTCAACGAAAGCTTCAAGAAGAACGGCATGCTGAATTGCTCGCACAATTAAACTCCTTAGAGCGTGAAATCCAAGAGCTGCGACCATTACAGACTTCGCATGTCACTTTACAAAGGCAATTCACGGAGTTGCATGAAAGGATTGGCACCGCCACGGAGGATGCTCGAAGGTGCCAAGTCGTCACTGTGTTTGTTAATGAAAACTGAATGATAATTATTCATAAACTGCATTAAAAATCTGTCTTGAAGTCCAAGAGAAATTTAATTATAATAGAGAAGATACAGGTTTCCAACCGCGACTTATTCAGACTACTTCTTTGTCAGTTTTAATCTATCAGGATTGGTACCTCATTAGGGCCCAAGGACCGCTTCATATCAAGTATTCTGCCAATCGTAGCTAAGGAAAATTTAAAAAGCCCTTTTTAAATAAGCGTTTACTTATTAGATTATAAATATTATAATTCTTGGTCTGTATTAGACTCTATCTGTTAACATTGAAAGAAGCAACGTGGGTAGGCTTCGCACAAGGCTAATCGACGACCTGTTGAAGTTGTGTGAATCCACTATCGAATGTATACGGGCAACGCAGGACCAGGCATTACCCGAACCTTAGCAGAGGCCTATGTCCAGCAGTAGATATTTGTAAGCTGATTATGATTGCTTCGATAGTTCGATAGATATAGCTTACATCAGCATCTAGCCGACTCTGTGTACCCAAAGCGGTGAGCATCGCATCTAAAAAATATTTAACATTGATTATATCGTTCATTAAGACGGTAATTACTATGTCATTCGAAATCAGAAGATTTAGATATTTTAGAAGTCGTCGTGGCCTAAAGGATAAGACTTCCGTTGCATTCGTATCTAGCGATGCAACGGTGTTCGAATCCCGCAGGCGGGTACCAATTTTTCTAATGAAATACGTACTTCACAAATGTTCACGATTGACTTCCACGGTCAAGGAATAACATCGTGTAATAAAAATCAAACCCGCAAAATTATAATTTGCGTGAATACTGGTGGTAGGACCTCTTGTGAGTCCACACGGGTAGGTACCACCACCCTGCCTATTTCTACCGTGAAGCAGTTATGCGTTTCGGTTTGGAGGGTGGGATAGCCATTGTAACTATACTGAGAACTTAGAACTTATATCTCTAGGTGGGTGGCGCATTTACGTTGTAGGTGCAATGGGCTCGTCTACCCATCTAAGCAATAAAAAAAATTAAAAAAAAACAATCACTCGACTGTCAAAAATATATTTTAGAGAAGCTAGTCAGTTGGAATGCGAATTACGTCGAGTAGAAAGATGCGCTGCCGGGGGCTCAGAGATACGTGACCGAGCGCGGCTGGCCGCTGCAGCGCACGCTCGGGAAAAACGTTTAGCAGCCGCCGAGCTGCAGCACACCTCGCGGGAACTTAGCGCTGCGAACGGTATCTATACAGCCCACTGAGTTTCTCGCCGGATCTTCTCAGTGAGTCGCGTTTCCGATCCGGTGGTAGATTCTGCGAAGCACGGCTCTTGCTAGGGTTCGTGTCAGCAACGTCATCAGGTTTGAGCCCTGTGAGCTCACCTACTAGTTAAGGTTACGCTGAAACAGCCTCTCAAGGCTATCAGCTTAGGTAGGAAAATAATGTATCGTATATATTAATACGTAAAGCAAAAACTTTGTACCCCTTTTTACGAAAATTGCGCGGACAGAGGAGTAAGAAATTTCCCACACCTATAGAGACTACAGAGAAGGAGTGCAGAATATTAAAATTGCATAAAGTCTCTGGTCAAATTGAGAATAGTTTAATATTGTTTGTCTTTAGTATTATTTATCTATAGTGGAGTCTTGGCGAAATCTGCGATTATAGAAGTATAATAAATAGTATTTGACAATAGAATCATAATAGTGTACAAACTTATAATTTCAATTAATTATAGTTGAATTTCAACTACTGCGGGACCACTAGTTAGTCCTTAATTTGTATAATTATATAATATATATTTTTTTTTTTAGATTTGTTAAGTTACTAACATAGATATAAGTAATTACTACTAACAAAATGTTATGGTTTTAAAAAAAACTGAAATAAAGTATTAATAATAATAATAATTGACTTACATGAATACCTAAATATCACACATTCCTAATTGCTGTTTCAGCCGAAATAAACAAGTTGAAGGCGCTCGTTGCAGAAATGCAATTTCGATTATCAGATTCCAAAGATAGGATACTCTCTAAGGCGCTCGTCTCAGATGAGGAAAGTGTTCAACAGCTGCGTGATGCTTTAGAAACTGAACGAGCCGGAACTGAAAAGTTGGAGAAAGCGTTGGCCGCAGCTCTGGCTGATAACGCAGTATTGGCTGCAAAAGTGCACGCAAGTGACAATAACGACTCTCCAACTAAACTCAGTCTGTCACCTCCAACAGCTAATAATTGTACAAACATTTGTCCAATAGATACATTCTTGGCTGATTAGTGTGCTTAGTGCGAGTTTTTTAACGTTCTCGATAGCGTAAAAGTTAATCCAACTTTGTATGCAGTTGGAACAGCGCCCCTAGCGGCAAACATAGGCAAACGATCCCATTCCATACAAATATGAGCTAACTTTTACGCTATCGAGAACGTTAAAAAACTCGCACTAAGCACACAGATTAGTAGTTCCTATACTCACGGTGGCAATAAAGTGTAGCTCTTTAAATAAAAATTCAACAAAACTGATGGAGGTGCATTTTATTATTTTAGCCATAAACATAAACATTCCCCAAGCGAACATCAAACAACGCAATAGAGGTGTACGGATTTATATGGTATGAGGTCCATTAAAAAACAATGCCGTGGGAGTTACGTGTATGGGTCGTACGCTTTTTCAAAGTAAGAACTGGTTTACAAGCCGCCTTGTTGCAAATCTAAAAGGAGACAAAACGAATAGAAAAATCTGTACCAATTATATTTAAATATTCTAAAAGTTAATTTGGAAATTGGAAATTTTTATTCATCTTTCTGATGATGATGTTGATGATGACAATAGTGTAAGTTTCATTCAATTTTAAAATCAAACTTATAACGATATACATTTTAGAGTTGTTAGTCTTGTTTATGATCAACGACTTGACGTAAATGGTTTGTTAAACTGGTTCCCAGGAATGCACGTTAGCTTCGCAACAGATATCGCGAATCCACCATCTATAAATCTAAACCAAACTTTAAGCTCCAAAATTAATGTTGATGTTTAGCCATATTTGCCGGGACACCGAATATAAACTCTTTACACTCTAACATATTGGTAATTTATATCATAATATTTTTAAACAACTTATAAGGCGAATATCGTAAAAAACAGGCTCTCAACGTAATTCATTCCAAAGATTGACGTAGTTTGAAATATAAATATGGAAATTGAAATACGGAATTAAGGTACAGTATAGTTAGAGCTCTTAAACTGTCCCATGTTGAGGTCAGAAAAGTTAAAATACAACCAGGTCATCCTTTGACTTGCGAGGTGTTAACTGCCATACCTTGATGATATTAGGGCTTAATCAAACAATTATTGAGAGACGTCTGCTGCACTGGATTAATGTGGTACCTAGTATTACAAATAGGCAAGTGCAGTTGTATGTGCGGTATATACGGAATTGAATCGGTGGATTTTCGCAAGGCTTCTCGGCGCCCCACCTGCGGCCTGCGTGGGCGCTTCGTCACTCGCAACACAGGTAGGCACTAGTCAGTTGTAACATAGCACCGCGGCCGGTTCTGTCGCGCCCCCTTGATTTATTGCGAACTATGTGCATTCGAATGAAACGATCTGTGATACTATAGTGTTAAGTTTCATGTGTTAAATATCAGTTAAGTGTTACTGTGCAATACATTTTCAGAGAGGTGAGCCTACGCTAAATTACGCTGAAGCTATGTGAAGCTACGTAATCTCTATTTTTAAATTTCAAAACTTGATCATAATTGAATCAAGCAGACGTATCATTATAAAATAAATTAAGACGGATAGTATTGGGTAAAACAAGTAACTATTCGTCAACATCAAAACAATTGATAGTAAAGAGTGTACGAGATGATTCGCTCTTGCTGAGTATTACAAGTGATTGTTTTGTTGCGGTGGAGGTAAACACAGGTTGTGCATTTGCTCAGAAGACAGACATTTACTTTAGAGAGAAAGTTCCCATTTCCCAATCTACATACTCTTTGTACCAAGTAGAAACTTACGACTTATTAATATTGTTTCAATTGCAATGCAAAATTGAAGGATATACCAACTTCCAATAAAAAGGTTTCATATAATTAAAACACTTTCACGGCAAAATCGGTGTTCATTTTACAATATTTTTATTAGCACAAAAGGTTAAGCGAGCTTAGGTCTCACATGACGTTAAGGTGTTACCGGAATCTGTAATACTACGAGTATGACGCCGCCTACCTATCAAAGATACAATATGATATAATGCCTACTTTAATTAATTTTTGTATGGGACATCTGTATTTTAAAACATTTACTTGAAGCTCTTAAAAGCCCTAGAAAATACTAAGTCAATCATATTTAAATTTATTTCATTCGAAGTTGAGGAAGGCTGTTCCGCCCATGCAAATGTTGACATATACTGAGTCACACATACTGGGCCGCAAGGACACTGAGCTCAGTCAACATATGAATTCAATACATTAGTAATAAATCCAACACGATTGTTTATTGACAATAGAATTGTGAGAATCAATATCTGGGTGTTACACATTCGAATTTTTTCAAAGAAATTTTGATTTACATGTCATTGAACATACATTTGAATTTATTAGTAAGTTGAGAACATATGACAATTAACATTACAGATTGTGTCTACCTGCAACTTAATGTGTTGATTATATTTCTCGATGTTATTGTGTTTTTCGTGTTAAGTAATTTTTAAACTAAAGTTTCAACGTAGCTTTTAAAAGTCAATCCAAGTAACAGAATTTTACAGTTACAATTTTATCTATATTTGAATATAAGTATAATATAATAACAGACTCAGTCCCGAGAGCATTATATACCATTGCATACCCTATGAAAATAGAGAAAAAATGTTATTTAAATTGATCTTTAGACGTTGTCTACTGGGCTGCAACTTACAAAATATAGGATGCATTCACCGATATTCAGAGCATGACCACGCGAAGGCTTTTCAATGAAAACTTACTAAATGAATGAATGTTTTGCAGTACATTTTATTAGTCTATACTAATATTATAAAGAGGAAAGATTTGTTTGTTTGTTTGTTTCGAATAGGCTCCGAAACTACTGGACCGATTTGAAAAATTCTTTTTCCATTAGAAGCCGACATTGTCCCTGATGAACATAGGCTACTTTTTTTTCATTTTTTTTTTATTTTTTTTTTGGTTTCATGTGTGTTTTAATGTTTCCGAAGCGAAGCGAGGGCGGGTCGCTAGTAAAAAATAAAATCGAACGAGTGAAATAAAGATTAAAACCAGTTTAATGTTAAGATTTAACCGGTGATAATGCAGCCGTTTCCTGACACGGTCGTCCTAAGAAATCACATTTGCACTTTACTAATCTTTGCATTTAAATGTAATACTATAATATAACTTTAAATTAGCAGACTCGCCTGATCTATAGCTTTGACGTACCCACGTGGTTGGTATACGCCTTTATTTATAATAAGTTCACATTTCGTGAACCGGCAATCTAAAGCGAAGTCAGTGATTTTGGATGTATTACATTCCATTGTATGCAGCATTCCATACGGAACTTTTTTATCGTGATTTTTTATACAATCTCATGTCATCAATGTTAAGTACAAGTGAGTCACGAATCGCTTGAAACTTCTAGTTTCATAGAAGGACTTCGATTTTCTCTATATTTTTTTCCTTATGTTTTATCAGGAGTGCTTAGAGGAATTGTTTGAGGTGATATCTTCATCTATCTTCTTTTTACCATCGCACCTCTCACGATCGAAATTATTTTACACAATTATTTTATATAGAACCACAACAGTCATCGACAGTGCTTTTTTTCTACTTACTACCGCGCTGTGAAATGAACTTCCCACGATGGTGTTTTCTGAGCGCTATAAGATATCCTTATTCAAACGAGCCTTGATAAAAGTTTTTTTTTTTATTGCTTAGATGTGTGGACGAGCTCACAGCCCACCTGGTGTTAAGTGGTTACTGGAGCCCATAGACATCTACAACGTAAATGCGCCACACATCTTGAGATATAGTTCTAAGGTCTCAGTATAGTCACAACGGCTGTCTGACCCTTCAAACCGAAACGCATTACTGCTTCAAGGCAGAAATAGGCCTGGCGGTGGTACCTACCCGTGCGGACTCACAAGAGGTCCTATCATCAGTTCTAAGCAGTAGACAGGAACACACCACTGGTCTTTCTGACGTCCGTGAGCGATGGTGACCACTCATCGCCAGGTGGGCACATGCTTTTCTACCTACAGTGGCAACAAAAAAGTTTTAGTCCGATCAATTTTTTTCAGAGACAAAGACAAAAATATTTAGTATCTTTTATTTAGTAGCTCTTTCTACTCCGTTTATCAAACGATTTTACGTAGCTATTAAATTAAAGTGTTATAACTTAAGCAATTAAGAAACCGTGTATTTTCAACCTTACAAGAAAAATGACAATAATATAACAAAAATGAAAATAAAACTAAAACTTGAGGTGTCAGCGACAATGATCGAAATTCGACCAATAATGGATCTATATAGTGAATACTAGTTTTTAATAGTTAGTAAGTTAAAACCATTCGAATGCATTTATTAGTTGTGTTCAATCGTTTACAGATGACATTTTCACAAGCCTGTATTTTATGTTTCCAGAATTCATAGTCATGATTGAAAAAATCAAGACTCTACTCCTGTTCATTTTAAGCGTGCCAGCTTTAACGCAATGGTATGTCATCTTCTACAATTTTCAAATTAACATGTAATTTTTTTAATTTTGTTTAATTTTCTTATTTATTTTTTTATTGCTTTGATGGGTGGACGAGCTCACAGCCCACCTGGTGTTAAGTGGTTACTGGAGCCCATAGACATTCATAACGTAAATGCGCCACCCACCTTGAGATACAAGTTCTAAGGTCACAAGTATAGTTACAACGGCTGCCCCACTGTTCAAACCGAAACGCATTGCTGCTTCACGGCAGAAATAGGCAGGGTGGTGGTACCCACCCGCGCGGACTCACAAGAGGTCCTACCACCAGTAAAAATTTGTTAAAATTTCAGTATATCGGTTGTGGGGCCACAAATATTGCGGCCATTTAGTTCATACAGTGTTGCTATAGCGGGAGGCTCCAGGGCATACACGTTGTATGTGGCAGTAGAAGGAAGACGAGAGAATGGGGAACAGTTCTCACAAGGTCGCGAGGTACAAATACCCGCAGCATCCGCAAGACTAATAGAGCTTGAAGTAAGTTCATAGTTTTGTGCTTTAATATTTGAAACTATTTTATTTACTCTGTGTAGCTTAAAATAATATACTATGTGCATCATTGTTATTAAGCCAAGTCGTTGTAGATATAGAAAATTATACATGTTGCTTAACGACTAAAAAAACACGCTTAAATATCCAAGCGAACTGACAGTTAATTTCTATTATTTTTTTGTTCTATTGATACTGGTCAGCAAATTAAAGCAAAGTTAAAAATATTGTATAGCCAACGGATTGATTGGAAATATTCTTGTGGAAAATTTCCAATTAATCGGATGTCTTTCCAATTAATTCAAGAGAATTCGGTGACAACGTAATAACTTCCAAAGATTCAGTTACATACATGCATCAAAAAAAAAACACATACCAAGTTAATAATGTCATGTTAAAAAGGTCGTGTAATGATGGGTGAGTACCACCGTCATCCCTATTTCTGCTACTAAGCCAATATGCCAATGTGAAGGGTAAGGTAATTTGAAGCTTTTATTTTGTGGCTTATGCGGTTGCATTCACTTTATGAGTTATTCCATACAAATATTAGTCTTGCTGTTAGAATAAGAACTGTAGAGGGCTTGTTTGTCAGACTAATTAATAAATATGTATATTTGTTTTACCTAACAAAAATACAGAGAAATTTTGTTAACAACAACCACTGTATCAAAAAGAAAATAATAATACTGAAGTGACTGGGCTGTTCCGAGGAATTTATCGAGACAATCCCTATATCTTCTTTTTATCATCCCACCGTCCACGATTTCAAAGTTCATCTCTTCCACGATGGTTTTCGATCGCTATAACATTTCCTTCCATAAGTAAAGCTTGACGAGAACCCTCAACAATAGGTAGCTTGGCTGTGACAACGATGCTGATGTCCATGAACGGTGGCTATTCACCATCAGATGAGCCATATGATAAACGGCAATTAAAAGAAATATCAAAAAGAGCAAATATTAAATGAGCCGCAGAAAGCTATAAGTATTACAACGCACTTATAGATCGGTGACCCGGGGCCGGGTCGGTACTCGCTGGTTGCGCGGTCTACCTCAGGACCGCTATTCTCTTCCTCCGCGCCACTGACCTACCAACCGAGAAGTTTCTGCGTCTTTATACAGACAGACAAACGAATCTACCAGCCCGGCGACACCATTAACTTTAGGACTATCGCTTTGGACAAGTAAGTATTGCAACATAAGGTTCTTGATTGTCTTTGAAATCGAAATACGGGCGTACTAAATATAGTATAGCCTGAGAACAATAGCCGTCACTAGTGTAATTATAATTTTCAATGAAACAAAAAACTTTCGTTTTCAATAACATCACTAATATAAGAAAGTTTGTGTGCGTGAGATTACGTCGTGTGATTACAAGACGGTCGTTAACCTCGATGAGCGCACGCAGAACTTCAATCATTTTTAACGTATTTATGTTCAACTGATGGACAAATAAATTTAAAAACGAAATTAGTGTAACTGATACTTTAACTTTGTTAAACCAAGTTTGTCTATCGTCTCACATAACCCGCGTGCCCCTTAGACGTGGACACCTCCTATGAGGTTCGACCCATCAAGTTTATCCATCGCTGGAGTCTTACTCATCTTCAATTCATATATTCAACGTTATAAAACTTCTAAATTATATTCGTTTTCAGATACCTTTTACCACTTTCCGGCACTGCGGATATAAGTATACTGGATGCCGGTGGTTCGTCTATAAGAGAATGGGCCGGTCTTACTATAGACCGAGGGATTATAAGCGAAGAGCTCATATTAGCTGATGAACCTACTCTAGGAGAATGGAAGATACAGGTAGGTACTTAACTAGTAATTAAAACAACACCAATTTGCTTAACGTTACAGAGATTAATACTCGAAACATCATAGCGTATCTTTAAATCAATTTATTCCATTGAATTGATATTTTTTTCAGTCATTATTTATTTTTATTCTCATAGAAAAATATCAGTCATTACATTAACGATTTAGTTCACGGATTATGGCCTCCAAAATCATCTAAGCTGAACCGCCCACTAACAACTGATGACCTCAGTAGAAACATCTAGAATGTTTTTTATAATATTGTGTAACCAACAATTAGGTAGAAGTACGTGGGCAGAAATATTCGAGAAATGTACTGGTGGCGGACTACGTGCTGCCGAAGTTTAACATGGAAATGAAGATACCCAAGGAGGTGCTCTTCAGCGATGGAAGGTTCAATATCAACGTTACTGCTAAGTGAGTTACCGTCTTTATAATTTACTATAATTAGCTATGTTTTAACAAATATTTATCTGCATACTAGAAAACCAAGACACGTAGGTGAAAAAAATGTTTAGAAGAAATTTTAATGTCACTTGTGTGTTTGACGTGCGTTTATGTCGATTACTATTTTTATTTTATTTTGTTTGGAAGACAAACAGTGAACTGAAACTATATAACATAAATATCTATATATTAATACGTGAAGCAAAAACTTTGTATCCCTTTTTACGAAAATTGCGCGGACGGAGGAGTATGAAAATTTCCACACTTATAGAGAATATAGAGAAGAAGTGCACAATGCTAATTTTTTTTTAAAATAATGCATATAAGATACATTAAATCAATAAAGAAAACATTACACACACTACATACCATGTATTTGATGCACACACACATACATGCATACTATTTATTGTCAAACTTTTGTTCTTTACGTCTGTTGTCAAGTTGAGAATAGATTAAATATTGTTTGTCTTTGTTAATATTTTTTATAGTGTAGTCTTGGCGAAATTTGTGATTATAGAAGGATAAAATACAATCATAACAGTGTAAAAATTTACAATTCCAATTAATTATTGTCGAATCTCGACTACTGCGGGACCTCTAGTATAAATAAACTATCTAACAGCTTGGCACGGAGTACGCAAATAAAAAGCACTTTTATCTATCATACTAGTAAATAACCAATCAGATACATACCTACTATGTGCAATTGATTCTAAATTTTACTTATTAATGTCATTAAATTTTATTGAAACAACAAAGAAAACCTGATTTGCCCAACTTTGATTACTGTGCGCAAACAATTTACGTTTTAATTTCTCATGCTGAAACATTTGTTTGATGAGCTAAATGTGGTTATATTTTCGAGGGCCTTCGGCTCGACAACAAAGGGATACCTAATAAGATTTCCGTTCTGTAAAATTACTGCGTACGACGCCGGCACAAAGGCGCGTCAGTTTTTATTAACGTAATCTATAAACCGATGGTGGTTCTTGAAAAACAATTTGGGTTATTACGTAAATAAATCTAAATTATTATGTAACTCTGCTTCTTAGCCGATGATGTTTCAATTTATACGTTATTTGAAAATTAATAGTTTCGTTTCTTTGTTTCGTGTTATATGCATTGGCGGATCTTTTTAATTAAATTCGAACAGTTAATATTAGATGCTTCAAGACTGTTTTCTGGTATAATTTCTCGTGCTTACGACTAAGCCGAGGCGTGAGTAGTTTCAACAGATGAAAGTATCTATTCATGTAAGATTTCGCGATGATCACAACGCAGTGTAGTTAATTTCGATTACAATATTTCATAAAATCTCCGTGAATCCTTTCATTCTGTTATGATTTCGATAATACATACATAATGAGATAATCATTATACAAAATCGTGATATACATTTTATTATTCTAAGCCATACTAAAATGTGTATTATGTACACAAACAATTTTCACAAGCAATTTAGCATCTTTGAAATCGCATATTGTACCTGGATACTCGTAGAGATTATGGCTTGTAATATAGAGTATAACGAGCTACATGTATAACCATTCCTATGTGCAACAAAGTGTGAATGCGTTCAATGAATATCGATAAATTAGTATTATAATATATTTCAGACATTTCAACGGACTACCAGTCCGCGGTGAGGTAACGTTCTCTGCATATGCCGTATTTTTCTCTGGCCTCCTGCAACCAGTAGTTGGTTCACCAGCCAGAAAGGTAGCTGATATAAACGGACAAGTAGAAGTGACCTACGACCTCAAAACGGACCTTGATCTCGCAGAAGACGCAGCGAGGCCACTTGTAGTAGAAGCTATCTTAGAAGAAAAAGATACGTTGATAAAACAGAACATATCCTCAAGAATTCTACTGCTCAGAACTCCTTACAGATTGAAAGTTACGGCTCCGGAGTATTTCAAGCCTACACTGCCTTATATTGTTCAGGTTAGAGGAAAGCAATAATGTTACGTACAAAATTAAAACTATACAATAATAATAATAGCAATCCAAAAAAACGCAATTAAAGAGTTTCTTTATATAAAACCATTGAGATAGCTATAAGGAAAATATTCGGAATATGAGAATATAATTCAACCGACGTACGGGTCTTATTATACGAGATGTTGTGTGTGTTCGCCAACTACCTTTAACTTACATTGCGGGTTTAGAGTTAAACATAAAACTATATTGATTTTAGTTTATTAATTTAGTATTTAACGTCCTTTTAGGCTACAAATAACTTATAACTAAGAGCATTTTTTTCAGATTGAAGTGGTAGATACTTCGGGACATGCAATGGAGATAAACGATGAAGTAACAGTAGAGAGACTCTGGGACGATGGTGCCCCAGTTAATATTACAACATTGCCGCTTAAGAATGGCCTTGCTACTTACACTTTAATATCCGATGCTGCGCATGTCAATTCTACACTTAATTTGGTGGTAAGAGAAATTAGCACATTCGTGAGAATTTATCTTAATGCGATTCGCCTTTTTTCATTTTTTAATCCTTTACTTGAAAAAAATGAATCTCGATATATTTGCTGTTTTTGGGTATCACTAATTTCATGTATAGGGAGGCGTCCTAAAAAGACATAAATGGACCGTGTCAAAGATGTGTGTGAATGTGACTGAAAGAAGAGTGTGAGTGCAGATATGACGTATGATAGGCCTGAATAGAAATAGAAGACAAGCAGCGCCTCCATACAGTAAAAGGACAATAGGAACTAGGTACTAGGACTATAGGACATATAGGAAAAAGACAAAAATAAGTAAGATGTCACTAATTTCATCAAATCTCAAGAGAATTCTAGCTCGATCACGTAATTTGAAGTGTGTTAAAATGACGATCATACGAAATCGATTAATTTTACAGATAAAATACAAGGAGGTCACGGAAAGAGTTGTAAATGTCCAAAGGAATGATTATTCCGGAGGTCAGTTCCTGACTCTCGAAATGCTAACAGCGGCGATCTCACCGGGAGGTGAAATGCGAGCCCGGGTTACTGCCACTGAACCAATGGATATCGTGCATTACGTTGTTATTGGACGAGGAGAAATCCTGCTGGCTAACACTTTAGAAGTTAGTAATTTTTTTAAATATTTTCTTAAGATCTTAGATTTTACTTGAAATAGGATAACGACCAATAACTTCGTAACAAAATCTGAAATTTTATATTGTCAACAAAAACGGGTGACCCGTGGCCGTCTCCATTGTAAAGGCTATCGAAGCTCATGAAAATAATTAATCGGAAGCATAAATAAACTAGCTTTTGGTCAAATGGTACGACGTTAACAAGAAAATACAGAAATCAACTTAAACAATTCCTCAGAGCACTTTTCATGGATCATACCGCATCTACCGACAACACACGAAGTACTAACTTTACCCTGTGCACTTAGAGGAATAAAAAACTGAATTCTTCTTTATTAAATCAATTGAAAGCTTGGAAGCTCAGGCCTGGAGACTAGACCGATTCACTTGGGACCGATCCTTTGCAAAACCTTCCATACGAGATATCCACCAATTTAATCCTGATTGGCCCAATCTTAGAGGAAAAACAACCTGTCGACATCGAATTGGACTAAAATCTATCAAAGAAAAGTACTATTTATGAACAGTACTAATGGTATAAAACTTCAATATTTTTTACTAGTTGAGTCCAGCCCGGCGTAGCGTGGATATTAAGGTGTCGGTAACGCCGGCCATGACGCCGGGGTGTGTGGTGCTCGCCTGGTACCCGCGTCTCGACGCCGCCACCAGCACGGTACTGTCTGCTGCCGTGTATGCTCCTCTGAACAACTTGCTACAACATAAGGTAATCAAGAGTTTCACTCGCAACCCTATTTTTCAATTGCGCAACTAAGTATTGTATTATAGGGTCTTGGAGGATCCGTCGACTATAGTCTATTACCTCAAAATTACACACCCAAATTATTATTCTTAACTAGAAATATTTAAATTATTTAGTTCTAAGTAATCATTATTTGAAATCGAACAACAAGGCAGTAATGTTTCGGCAAAAATACCTCTTTATCTATCTAATTTTAGGTGGCTCTCTCCCCCCTTTCGCCGTCTGGAGCGAATCTCAAGCCGAACAGCTTGACGGATTTACGCGTGACCGGAGAGCCCGGATCCCACGTCGCCATACTCGGAGAAGACACAAACGCTGTAGTAGCTGGACTTAGTGGAACGGACGGACGCGGCAACGGACTTGATATGTATACGGTGAGTCTTTGTAAAGACTGCATAAATTGTGGTTGCTGAGCTGGAAGGTCGTATATTTAATCCCCCAGATCGGGCAAGCTTCCGTATGATGGTCAAGCGTGTTTGCTCTTTTTCTACGTGTTTTAGTCTATAATAATAATACTTGACCTGAAACCTAACACTTACAGAAGTATGTAAAAAGCTGCTATATTAAACACGTGCAGAATCGTAAGAAAGTTTCTGCAATTAGATAATCAACCACATAATGCAATAGTAGAATACACTTAATTGGCCAACCCCAAGAAACCGTGACATTTACTTGAGCGAGTCCGTAAATGTCACTAAAGTACTACCAGCGCAAGCTGAAAAAGTAAAAATTTAAATAAAAATAATAACAACTCATAGCTACTGTATATTATTTGGCCAAAAGCCCGTACATACAGTTCTACCGGCTCTGTCGACAGACTGAACTGAGAGAGGGGAAACCTATGAACATAATAATAATAATATATATGTCTATATTTAAACTATAAAAGTATTAAGTAGTTTGGGGTCATGTGACTACGTTGTTTTATTCCTTAGACAACTGAAAGAGCTTACGACCCACCTGGTGTTAAGTAATTACTGAAGGTAATAGACATCAACCACATAAATTCCGTGATTCGCCTAATGACATGAGTTCTAATTCTCAGTTATATAGTACATCCAATACATTAAAGCTTCACGGCAAAAATAGACAGGGTGATGGTACTTACACGTGTGGACTCAAAAGAAGCACTATCACGTGTAATATCGTCTGATTATTTATTTATTAGAAAACAAATGTCGACTTGAAATTTCAGATCGAACGAGAAGTAGAAAGCTTCAGCGGCCTAAAGCATTCGGTATTCAAAAACGAAGACCACCTTCCCGGAATGGGTATAGATTTAGGAGGATACACGGCATCGGACGTATTCAAAGTGAGCGTAAATTTTTGTATTTCCCGTATATTTTCTGAAGAACATACATATATAATTTCATATTTTCTCTCTTCTAGAACTCCGGACTTGTGATTTTAACGGATGGCGTCATTGTGCAAAATATCGATGGTGAGTAATCTCAAATTGTTTGTTTTTAACAATCGTCCAGTTGCGTCAGTTTTTGTTTTACTTGGTAATATTTTGTATAAGTGTTGTTTAAGTGACTCACAACGTTGTTCCTAGTGGTACAATCTACATAACTTCTTTTTTAACACGCTTTTTTCAGTATAATACTTTTTAATATTAAATAATGCTATAGATAAAGTATGTTTTCTACATGTTCTCCAATTTTGATTTTTAAATGATGTAAAATAGACACGCTGAAGCATATTTAAGTAGATACCACCGTTCTGGCTATTAATGCCGCGAAGCGGTCTAGCGTTATTCTTTGAAGGGCACTAGTAGAACAGCCGTTACACTGTATAAGTATATTGGACCTCCTATCTCAAGGTGGGTAGTGTCATTCACTTCGTAAACGTTTAAGCGGTAGGCAGCGGCTTGGCGCTGCCCCTGGCATTGCTGAAGTCCATGGGCGACGGTAACCACTCACCATCAGGTGGGTCGTATGCTACTCTGCCTACAAGGGCAATAAAAAAACGCTGGCAGTTAAATTGGTGTTAAATAACCATTTAACAGTAATTTAACCGCGAGCGCTATAGACTATCTACAAAAAATATATTATCAGAAAGAAAAAAAAACACCTACAAAAAAAATATATTCTAAAACAAATTAATATGAATTAAAAATTATACAAATTCTTCTATAACTTAATATTACGATAATATAATGTAGTTGCAATTATTGTTATTTTTGGAATCGATGTCAGTCAAGGTACATAGATTTGTAACTATATATATACGTATGTAGCTTAGTTATAGGTGACATGTGCTTATGTCGCACGTGCGATTTGACGAGGCCAGAGGCGAGAGCGGGGCCACGATAGCATAAAAAAAACATTCTAATTGAGAACCTCCTCCTTTTTTTAAGTCGGTCAAAAAGATGCTTAAGGCACATACTATTACTACGGACGAGTTTAAGGCACGTAGTAACCAAGGTCGTGTACCTTTGTAACTTTGTAATAAATAGTTTAAGATTACTCTTGACCTTAATTTTTTTCTTTAACTAATACTTTACAGAACTATTTAAGGGTTATTATCATTAATTAAAAAAAAACTTCGGTAACAATGATACATGACTATTCCATTCCTTATGAACTGGCGGAGGACAAATATTTTTAAGTGCGGCGAATAGTTCACTTTGTTAAAGCATAATCTGTGATGGGATTGCGACTACTACGATTAGATACAAGCTTAAAAGTACGAATTGAAGCCCGGCAAGCAACAGAAGTCTATGGACAACGGCAACCACTCACCATCAGGTGGGCCGTATACTCGTCTGCCTACAAGGGAAATAAAAAAAAAAGTACAGCACTAATGCTATATTCCGATGCCCTAAGTACACTGCAGACTAAACGACTATTTAATGTACTCAGCGTCAGCACAAAACAACATTGTTGACTTGTTCATGTTTTCAGATAATTTACCATCGGATTCTAAAGTAGAGACTGGTACGAGGGCTCCACTAGCGGGACCGTACGCTTTCAGCCGCCTCCCCCCTCCCCCCTCCCCGCGGTACTACCTCACCGTCACACCGCAACCCACTTGGGCAGCCACCAACTTTACTATTGGGTAAGGATTATGTCCCTATAAAAAATAGCTCTTCGAACTTAAGAAACTGTGCATGTGCGTTCCAAGTTTGAAAGATACGTGTTAAAAGTATACTAATGGAATTTCTTATCCCAACGTCTTTGTTCTATTTATTATTCTCGTATGGCTCATTTTACATTTCTATTAGTTGTAAGGAAATTTTGTTTTAAGGAATTTTAAATTTAGAAATTGAATTTGGAAATGGTTTTGAAAATGGAATTGAATTTGAATTTGAAATTTTGTTTCTTAGTAATGATGGACAAGGCACGAAAGAGCGCTGGACCCCAACGTCACCAGGAGAATATGTGGTAGGGGCGTTCGCCGTTCATCCCACCCTAGGACTGGGGGTTGCCGAACCACAGAGATTCACCACGTCCGTTCCGTTATCCATTACCGCGGAGCTCCCTGCAAGCTTACAGAAAGGAGAAACAGTGGCCGCAGTCGTCATACTGAAAACATCACTGGCCGTGGACACTTCCGTTGAAGTCACTTTCTACAACAGCGACCAATACTTCGAATTCGAGCCTTTGGACAACGACGTCGACTCTGCGAAAAGTAAGCTTAGTTTTGAATCTTTCACGACGGCTTAATGAAATTGTTCGAAACAATGGGTTAAAATATAACGCCATATGTCATAATAAAACTGCTTGGCTGCAGTAAAGTGTGTCAGTGTGGTGGCCCATAATAATGGCATCTCCCTATTACTTCCCGCGGGTGTTCGAAAAGGCTACTAAGGGGGATTCACTGGAGAAATAATAAGTGCGTTCTTGAAGTCATTCGTATACGTGCACGTAGGAAAAAATTCTGAAGTTAAAAACAATGTTCGCCCGATGTGAGAATCGAACCCACGACACTGAACGCTATAGTCAGGGTCGTTAGCTACTGCACCACCAACTCAGTCGAATTGAGAGCCTCTTCTTTTTTTAAATCTCTATTTATAAAAATGAATTGCTGTTCGTTAGTCTCGCTAAAACTCGAGAACGGCTGAACCGATTTGTTGTCCCGTCGGACGGATTCCTTCTGTTTGTTTTAAGTTAATTTTATACAAAAGTTTAGGTCTTTTATTTATCAATTGAGGCAGTACGAAGTCTGCCGGGTCAGCTAGTCAGTTAATAAAAAAGATAGCTGCGTTATAGTAAGTTATGTGTCAGAGATCGAGTTGTTCCGTCGCGAGCGGGTGACGGTGCCGGCGCGCGGCTCGGTGAGCACCGCCTTCCTTGTACGCGCCGTCCGCATCGGGGACGCTCCCATCATCGTCGAGGCCACCGGGAACGGGGTCTCGGACTCGCTCTTCAGGACCATCCATGTTAAAGTATGCCATACATGTATAACATTTGTTAAGTAATGTTAGCGGTGCTCGGAAGTCGACGAATATCGTTTAGGTATACGTTGCGTGACGTAACAGCGTGTATTTGCGAGAACCAGAGCTAGCCACGCCCTGTTCTTTCCAAATTCATGTCACAATTTCAATATTTTTTCCTATGCTTAAATCGGTTTTTTTATTGCTTAGATGAGTGGACGAGCTCACAGCCCACCTGGTGTTAAGTGGTTACCGGAGCCCATAGACATCTACAACGTAAATACGCCACCCACCTTGAGATATAAGTTCTAAGGTCTCAGTAAAGTTACAACGGCTGCCCCACCCTTCAAACCGAAACGCATTATTGCTTCACGTCAGAAATAGGCAGGGCCGTGATTCGTACCCGTGCGGACTCACAAGACGTCCTACCACCAGCAATTGAATTTGGAATATTAAGATGATTGAACTCGAGATAGATAATCGAATTTTATAAATGCCTATAAAATTAAGCACGCTTTCAAATTATGGTCTGTGTGCCAGGATGGATACGAAGAGGAGGTGTGGAAGTGGAGTCTGATCGACGCGCGGCGCGGCGTGGGTCGTGCGAATATATCGCTGGAGGCTGCGGCGGGCGTGCGCGTTAGCAGTGTGTCGCTGCAGACGGCTGGCGACATGTTGGCGAGCGCGTTACACGCCGCGCGCACGCCGCCGTCGCCCGCCGCCGACCCGCCACAAGCGGCGCGTCCTCTCGCGCTCGCGTGCGTGTTACTCGACTATCTACAGGTGAACGACATCAACATCTATTACTGAGTGCAAAGCTACCGTACATAAAAACTATAACAGATGACAGGCACCTACATTTCAGGTCTGCAATAACTTAAAAAATATTGCATTAGTATAGTCCGATGAATCTTTAATTAATGATCTCGTGTAGCACTCGTTTATAAGTGACGGCGAGCACATCTCATTTGAGTTATCTTAACGAATTTGTTAGTATAAATATACGTGGTTTTCATTAGGCTACTGGGCAGGAAGAAGCAGGACTTATACAAGAAATGCGAGCTCTAGCATCAATTGGATACCAGCGTTTGATGGCGTATCGTCGAGCCGATGGATCATTTGCATCAGAAACCGATAGCGAGGCCGTAGGTGACCCGTGGTCAGTATGCACAAAAATATAAAAAAAATTATGCTTGCTTCAGTTGGTAGATCTAGAGCTTAAAAAGTGGAAATCAAGCCTGGTTCCTATTTAAAAAAATGTATCTGTGATGAAAATCTAATAGAGATGGGTTGGTCTAATGATAGTTAGTCCTGGCTGAGCTCCTGCTCGTCCACCTGTCCTGGTGAAACTGGAAAGGCCTCGAGCCACCAGTAATTCCTGAATCCCAAAAAAAATACATTTTTTGCAACGAGTTTTATGGAGTACGTGTTTAGTTACATATAAGACGTAGTAAATAAAAGTTAAATGTTATGATTTAGGATGACAGCTGTGTCATTACGGTGGTTGTCTCGGTGCGGGAAGTACGTGGAGGCATCAAGCAGCGCGAGCGCGGGCGCGGCTCGGTGGCTGGCGGCCGCGCAGGAACAGGACGGCTCCTGGACTACACCCACCTCTACACCTAACGACCCTCGGGCACAGACCACCCTGCCACTCACTGCACACGCACTACTCGCTTTACAGCAAACGAAGGCATCTAGATTCATACTTACCATTTCTTCAATTCATAACTGATGATTGATCAATTATTGAATCAGTATTATAAACAGTACTAGCCGTACTCGCCCGCTTTGCTGGGCATTTAAAATTAACATTATTATTTAATGTCATTATTATTAGGGAGTCCAACACTCATATAAATATTAGCCTATCCATTGAGTACATGTATTTTCTACATGGATACCAAATTTCAAGTTAATCGGATGCATGGTTCAGTAGTTATAACGGAACATCCATAAAAACCACTGTTGATATTAGTATAGATTTGTATTGATTAGGTTATATTGAACATTAATGTAAAATTCTCCAGGGCAGCGATAGTTTGTTTAAAAACAACATTAATAAAGCTGTGGACTACCTGGCGCGCGGGCTGACCGCGTCGCTGGACGCGTACTCACTGGCGGTGTCGGGCGCGGCGCTCGCTGCGGCGCGACATCAACACGCCACGCTCGCGCTACAGATCATGGACAAATACACTAACACTACTGGTCTGTACCAATCTATAAGTTAATCATTAAGATGTGAAAGGACATAAACGTTTTACTTAGAAACAAGAGGTACAAGGTCAAGTAAAAATTATGCAACGCCATTTCACATCGACTATATACGGCAATTGTTTAAATAGTCCGACTTCCTATAACAACAGTATTTTCCGCAAAAATGTTCCGCATTAGTTTCTTTCAAAAAAATCGCGTTATTATCTAAATATAATTTGGTTTCAGGCGGCTCGCTGTACTGGAGTCGCGGAGTGTCAGGGTCTGAGTGGCGCAACCCCTGGCTGCGATACAACAGCTTGGCGCTGACGACAGCTGCGTGGGGTCTCCGTTGTATGCTCGCTGCACGGCTACTGGACGAATCCATTCCGGTCGTCAATTACTTACTTCAGTATTCACCAAGCGATCCTGATCCTGACGTTGTATGTATTAACACGATAAACCAAAACAGATTTTAAACTTTTTATCGAATTTTCAATCTAAATAATAATAATCCGAATTATTTGTTAAGGTGGACGCTTTAGCTCAGTTTGCTGAAACAATACGATCATCTTCGAAACTGCGGATCTCAGTAAATGTGACCGGTTCAGAAGAGACCAGACAGTTCCAGATTGGTGAAAATAACGCGCTCATCATACAGACACAATCGGTATTTTCATATTTTTTTTTATTTTTTTTCTATTTACTGAATTTTTTTTTATTTTTTTTTATTGCCCTTGTATGCAGACGAGCATACGGCCCACCTGATGGTGAGTGGTTACCGTCGCCCATGGACTTCAGCAATGCCAGGGGCAGAGCCAAGCCGCTGCCTACCGTGAATATTATTTTGATTTCAAAGAGCTTCGATTTGTTAGTAGAGTTTGGAAAAAGTTTCTGGTATAATTAAACAAAATCAAGACCAATCAATACTTTGGACTTGAATGTCAGACTAGACTCCAAATAATTTCTGAAGACCATATGAACATATCCTTTTGTCTACACCAAATACCTGAATACCAACCACCTTATGACAATAGGTCGAATACTCAGGTACATTTGAATAAGGACACGCTCTTCAAACACGACTGTCTCAGAAGGTTGATCGAATATAGATAGACATCTAACTAGTAGAGCTATATGTGGACGGCAAGTAGTGGGAATTAGTGTTTGAAAAATTTACGTAGGTTGAGATTTTACTATAAAAATGACTGATTCAGAACTTAAAAGATTGGCAAAATAATCGTAGTTTAAAAAAATGAGCCATCGTGAGAAAACTGGCAAATGTGAAACATTGATGTTATTTTGTACAAGTATGGATAGTTTAAGTAAAAGGATAGTGTACGACAGGAAATTCATGTGGCATAATAAAAAATAAAATATTATAATTAAGAAACAGTCGCTTGCGCATAGCTACTCGTCACCACTCCGTAAACACTACTACATATAGACTGTATATATTTACTATCATGTAGCAAAGCGACGCGTCGCCACAACATTTGTCGCCGCGCCAGCAATCGGTTGTATGTGCTGCTATAGATGTTTCACATCAAAAGTTTTGCGTGTTACCGGTCACTGTCCTCGTCGAACCCGTCGCTTGCGACGAAGGGCTCGACGAGCGAATTAACCCACAGACATAGCCCACTGAGTTTCTCGCCGGATCTTCTCAGTGGGTCGCGTTTCCGATCCGGTGGTAGATTCTGCAAAGCACTGCTCTTGCTAGGGCCAGTGTTAGCAACACTCCGGTTTGAGCCCCGTGAGCTCACCTACACATTAGGGTGAAGCTGATATAGCCTCTCAAGGCTATCAGCATAGGTAGGGAAAAAAAATCGCGTGTTACAGATCCGCGGCAGCAGTGCGGCGACAGCGAGCGCCAGTGCGGTGTCGGAAGGTCGTGGAGTCGCGGTGGTAGGACTGCGCGGCATCGGCGTGTCGCGGGCGACGGCTGCGTGGCCGCGCTACACGCTCGACCCGCGGCGTGACATGCGCTCCACGCCGTACCGGCTCCAACTCTCCATCTGCTATGGGTACTTACACGCTATTTATGACGCAGATACTACGTACGGTACAAGTCTATGTAACGTATGATACCGAAGTAATAAAAAACCGAGACTACAGACTCCGCGTAACTTCCTTTAATCGTGTTAACAGTACGAAAACATTCACAACAGGGGTTTCGTCTTAGGATATAACCGTTTTTCCGAGAGTCTGTTTAATACTTGTTAAACTTGTTAGAGTATACCAGACATACTCAGCTCGTACATTAATGACTCTTGAAAATTTGGAGCAGGTTCGTCGCTCAGAGTAACGACACAAAGAGCGGATTGGTGTTGATGACCGTACAACTTCCATCCGGATATTTAGCCGATATAAACACCATTTCGGAACTAACGGTACGTTTATTTTCTCTTACAACGAAAATGCATTACGAAATTATACCTTGGTATATATATATATATATTTTTTGTTGTAACACTGTTGCAGTCAGCGTCACAAGTAGTGCGTGCACGTGTAACGGCGGGGGGTGCGCGTGTGGTGGGGTGGGTGCGAGCGACACGTGCGGAGACCTGCGCCACGCTGTCGGCACCGCGAGCTCTGCCCGTCGCACACCAGCGCCCCGCCTGGGTTACACTCACCGACCTCTATGACTCCAGTCAGTATCAGCTATACGATTTATCCACCACATACACACCGCTGGGATCCATAGGGGTGATAAAAGGGATCCTAGCGCTATCATTGACATTATCACGCATCGTCTAAAAGCGTTTCATAATCTATTAAATTCATAATATTTAGTTTCCGATTGTGGTAGATTTAATGAATCATGCATGAATGTATACAGCAATAACAGGGTGGAACACCATGGTTCTTAAGGAAAGAGGATCTCCATGATGACCTGGAGCTTGACTCAATCAGTAAGTATACACAGTCAGGATTAATGCGCCACTTTGAGAAGGCGGTACGACAGGAAAATCCTTTTGTTGTGGGCGCCGGAAATTACATATTCGACCCTGTGGACCGAATGGTAAACAGTCGACGTCGCCAGACACGTCATAACGGATCCTCCCGATCCATTAACGGTGCTTTTAGGTACCTCAAGCACCGGTCACCGTCCTCGCCGAACCCATCGCTTGCGACGAAAGGCTCGGCGAGTAAACTAGCCTATGCCACACAACCCACTAAGTTTCTCGCTCGATCTTCTCAGTGGGACGCGTTTTCGATCTGGTGGTAGGTTCTGCGAAGCACTACTCTAGCCAGGGCCAGTGTTAGAACCTGCGTTTTGAAGCCCGAGAGCTCACCTTTTTTTTATTGCTTAGATGTGTGGACGAGCTCACAGCCCACCTGGTGTTAAGTGGTTACTGGAGCCCATAGACATCTACAACGTAAATGCGCCACACACCTTGAGATATAAGTTCTAAGGTCTCAGTATAGTTACAACGGCTGCCCCACCCTTCAAACCAAAACGCATTCACCTAGACGCTAGGCCAAAGCTGATATAGCCTCTCAAAAAAACAAAAACTTTTAATACTGTTAATACTGGAGTTACAGTATAATCCTTCAATCCCGATAATTACTTAAAAAAAATTTAGTACCTATATTACTAAAATGTTATGTGCGCGCAGGTCATCGCGCCCGTGTGTTCTACGAGGCGGTTCCGAGTTCGTCGTGTGACGTATGCAGCGCGTGGCCGTCGTGTAGCCGCGCGTGCGGTGCCGCCGCCTCGCAGCGAGCCGACCCGCCCCGCGACCCGCTCCGCAACCCCTCGCAACCAGACTCCGCACTCCTGCTCGCGCCACAACTAGTTGCCATACTCGCTACTGCTCTGCTTACCATATTAATACATCTGTGATATCACCACTATACAGATTATATATAAATTGTGATATGATAAAATTAAATAATAACGTAAACCTTCCTTACAAATATTAAAGGTTAAGGACAACTAGTGCAAACTGTGCACACCTAGTTTCATCTGATGGTCTATTCGACAGACAAATCCTGAATCATACTACCGATGATTATAAAAATACTGGCATATCCGCATAGTGAACAGGGGAACTGTTTTCGAAAGCAAAACGATAACGTTGTCTCGATATGTCGCAACAAATTATCCTGATTCATTTGGCACATCACCATTTTGTGAACCGGCAATTTAAAGCAATCTCATATAATTTAACAAATACAGGGTGCGTGTTGAAAAATATATAAAATCGGTATTTTTTCTTGTATGAACATACTTTAATAACAACCTGTGTGAAAATTATCTAATACAAACATTAGAAATAATGCACAATGGTGTGTCATTAAAGTACTTTCAGACACCGCATTCCCAATCAACATTATGTTTTTTTAAGTACATGCTGTTTAATTTATTGTTTAATTTAAATGTATCTTGGATAAATAATTATTTATTCCCAAATGAATGTATACAGAAAGCAATACAGTTTATACCGTAAAGGTGCTTCAAAGACTGTCCCACAGACTTAATTAACTCGAGTAGCAAATGGAGATTAAAACTAGATTTTATTTTGTTTATCTCACATTACTAATTTAATAAGAATTGCCTATTTTATGCTAAGGAAGGAGTGTTTATATTATAAATAACAAAATAAAAAACTTAAAATGAAACTTTTCCATTTCATGGGTTGTAAGGCAACGGTTCCCGATGCCACAAACGGTATTCATATTTTATACTCCAATGCGGACGGACGCCAGTCGCTAGTGTCAGCTGATTTTCAATGTGTTACATTTTATGCAAAACTGCTCAGGAACCGTTACTTACATTGTACCGTCATTACCTTATCACCTGTTACATTAAACTAGGCACTATCTTACAAACTAACGACGAAGGAATATGAAATATATTTATTGTACCACTTGTTGTTCTGATATTGGTACTATAAACTATTGAATGCTACTGATTGAGTAGACTAAGTCAGCACTGGCACGAATCCATCGTGCTATACAATAGAATTTGGACTTCGACCTCATGACGCTGTCTTTGCGTTTAATTATTTGTTCCTCTCATGAGTATAACTAAATAATACCCAATTGGAAAATTAGATATAGGTAACTATTGAAGAATACAATACATGATTATAATGTATTTTATACCACAATATTTTGTTAGATGGTCGCTAATAGGTATTGGTGCCTCGCATTTCACTGTTCTACTAGAGCAGTGGTTCCCAAACATATTTTGTCTACTGCCCACTTTGAGAATAAATTATTTTTAGCGCCCCCATTTTTTCTACCTACTTTAAAAACCACTATAGCGAGAGCTCAGTCGGTGTCTAAGAGTCCTCCTAGATGACATTACAAATCGCCTCCCAAGCCTCTACACAACGCCCTCTTTTTTTCTGGGTCTATTACCGCCTCCCATTAAGCCTGCAGCGCTCACAAGGGGGCGTTATCGCCCACTTTGGGAAAGGCTGTACTAGAGGAATGAAGTAACTTATGAAGTCTGTTTCATTCCGCCTATAGGAGTTTGCCTGCCTATGACGACTTTCTCAATCTCAGATTAAAGACAATTTTTTGTTAAATACTATTTTCTAAATTTTTTTCCATATACAATATTAATAAATAAATTTAATATTATTAAATGCAATAATACAGCGCAATATGTTATATAACTATTATGTTTAACTATATATTTTATTTATTTCTTAAATTTCCATTTTCCTAATCATCCAATGGAAGAAACCAAGTATCGAAAATGACATCGTCAGCGGCACTGCAGAGGCCTTGATCCACGCCCACAAACTGTGAATACAAAAAAAAATGCGTTAGTTACTACTAAAATTTTCAATTATATTAAAGTTAAGTTTAGAATCTTATTACAAAAACAACTAAAAAAAATTTTTTTTATTTTTATTCCGCTTAATGTAGAATTTTACGATCAACAGCATGCAATGTTCCTCAATCAATAAACGTAAACTCACTCGTATGGATCGTCGGATATGTAGTAAGGTTGCGGTGTCGGCAGCAGACCACAGTCTGAAATATATACATGCTCCAACGGTCGATCCTCAACATCGGTTGGCGTGTGCTCCAACAGATGCACCACTTTCTGACCTTCTACGACCTGTGATAAGAAACTTGTTACGGATATCGTACCCCATCAATCCATCAAAATGTAGGTTGACTTACTTTCCCAATTACAGTGTGCAGTTGATCTAACCAAGGCGCACCAGTGGTGGTTATCAAAAACTGACAGCCATTTGTGTTTTTACCTGTGACACAAGAAATATTAAGCAGAGTAGGTATAAATTAATATAGGTACCTACATAGAAATATTAAACTAGTTAATTCATAAATAATAAATAAATAAAAATAAATAAATTATCTTCCTCGTTGAACTCGTCGATTACGACGAAGAGTTCGACGAGCGAACTAACCCACATGCACAGTCCACTGAGTTTCTCGCCGCAACTTCTCAGTGGGTCGCGATTCCTATCCGGTGGTAGATTCTGCGAAGCATTGCTCTTGCTAGGGCTAATGTTAGCAAATGCTCTCAGGTTGATCCGTGAGCTCATCTACCCATCCGGGCGTAGCTGGAATAGCCTCTTAAACTACCAACGAATAGGTAAGAAAAAATATAACATTACTGTGACTTGAATTGAAGTGGCTTACCTTTATTGGCCATTGACACAAAGCCTCCTGTACTATGTTGGGTTTCCAGATTTTCATCGTCAAATGTATCTCCATAAATACTAATGCTACCACTACCGTCATCGGAAACGACGTCACCGCCTGTAAATGATGCATAACAGTTTTTTTGTGTAAAGTTACGTATAATGTTCATCTTGTAGTGTTCCGTATGCGTTGACCGACGCTGGATGTTAATTTAAAAGCCTGCCTAAATAGATCTAAAATTATTCGCCTTGCGGAACTATTTTGTCTTTACACTCTTTAAACGCCACTGGATAACGGCTTGCCTATGTCCCTTGCATTCATGATATCAATGGACTACGGTAACCACATATTTTCAGATAAGCCTTACGCTCCTCTGCGTTCTAACGCAACTAGAAATAGTAATACTCAAAGAATTGTTACCCTTCAGTGACTTGTTTTTTTTTCTAAAATTTACAAGTGCTTTTTTAATAAATTGTGAATAAGTAATGTAAAAAAAAATTGATTCATGCTTCAAATTCAGTAGCCTATTTACAAGAGAATCGTCATTACCTTGGACCATAAACCTTTTGATGATACGATTAAACCGAGTTCCTTTATACGATTTCCCATTTATGCCTTTAGTAGCAAGAACTTTGAAATTATTCACCGCTTTTGGAGCTAAATCTCCAAACAGTCCAATAACAAGTCTTCCCAGGTCCTTGTCTTCATTCTTAACGTCTAAGTACACTTGATCAGTAACACGAAATTGTCGTCCCTAAATATAAAACTCAAAGTTAAATTACACATAGGTAATAAAATACCTATATTAAATTTTCTGACATTTCAAAATTAGAGTTTCAGAAAATACATACATCTACAAGATTTAAAAGTAAAGAAGAATATATCACTGTATAAAGAACTTGTAGAAACTTCATATTAAAAACTCTACTAAAGTTGAGTGTACATTTAGTTTCTAACTGACTTTGTTAAAGCGGGCAATGTAATTTAATTAATGGATACGTCTACGTGGACGAAGGAAGCCATACAGAGCTGTATAAGGTTACAAAGTACGTTACAAGGTAGACAGCGTCATTGTACTTTTTTGGTAAAGATAAACAAATAGCTCATGTGGCCCGTTTTATAACAATTACTGCGGTCTACAAGCATCACTATAAGTTTCACTCAATGATTCTTACCGACTACCACGACGCACAACGGCCTGTGTGCTTAGTGCGAGTTCTTTAACGTTCTCGATAGTGTAAAAGTTAACACAATTTTGTATGCAGTTGGAACAGCGCCCCTAGCGGCAAGCGTGGGTAAACGATCCCACTTCATACAAATATGAGCTAACTTTTATGCTAACGAGAACGTTAGTCAACTCGCACTAAGCACACTAAACGCATTAACCATCAAGAATGCTTGGCGTTGTTCCTTCATCGTGGATGTAAACTCGTCCACCCATGTAAGCAATAAATAAATAAAAGATGTCAATGAGCTCCAATACCACTTAACACCAGGTGGGCTGTGAGCTTGTCCACTCATCTAAGCAATAAAAAAAACCTGAAATACAAGTAGATTGAATTTATTTTAGTAATAATTTGTTTATTATAAATTTTAGTAATTTTTATTGAGAATTCTTGATTTTTAAAAGTTATCATTTTTTTGTCTTTCAGTCCTACGAGGATCCGTGGGCCAGCAATTCTGATGTAAAATGAGTAAGACTGATGAGTATGCAAATCTCACTGAGAAATATTTTTCGGAAATAATGAAAATGCCGTGCCACGCTTCCAGCTTTCCAAAGTAATCTTCTATATATTTGATATAAAAATGAATTGCTGTTCGTTAGTCTCGCTAAAACTCGAGAATGGCTGGACCGATTTGGCTAATGTTGGTCTTGAATCATTTGTGGAAGTCCAGAGAAGGTTAACAAGGTAGATAAATGCAAATGCTCGGAATTAAATAAAAATAACAATTTTGTTTTCCCTTTGATGCGTCTGCCGTCGGACGGATTCTTTTATTTGTTTTAAGTTTATTTTATACAAAAGTTTAGGTCTTTTATTTCTCGATTGAGGCACTACGAAGTCTGCCGGGTCCGCTAGTATTGTGAAAATATTTGAAACATCAGATATATTCAACGTAAATAGGTTTGAACATGATAAATAAAGATAATTATGTTATTGTTCGTTTGTTTATTTGTTGTGTACGTTGCTCTAGAAAGGCAATGTGGATGACCGCAGTAGTGGTACTAGAACTCTAGGTTTCTAGGAATGAAATCTACCTCGATGGCACGATGACAAAAATGAGATGACGGGATTATCTCAAACAATTCCTCTAGAAGTCTAGAAGAGCACTGAGCTGTTTAGAATTAATTAGGTGATAAATTAAGTAATAAAATAATTAAGTAATATATAAATTATCTACTTAATTGAAATTGCAAAAGTTAATAAGTATTATCTATTATTATTATTAGTATTATTCCGACCCCAGATAACGGGAACGGGGACGAAAGAAGAAAAAGAAGAATAAGTGTTATCTACCTAAAGTTTAATTTTAACTACGGAACCGTTCACTCTAGCAAGCACATTTTCCAATACGACCGGTGTTTGGAGATTGCGCTGGACCCGGGTCCAACTCAGATGGATCATTTAGACCTAAAAGCATTTTTCTTTTATTTTCAATGATTTCTGAAATACTTCCGACAGTTATTCCGCGCTTTATGCATGGAGTTAAAAGATGAAAATCAATTTCGTGCAAATAATCTTTTCGTTGCTTGTTACTGTAGCCCTTGTTTATTGTATGCACAACATACCCGTTTATGGCACTTATAATCACCATTCTGGAAATATCGTAAGAATTACACATTTTGTCCCCAATATTTACACCATATTTAGTATTATTCTAGAATGTTATAATTACTGGCTTACGTTTCTCGCCTGTCTGCAAATCGAGATTTCCATCATAGTGCATAGAAGAATACACGATTTTTATTATTTCTTTCGGGCCGGGGGCCGAGCCTCCTACGAGATGCCGCGCCTAGGGGGGCGCGCGGAATGTCAGACTGGTCCGCGACTGCGAACCAGTTGGATGTTTTCAGGATCCTACCTACTAAACGACTCCCCTGTACTCTTCGCCCTCCGGTTCCCTCAGAGGTCAGAACCCGGATGAGGTAAGCAGCTTACCGCGGTCAGCACTAAACCTGACGGCGCAGCTTACCCGAAGGACGCCCGGCCGTCTGAAACGTCGGCCTTCTAGGTACGGCAGTCCGTCGGGTGCCCAGACCGTGCCGCTGGTGTCCTGGAATACCCCGCTGGACCAGAACCAGCCTAAGCCTAGGGACAGAGCTAGGTTAGCCGGGACAGAATGCGATACACCGCCAACCGGTTGCTCTTTTTATCTAGAAGATACTAGTCTAGGGTTGCGCGCTAAAGTGCTGATAGTACGCCGCGCGGCCTCGACCCCCTCAGGTAGCCCCTTGACCTTCACCGGGGGGACCATAGAAGAATACACTAACACCACCTAGCTTTTTTGGGACGTATGAAAAGTCTTCGTAGCCTAAAGGATAAGACGTCCGATGATTTCGTATCTTGCGATGCAACAGTGTTCGATTCCCGTAGGCGGATACCAATGTATCTAATGAAATACGTACTTAACAAATGTTCACGATTAGCTTCCTTTTTTTTTCCTACCTATGCTGATAGCCTTGAGAAGCTATTTCAGCTTCGCCCTAACGTTAGTAGGTGATCTCGCGGGGCTCAACCGGAGAGTTGCTAACACTGACCCTAACAAGAGCAGTGCTTCGCAAAATCTACCACCGGATCGGAAACGCGACCCACTGAGAAGACCCGGCGAGAAACTCAGTGGGCTGTGTCTGAGAGTTAATTTACTCGGCGAGCCCTTCGTCGCAAGCGACGGGTTCGACGAGAACGGTGACCGGTGCTTGAAGTACCTAAAAGCACCGTTAGTGGATCGGGAGGATCCGAGATGACGTGTTTTGGGCGACGTCGACTGCTTTCCATTCTGTCCGCAGGATCGGGAATGTAGTTACCGGCGGCCACGATGAGAGGGTTCTCGTGTCGTGCCGCTTTATCGAAGTGGCGCATGGACGCCGACTGCAGATACTTACTGATGGACTCTAAGTCCAGGTCGTCATGGAGGTCGACGTTCCTGACGAACCACGGGGCTCCGACGGCTATCCTGCAATAACGGGATTGAATAATTTGGAAGGATTTTAAGTGAGTGCGGGCCGCGTGAGCGAACACTACACTTGCATAGGTCATGACGGGGCGTATGCAAGTTTTGTAGAGTGTCACATTATTTCTAAGGGACATTTTACTTCGCCTACATATCATCGGGTAGAAAGATGAAGGAATAACATCGTGTAATAAAAATCAAACCCGCAAAATTATAATTTGCGTAATTACCGGTGTTAGGGCCTCTTGTGAGTCCGCACGGTTAGGTACCACCACCCCGCCTATTTCTGCCGCTAAGCAGTAATGCGCCTCAGTTTGAAGGGCGGGGCAGCCTTTGTAACTACTCAGACCTTAAAACTTATATCTCAAGGTGGGTGGCGCATTTACGTTGTAGATGTCTATGGGCTCCAGTAACCACTTAACACCAGGTGGGCTGTGAGCTCGTCCACCAATCTAAGCAATATTTTTTTTTTATTAAAGTATCTTATACCAAATACTGAACCGATTTCACTTCTAATTTTATTAAGTTTATTCGGTTTTAGATATTATGATTACCGGGAGAGACGGGAAGTTGTCGGTCTCACCTGCTCGCGAATTAAAGCTTATGTTCAGGTTATGGATATTCATATAATGAGAATAACACAAGCAATTGTATTAATGTTATATTAAATCTAATTTATAAACATGTTTTATTGCATTTAATAATTGTTCACATCCCAATGGTTCACCTATACCTAACCCCAGCCTTCATGAGTACTCGCACAACTAGTCTGTAAAATTGTTCATTTCTTGTTGTCGAAATTTCTTCTTTCTGGCTCACTAGCTGTCTATATGCTGGGTGTGTGACCTGTTGATGTCACAAATTTATTGGGTCAACACTTTATTAGAGAGCTCTATCTTCCCTTGGGCCTTTCGAATTCCCAACTTGTATATGGTGATTGTCTTCTTGCAATAGCTTAACCAATCTGTTACTGTCCTTGTAGAAACTACCGGACCACCATCATATGCTAATTCTTTTCTTGTTTGATGATAAGTCAACCCCTCACTAAAAGCATACATTATTTGGATTAACATGAGGGACAACCCTGAGTTTTCCAACCACATCCCAATAGCGTAAGAAACTTGTTTCGTTGAGCACAATGGCGGATCCAGGGGGGGGGTCATGGGGGTCATGACCACCCCCTGAGCTGGTTCCAGGACTTAGGTGGACTACTAATTGAATATAATGATTTTATTTATATATTTTGTTTCCATACAGATTTTATGTAACTACATACCTTCAATATTTAATTAATTTAATATAATATATGTAATAACTTTGTATAATGGCAAACGTTTGGGAACGAACGCATCTAAATTTGACTATGTGACCGCCTCCTGGCGCCAAAGCTGGATCCGCCCTTGGTTGAGCAGTTACTTTTTAGGCATCTAAACATACCAACTCGCCCAGATTCTTTCGACAATTATATGACTACATTTTTCGTTTCGGGATTACTCCTTTCGCCTCTGAAAACCTAATGCATTGCAGTTCCCAAATTGCTGAAGATCTCTCTCCAGTTAGACATAGCTCTGAAATCTCTTCTTAAGTCCTCGTGGCCTAAGATACAGTAAATCGTCATGGCCTAAGGGATAAGACGTGCGGTGCATTCGTATCTAGCGATGCAAAGGTGGTCGAATCCCGCAGGCGGGTACCAAGTTTTCTAATGAAATACGTAGGTACTTAACAAATGTTCACGATTGACTTCCATGGTCAAGGAATAGCATCGTTAATACAAATCAAACCCGCAAAGTTTATAATTTGCGTAATAACTGGTGGTAGGACGTCTTCCGAATCTGCATAGGTAGGTACCACCACCCTACTTATTTCTGCCGTGAAGCAGTAATGCGTTTCGGTTTGAAGGGTGGGGCAACCGTTGTACTGTACTGCACTGAGACCTTAGAACTCATACCTATTTCAAGGTGGGTGGCGGCATTTAGAGAGAGAGAGAGAGAGAGAGAATACACTTTATTGCACACCAACACAATTTACATTAAAAAAAAAACAGTCAAAAAGCACATATGTACAATAGGCGGTCTTATCGCTAAAAGCGATCTCTTCCAGACAACCGTTTAATTTACAGAAATTCTATAAAATAAAATAAATTGTGATTGTTGCACAAAATAACATTTCTTAACCTCACTAATCCTAGCCTAATTTAACTTTTCTTATTAACCATTTTCAACCAACAATAAAAAAATTAAAATGTATATGTATACAATAATTTAAAACTTACTGTAACTGATCCGAGTAGACCAATTTTTTTTTTTTCCCTTCCTTAGCTGGTAGCCTTGAGAGGCTATTCCAGCGTAATCCTAACTAGTAGGTGAGCTCACGGGGCTCAAACCTGATGACGTTGCTAACATGAACCCTAGCAAGAGCCGTGCTTCGCAGAATCTACCACCGGATCGTAAACGCGACCCACTGAGAAGATCCGGCGAGAAACTCAGTGGGCTGTGTCTGAGAGTTAATTTACTCGTCGAGCCCTTCGTCGAATGCGACGGGTTCGACGAGAACGGTGACCAGTGCTTGAAGTACCTAGAAGCACCGTTAGTGGATCGGGAGGATCCGAGATGACGTGTTTTGGGCGACGTTGACTGCTTTCCATTCTGTCCGCAGGATCGGGAATGTAGTTACCGGCGGCCACGATGAGAGGATTCTCGTGTCGTGCCGCTTTATCGAAGTGGGTAGACCAATAATTCCACGTAGTGATTATATATACTCTTTGAATATTCTTCTGTCAGATGACCCAGTAGGCCGAGGTATCGCAAGAGCAACGTAGGTACTCATCTTCGTCAACCGAAGAACTAGCGATAGCTGGTAGTAAGCTACCACTAGAACCAGATCCTCTACTTCCTACTCCACTGGTATGCCGTGACGTAAATATATTAACTGTATAATCTATGGTGAGACGTGATAAGCGGCTCAGCTGAGCCCAACACTTGCACATCACTCGACTTTTTTTGGGCTCCTGCACGGTTTATGCATTAGCTGGTGTCAAGTAACAAGATTCGAAGAATTCGCCATTTTAATTATTTACAGTACAGTTTATGAATAATAAAAAACGAAGGAAACTGTCCATGTTAGTCATTATTAATATCAGTGTTAGTATGAATTAAATTAGCAGCGTAGGACGATATAAATAAATTAGGTTGAGAAAGTAATTTGATTAACGTTGTAATTAACTCTGCAAATTATAACATGAAGGGAAATGAAATGAAGTTGATTAATATTATAAAATATGGCATGAAATGGAATGAAGTGAAATGAGATGAGATGATATGGGATGCAATAATAATATAATCTCAGTAAAATGGTGGTAATTTACTGAGACTATTTCAGTGGATTTTTTGGAGGATCCCGAGAATTTACGTCCAGCGGCTTTGTTTCATTTTCCCATATTTGTGCACTTTCACAGATATTAAACAGCCAAAAAACCACCGTTATTACACATTTAAACCTGAAGAAACACTAAATAGACAAAATAAACATATCACACAACTTCACTCCTCGCGTTCCCGCCAAAAAGTTCCCAAATAAAAAGACCTTAAATGATACCATATATTATAATATATTAGTTACTTATAAAAAAATATAAAAGATTAGGCGGTATGGTATGATACTTCTGCCTTTCCAGTTGGAAAAACAGAACTACTACTATACCGCTTGACAGCTGACATAATGTTGTTATTACTTACAGTGTCACTTACATACAAAAAAAGGGTAGTTTATTTTACTGTCGAACTTCTGACTTTGTATTGTACATTGTACTATTTGTAGTCATACTTCAACAGCTGAGAGCTATTATAAATTAGGAAACAGATTGGAAAAATATTGGAAACGCAGCGACATCCCTGGTAGAGTAAATGTATTAATTGAAAACAAAATATCTTTTTGTAGGTTTTAAATATTTTTTCTAAAGCCTTTGTATTAGCTTTTTTATTAGCAAGCATTTTTAGTAATTTTGATCCTAAACTGATGAGATGACAGAAGTAATCTATTGTTTCGACATGTTAAGGCATTAAACTGTAGTTACTTTTAATCACTTTAAAACTATAATTTTTTTCTATAGTAGAGTAAAAGGATAGTAAAGTAAATGTAAAGTAAAAAATGGATAATGTTGCATCAAAATGGACAACATTAATTTTATGGTTTCTTTGAGTTCTAATCTGCTTACTATTAGGTGGTATGTGAGCTTTACTGCAACAACTATCTGAACAAACAAAACTAGGCTTAGTATAATCCGGACATAGTAACAAATGTATGAAGTTACAATATACAAATTAAACCACTCAAAAAAGCAATGATTATTTTAACAGTATTCAAGAAATAATTTGTCACATAAAAATATAATATTTTTTAAATCAATATAACTAATTATATTAAAATTTTCTTTATCGATTACTTAATTCATTTAGCTATTAATTTTCAAATACTCATACATAAGTGCATTCATGACCCGCTTTATCCTTCATATTATTGACATCACTACCTGAATACACCAAACCACCACAATGATATATATATTTTTTTTATTGCTTAGATGGTTGGACGAGCTCACAGCCCACTTGATGTTAAGTGGTTACTGGAGCCCATAGACATCTACAACATAAATGCGCCAACCACCTTGAGATATAAGTTTTAAGGTCTCAGTATAGTTACAACGGCTGCCCCACCCTTCAAACCGAAACGCATTACTGCTTCACGGCAGAAATAGGCAGGGCGGTGGTACCTACCCGCGCGGACTCACAACAGGTCCTACCACCAGTAATTATGCAAATTATAATTTTGCGGGTTTCACTTTTATTACACGATGTTATTCCTTCACTGTGGAAGTCAATCGTGAACATTTGTTGAGTACGTATTTCATTAGAAAAATTGGTACCCGCCTGCGGGATTCGAACACCGGTGCATCGCTTCAACACGAATGCATCGGACGCCTTATCTTTTAGGCCACGACGACTTCAGATATATAATATACTATATATAATATACTATACACTTGAGGTCTTAATTATTTATTTATTTATTTAAGGATTACCGACAGGGTTTACAGTAAGACATAAAATAACATTGACATGTATAGAGCAATTGATAACTGCAACTCTAATTATAGGCAATCACAGCATGCATTACATTAATATATTAATAGAGATTTAACAATACTATTAATAATAATAAAAAATTAAAAACAAAAGAAAGACAACAAGGGCAGTAACACCCAAGTACTCAGACCAAGGCTGAGGCTGAGGTTCAACAACAACTTTTTATAATTTTGTTCTTAAATATTGGAAGGGAATCGCCAAATATGTCAAGGTTTTCAACTTTTCTAACTAGATTATTATAAAGGTTAGTCAGACGAAGAGTAGGTGAGTGCTTGCCTAGATTGGTTCTGCTAAAGCGGGTGCTGAAAAGAGCAACGGGGCGACGATATAATATTATATATAAATATATATTATACTGTATATAACTCAGACTGCTGCCAAACTCAGATTAGAAAGTTTGCCTCATTCCAAAAATAGCAGGATCATGTTACATATATACTTATGGAGACTATTTCCTATAAAAATTAATATGCAGATTTATAACTTGAGAGCGTCATATCTTTCAGGCAAAAAAATGACTGTGAATAACACCATTGCACACCAACGTTTAATTCTCAGTGGAGATCGAGAAAGGTAAACTAGTAGTATACAGCTTCACATAAGATAAAATTGACTTTCCATTTTCACAAAATAACCATATTTTTTTTAGATTTAAGGAGCTTTTGAGAAGGAGATTAATAGAATGCGGATGGAGAGATCAAGTCAGAATGCTATGTCGAGACATAGTGAAAGAAAATGAGAGCGGAAACATCACATTTGATTCTTTAGTAACAAAGGTGACTCCCCGTGCTAGAGCACTTGTGCCAGATTCAGTGAAAAAAGAATTATTGCAGAAAATTAAAACCCATCTACTCACACAGAAAGACCAATAAAGATAAAATCCTTATTAAATTTGTGTTGTGCTATTTTTAATATAATTTTCAGACTGAAGTCAGGGTTAGGGATTAACTTTGAACAATTATTATCTTTATTTTAATTTTATTATGTGTAAGAATAAATAAATAAACATATTTTACAAACAACAGTATATTTTATTTTATAAACATTAATTATACATTTGTGTTAATCAAACAAAAATATTATATTGCTTACACGTAATACTGCCATTGTCTTACAAATGTCATGAGGATATAGTTACTTATTACGTCATAGACACAAAAGGCCCATTTACAGTTCATTAACTATGATAATGAATTGTCATTATGTATCTTCATTTATTTTGTCATAACTTCTAATTTGAGAATGTCCATCCTATCATATATTATCTAAGCTCTTTTAAAAAAACTCAAGAGAATTACAAAATGTATACATTCAGATGAAATTTTATTTTCTCTCATGAAAAGTGAGCGGTATATTTCTTAAAATTATATGTTTGAGCAAGTGAGTTAATTCTTATGCATGGCATGTTATATTGTACATATTACGTCAATTAAACTTATGTTTTAATATCAACTCTAATTGCTTGTAGAAATGCAATAAATCATCAGATATCGATGCAGTTGAGCTCATTGTAATATTATACGAAATCTTACTGTTTGTTAATGTTTTAAAGTTGCCCTGGGCACGACTATATTTGGCACTAAGAAACTTGCCCCACTGCTACTGTAATTCAATTTTATTAAAGCAAATGACTTTTAGGCATTTTTTTAAATCAGCACATGACTAGATCAACAAATCAAGGACAACAATAAATCTGCATCGATATGGTACCGAAACAAAATAAAGATATTAGTTATACTGATTGTGAACAACAGTTTCTAAAAATTCAACATAATATTTTTACAGTTTTCTATGGTAAATTAAATGTGAAACTTATATGAATTAATCACTGCACAAATAGACCATCAAATCAGATCCAATATTTTTTATGAAACTTAATTATTTTACTAAAATAATTATCACTATGACAGTTAGTGCAAAGAAAAGTATCATTGTTATTGAAAGTAATTTTAGGTTGAGTAAGCCATACAAATAAATACATTGTAAAATAATACCAATAATATCCCAATTTAATAGATGAGCAATTCCCTATACACATTTTTTTTTTAAAGCTCTTTGACACCTGATTTTAAATCTGTCTACACATTAATAAATTACACAATATGTACATTATCAATTTAGTGGAATGTAATTTGGATATGGACATTTTATTTAAAAAAAAAATCATTATTTAGTAGAACTAAAATAGCATAATAAAATATTCAGTACTTGTTTAAAAATTGTCATTATAACTACATTTAACTATCTTAATTCATTTTATGCGTTGAGAATTATACCTCCATAAAATTCTGTAAATAAATTTAAATAATCAATGAGCAATTGCGAGTAGAACAATACATTACCAAAATTGTTTTACATAAAATTTAGAAGCGATTGAAATATTCGAATGTAATATTTTGTCAGTTGATTTCAAATAAAATATAAAGGTTTTTATTAATCAATAAACAAGTTAACATAAACCCATTAATAAAATATATATTCAAGACACCACTCTGAGGACGGTTATAGATCTAAAGAGAAAATTGTGCAAAATCTTATAATTGTAAAATAATAATTAGGTACTGATTACTTATATACAAATAAAATTCGGACATTTAGAAAACGATTACCTTCTTCTTAAATCAAGGGCAAGAATGTAAAACATTTAAACTGCCATGATAATTTACTGAAAGAAAAAAATAATTAAAAAAAATCATTACATTGTATATTTGCCAATGATACGTTCATCCAAAATGTCCTAAATCAAACAATTGGCTTAACGTAGCTACCATCGTTAATTATATTATAAAATAATCACATCATAAGAGATTCATTGAATTGTAGGAACATAAAAAAAATAATGACGCTGAAAATGAACCATTCATTCAAGTTTTCCCAATCCGGTCTTACACATGCCGAATAACTGTTATAAATATATTTACTTGGACAGTTTCGTAGCGATTTCATTTACGTATATAATAATATAAAATGTTTTGCAAGCTTTTTCAACATATATAATAAAATTTAGAAATAAACAACAAAACAGTATGTATAGCGACTATAATTGCAGTTTCACAACCAGCGCGCCTCACACGACCTATATAAATTTCCTTTGGCTCCATTACTGAAAATATATATTTATATCGAGCAACAGAGTAACAACTATGTGATATTTCTTAAACTGATCCGCACGTTTTAGTTATATGCGTTTCGGGACACCTATTCTCCAGGTACATTTACCACGTCTACGTAATTAAACCTGATACATTTAGTCATTTTTAATCTAAATATTTTGTAGTTCATTCTCCATCAACAGTTCATCCGAAATATGATAATGACGAAACACAGCGCGCACTGTTTGTGATCGGGCCGTAATGACGAAAGTATACTTCGATAGTAATTTGAGTGCGCCAAGCTGAAGCTGGGTCTCGAAAGGCCGCCTGTCCACCGAGGGCATCGCTCACATATGATGAAGCTGGATGTCGTGGCGCGGACAGACGCAGCGGTGACAGGCGGCGCAGTGGTGCTAGGTGTGCGCGGCCAGACGCGCGAGGGGAGGAGGGCGGCGCGGTCGGGGGCGCGGGGCAGCGGTGCGCCCCACCACCACCAGCGACGACGCTAGCGCCATCCGCACGGGCGCGCGGGCGCCTCCGGGCAACCTGCGCACGACACGGTATAATATATTGCTATCCTCGTCGGTATCACTCAATGGTCTATGTGTGTTATATCTAGGTGAACCGATTTTGATGATTACTTATTTATTTGAAAGACTAGCTTTGGCCCGCGACTTCGTCCGCGTGGAATAGTTCACAAATAATGCTTTATTTTAGAACAAATTTGGTTAGGTTATAAAAAACGTTATAGTGAGCCAATCTTAACATATAGACCTGCTGTCGCAGACTTTTTTTAGATCTTTTAAAGGGGAACAATCCCGTCATACATTATTTTAGCGAAACTTTAACCGTTTCTGCAGCGCACGCAGCGGAAGCTCTCAAAAGGTAAAAATAACCCCGATTTTGAAACACTCTTTACCGGTGCTCCGCTTGTATTGGTCTTAGCGTGATGTTATATGGCCTATAGCCTTCCTCGGTCAATAATAGACTATCTAACACTGAAAAAAATTTTCAAATCGGACCAGTAGTTCCTGAGATTAGTGCGTTCAAACAAATAAACTCTTCAGCTTTATAATATTATAGTATAGAGTATAGATAGTACTTCTCAACAGGTCACGTTTAAAATTTATTAAGATCTGACCATGAATTTTTAAGCTATTTATTCTTAATGCATATTTAATTGACGTTAACCACATTAATGATATTCTCATTATATTTTGTTGAAGTTGGTTTTCTTTTGTACGTATTCTGTATTATATTTAATGCAAAAGAGAAGAAATAAGATATTTACCTGACGAGTACAGAAGTGACGGCGGCCCGCCCGTCGCCAGTGGGTTCGATGGCGATAGGACGCAGGTCGGGGCCGCGGCGCCGGCGACCCCCAGATGACGTCACTCCGCCGTTTAAGACTACCGTCACGACCGCGAACGGACGTTTAGCCATATGTAGCATCTGCAAAATATACTTTCATGACATAAATTGATAATTCACCGAATACTCGTACGCAAAGAAAAGCTGTATTCGAGGAAACATAAATATTGTTAATGTTTACTGGTGGTAGGACCTCTTGTGAGTGCGCGGGGGTGGGTACCACCACCTTGCCTATTTCTGCCGTGAAGCAGTAATGCGTTTCGGTTTGAAGGCTGGGGCAGCCGTTGTAACTATATTGAGACCTTAGAACTTATATCTCAAGGTGGGTGGCGCATTTACATTGTGGATGTCTATGGGCTCCAGTTACTACTTAACACCAGGTGGGCTGTGAGCTCGTCCACCCATCTAGCAATAAAATAAAGAATGAGTTTTGCTAGCAACTTACCTCCACCACGTGCCTTCGTCGGGCGCGTCGCACGTCGGCCGCCTGCTTAGCCTTCCACGCGACAACACAAGCGGCGAGGAAAAGGAAGAAGCACGAGAAAAACACAGAAAAGAACACAAACAGATCTATGTGGAGTTGGTCCTGACGGAAATATACGACGCCGTAGCTAGCGGAGCCGTCGTCTGTGTGCCGCGAACGAACCACTATGTAGAACTTAGTGTGCGCGAGGTCGTGGATGTTATGAGGCAGTGTGAGCACGAGCCGATTGCGGAGGTTCCTGACGCGCAACAGAACGTTCCTCCGGTCTATGGCGACGTACGTTGCCAGGTCCTTCGCCGTGTAGTCCGCGAGCAGATACTCGATCTTGTCGTAGTACCAGAACATGTGCGGCTTCTCGGGTTCGTCTTCGTCGAACGTCGGCATCTTCCTGAAAGGCTCGTGCTTGTAGTACGTCGGATCTAGCTCGACGTTGTGAGCCCCTGTGCTCGAGTTCACCGAGACCACAAACGAGCTATCGTTCGGACTCATGTATAAGTCGACAGAGCCCTGGGTCACGTCCACTATAACTCTTATGTCAACGTTCATATAACGTGGATTAACTGCAAAGAATACGGTCTGACCGGGGAACAGAGGTCGAGGCTTTATTTTACATTCGTCTGGAACAAAAGTAAATTTAAATATACAAATTATTGAACATCGAAAATGTTAACGTTAACAACGAAACTGATCTTACCAATGGATTTCCCGTCAAAGCACAGTCGATTCTCGATATTAATCGTTTTATAACATTGATGTCCGTTCCTCGGGTCGCCCATGTATAGGTCCTTACATTTCACGCACTGGTAACGCCAGCATTCCTGTGCCGAATTCTTGCTTGAGCTGCTAGTTTGACAGGAGACGTCACTTTCAGTGTTATTACCACAGTTGCACTTCTCGCCGGTGACGGGATCGCACGTGTCGCCGTGACCGTGGCATTCGCAACTACACAAAAAAAAACATCCGGTAAGTGTACATAAAATTCTACTAGATTTTTTTCAAAGTTAAAGAATTCACTTAAATATGACATTATGACACTCACGGCCTGCAAGGGTCTCGGAAGTCCTCGGAACCCCTGAAGTATCCTTCGATACATCGCTCGCAGCGCTGGCCGTCGGTGTTGTTAGCGCAGCGCACGCACCGCGCACGTGTGGACGGCGCCGCGTCTCTGTAGAATTCTTCACCCTCCACAGCCGCCGAGACAGGTTCCCCCTCGTTCGTGCACTTCAGCGTATGTCCGTAACAATAAGAGGAGCACGGCACGCACTGGACATTGTTCACCGGATCTCCCACGAAGTTAGGCATGCATTTCTCGCATTGATTACCCTGCAGAAACAAAAGAAATGTATCACAACCGGTCAGAATATAACTTTTGTTTGTGCATTTACGGAACAATACGTACGGTGGTATTATTATGACACTTGATACATTTGTCGAGTTTGTCGGGACCCTCGCAGTCGGAGTGTCCGTTGCACTGGCACTGGATGGTGCAGTTGGCGCCGACGTAGCCGAACTCGCAGCGACAGAGGTCGGGCTGCACGCAGGCGCCGCGCACGCAGCCCTGCGAGCACACGGCGGCGCACCCCCCTCCCGCCGCGCGCCGGTGGCCCCGCCCGCACGCGCACTCGTACCCGAACGGCAGGTCGCGGCACACCTACACATTACACGTTACATGTTCACATTAAATAATTCTATGTTTTAAGGCTTCGTCAAACAGAACGCGTACTTAGCGCGCGTCAGAACGCTAAACTGACGGCACGCCATAACCGTCATAACAACGAGATGGTTTTTTTTTCCTACCTAAGCTGAGAGCCTTGAGAGGCTATATCAACGTAGCCTTAACTAGTAGGCTCACAGGGCTCAAACCTGATGACGTTGCTAACACGAACCCTAGCAAGAGCCGTGCTTCGCAGAATCTACCGCCGGATCGGAAACGCGACCCACTGAGAAGATCCGGCGAGAAACTCAGTGGGCTGTGTCTGAGGGTTAATTTACTCGTCGAGCCCTTCGTCGCAAGCGACGGGTTCGACAAGAACGATGACGTCCGAAATGTTTTGTACTACTATGGTAAAATACTGTCAAACAGAACGCCAGCGCTATAAGTAAGCAAAGCTCTGTCGCGGCGTTAGGACGCTTTGACGTCACGCGTTGTAATTTTTTACAAATTTTATTTTAGCGTCCGAGTGAATGTGTATTAAAGTACTGGATAATGCCCGAAAAATTGATAGAATTAGTTAGAAAATACCCACGCTTATACAATGCCACATCTGAATCACTAGACATCTTAATACTTTTAAATTTTCAGACCGCTATAGAAAGGCACTATGATTTGGCGGATATTACGTTGCGTTAAGGAGCGTTAGGCTCATCTAGTCAATTTGTGTGACATGAAAAGAGCGTGACGTTAAAACGCAGCGCTAAGTACGCGTTCGGTTTGACGAAGCCTTTAAAGTTCACGTCTCGGTGAATGTGTTCTACTGTCGAATTCCTCACCTCTGACTCAGCTTTACATTGGTGGTGATTATTTTCGCACTCGTTCTCCGGCGGACAGCGCGTGTAGTGCCACGAGAACGTTTCGTTAGTGTTGTTCGTCTGGTGCGCGCTTTCGTACACGGCCGCGCAAGTAGTCCGCGCCGAGTACTCGAGCGGCGAGTCGATGGACCCCTCGGCGCACACGCCCTCCCCGTTGGCGCCGTCCACAGCGCACCAGCCGCAGTGCGAGTGGTGCAGGCACTCCGAACACTGCTCGAAGGTCCCGCACGGCGCCGGACACTTGTTCTTATCCGCTTTCGTTAAAACTAAACCGCAAACTCCGCCCGCGCAATACACCGGTTGATAGGCAGGCGATATGCATTTGCCTAAATACGTTGCCCAGTGACATTCAGAGTAACCGCCCTCGCTTCCCTCTGAACTCAAACACGATTGGCAATCTTCGAATAGGTGACAGCGACTGGGACACTCCTCCCTGGTGGTAGGCCGAAGACTCGCGCGTCCAGGTTCGTCGATCGACACACAAGTCCAATTGAATAATTCTTGTGCGTCTTCCACCACTCTCGTTATCTGACCTATATTGGTTAAAAATGAAAATCAACCCACACTACTAGCAGTAAATAAATCGTATCATTCAGTAAGCAAAAGTGCATACCTTCTCTTTTTGCGTGTCTGGTCCACGTGCACTGATTGGATACGCATCTATCGCAGTCGGACGCCACACATCTGAGCTCGGGACATTGACCTACGTCGCTGATATACGTTGTACCAGCGTTACACTTCATACTCGTACAAGACTCATCCGTCGGCACGCACTCGCCTTTAAAAGTATTAAAAATTATTAGAATATGTATAATATTAACACGTACATGATTTAAATCACCAAACAATGGTACCTAAATCAGTTGCTTACCCACAGCCGCAGCACACGATTCGCACCACCTACACGCCGGCTTCTCTTCAGGATACAAAGGCCAAGCGCCCAGACAAGAAGCACACGTAGTGAAATTTTCACACGAACGCCTAGATACCAATTCGGCATCGCACGCGGAACCCGTATTCGTTGATACCCGCTCACCGCTCTCACATCCCGGCTTGTCGACTGAATAGCATTTCGTGTAATTTCCGGTGCTGCAGAAACTGCAACCCATATGACTGCGGCACTCCATTTTACTGGAACTCCATAGCGAACAGAGATCCTCCGGCAGAGAGATCCGCGTCACTTGGCAATGAGCGCTACCCGTCCAACCTCCTATTATATAAATGTATCCTTCGTTTTCCGTTTCACTGTCTATGGCCATAGCGTGTGCTATTGTGGGCGGAGGTGGATGTCCGACAATACTGACACCTGGAAATATGCAATTATATCAATACGTTCTTATCTTAATGTACAAAGGAAACTATTAAATGTTTAACTCACCTTTCACTAAACGCACCCACTGATTACAACTATAGACGTACGCGATTAAAGAGTCCGATCTGTGTTCGGGCTCTGTTCTCCCACCGAATATTATCATGTAATCATTCGTTGTGACCGCAGAGTGTAAATATGTTGCTTGTGGCAAATTATCGTTATAGTGATGTAAAGTTGGAAAAATAGGAAGCTCGCTCCATTTCTTAGTAGGGTAGTGAAATGAAAAGAGTTTATTCGACAAACTCGTTCCGTTATAAGAATACAATATTCCACCAAAAACGTAGAGGCTTTGCGAAGGAGCGTGATATACGCTGCTGTGCCCGATGATGCCCGTTGGTTTTGCTCCCTCGCAATTTAATTTTGCCCATTTTTCGTTGTCAAGATCGAATTCCCAAATGTCGGACATAAACCCACCCTCCAGTGAAAACCCCCCGATCAAAACTAAGCTCTCGTAGTCTTGATACTTTTGTAAAGTTAATGTATGGCCAGCTAAAGGTGGAGGCTTGTCGTCTTTGCTTTTTATATTAGCCCATCGTTGATCTTTCAAACTGAATTGCCAGAAATCACCTAAAGTCTTATTCTGTCCACTTTTCTCTTGTAAGCTCAAACCACCGTAGATATAAATATTTTGTTTAGAATGATATATTTCAGCTGCGTGGAAGTATCGACCTTCGGGCATTTTCGCATCCGGCGTTGCTTCCACTGTAACCTGCATCCATGTATTATTTTTCGTATCAAAAAACCTGATATCGTTAAGTGGACCGTGTGAGAGTGAATATCCACCGAACATCCACAATCCACGTCGATCGGCAACTAAAGTGTGCCCGAATCTCGGTAAGGTTTTCCTGAGGTGATCCAATCCGTCCGATAAATATTCCGAATTAAATAGCTCTGTGAACACTAACTGCGTTTTGTCTATTTTAACAGAACAATCATCGCCACCGTATCCCTCGTTACAGAGGCACCGTCCGTAGCTAAGGTCGCAACTACCCGCGTTTTGGGACAAGGAACAATTGTTCCTACAGATTTCGAATTCACAGTTCGGCCCCCCATAGCCGTCCCTGCAAGCACAATGACGTTTACTGCATTCCCTCGGCCAAGCGCAATGTCCATCGCACGCCAGCATCTTATATACACCCTCGAACCCCTGATCGGGTTGTCCTTGTTTGTAATGTACTGTCAAATTTCCACTTCTAGCTTCGACTATACCAGAAGAAGCGCCGTTACAGAACACACCCAACAATTGACTCTGCTGGTTATTACTCATGTCTGGAACGCCGCCCAGACCGTCGTACACGTAAACTGCGTTTTCATCGCACGGCACGTTGAAAGTAGACGAGTTCACAGTAAACAAAATAATAGCGTCCTTGACGTCCGCCGCTGATATGATCCACAAACATTCTTTTGAGGGGCCTATACTCTTTATATCAGGGTCGGTTTTATACGATCCGATACCCTCTATTTCGGAGGCATTGATCATGCCTCTGGGTTCGCATTGATAATAACATCGACCACCGTGACGAGGGTCGCCGTAAAATTTCGATTTACATCGTTCACAATTCAGTCCTTCGGTGTTGTCTTTACAAATGCACTCTCCTGTGGTCACATCACAAAAGCCCCGCGTTTCATCTCCGTGATCGTTACAGTCACACCGGCGACATCCCTGTCCGGTTGTTGCATTACCGTGGCTTCCCGGTTTACATCTCTCGCAGAATTTACCTTCAGTCCAGTCTTGGCATTCGTCACATCGACCGACGCCACCTTTACACGTCGAATGATTGTGGCATCCGCAATTAATAGAGCAGTCCGCACCGGTCCATCCGAGGTCACAGTGACATTTATATTGAGGAGCACCGAGACAGTACCCGTGAATGCAGTTATTGTAACACGTTTGGACGCAGCTTTTTTTGCCGTCGCCTATATAACCCTGTTTACATTTGCATGTGTACGACCCGTGCGTGTTGGTACAATCGGCATGCTCGTGGCAGTCGTGAAGGCCGAGGCCGCATTCGTCGACGTCCGGACACTGCGCATACGCCCACCCCGCGTCCTCAGGGGTCACGTTCAACAACAGAGCGCAATCGTTATGAGGTTTAGTGAAATCGCCCTCGGTACAAGCGCCGTTAATAGGGTTCTCAAACGAGTGACACCATCCGCAACCCATACTGCGCAAACACGTAGAACATTGAGCGTGGCGTCCACAAGATTTGCACTGACCAGATTTTCGCATGGCTTCTTCGGCCGGCACGGAGGCCCGGTCGAGCCACTCTCGACACAAGCCGAACTGATATTCACTGGTGTAAACACTGAAGCTGAAGCACTGATGAGTGGCCTCGCACCAGACGCAGCGGCCGCGCTCGTCGAGACAGTGCTCGCAGTCGAGGCGCATGCGGCACGGCGCCGGACAGTCTGCGGCGTCCAGCACGGCGCCGGCGGCCCGGCCGCGCCGCGTGCAGCGAGCCTCGTCCGCCCACCACTCGCAGTGCGGGCCGGACACGCAGCGCTCGCAGCTTATGTAATTGGAACAGTTTGGACAAGCGGCCGGCAGCAATGTGAGATACCTCCACTGGCCGTCCACGACGCACACCGATTTCTCGTCAGCATTTCTGGGTTCGCATCGATTCGTCAGTTCACACCAACCGCAAGCGGCATCAGATAAGCACAACAAACAATTGTCGTAGTTAGAGCATTGCCCGTCGGAGAACGGTTCCAAAAATTCAAATGTGAAAACCTAAAATAGATATTGAATTAGTTACATTCTTTGTTAAAACACTAGAGTTAAAGACTCGACGGGGATACTCACCTTGGCACTCTCCTGAGACTTGTTGTGCAATAATTCCATTTTGGCATGATGATGTGAGGGGTATAGTCCGGTGTGTAAAGAATCATTCGCGTGCATATCTACTGATAGCTTCCCCGGGTTTAATATTGGCCAGTCGACGAGGGAACAAGCTGAAGGTTGCGCCGTTAAGTTCGTCACTGCATCTGCGTTATCACCTAATTGAATAGAAACGTTCGAATACCCGGCGCATACGTGCAGCGTTTCCCCAGTTCCATTCCAATGTTGCGGGATGTGGAGCCATCCTTTTAAATGTGCTTCGCTCGTTCCTATGAACAGTTGGTTACTGCCCGACCCCGTGCCCCAGTCCACGGTGGTCGCGTTTACAACGGACACGCCGTCGGGGTGGTTCCAATCGGCCGGCTGTTGGTATCTAAGAAACGTTAGACCCGGTCTTTTGTCAAGAATTTTACACTCGTCTGGTGTGGTTACTTCGGTACCGGTCGGTCCCCACCAGCCCGGATTTTCGGAAGGCGTGTCTTCTCCGCAAACTCCGTAATTATCTGAAAGAAAATATACTATTGGTTTGCTTTTATTTTCTAAAAAAGTCTTGGAACATGTGCCACTTGTATCGTGTTTTTGTTAGGTACGTTTGTTTGTATAAAAACTTTATAACATTACATCCAGCAAGCGTTTTAAATTTTTTTTATCGGAAAATGAAAGTTAAATCTGAGTACCACGTATTATTTATAATAGAACTGTCAGGTGTAGTTATAAGACATGACATAAAGAAATCTATCTTCTTGATCAATCTAGGTGAAATTATACGAAATTCCATATACATTTAGAGAAAAACAGGTTTTCTAGACCTAGGTCTCAATGTCGCGCGGTCCGTGTAACCGTCCAATACTTGTACTCACAAAGCCGTATATACGATTTTGGAAACGTCATCAACATATACACGATTGAAAGGCTAACTTAAATAATACACTTTACAAAAACATATATTAATTAGTAAGTACCGTCTTTGTGATGGCAACGTGCGTTTTGCACGCACCAGTTACACTGTTGCAGGCCGAGCTTCGTGCTCACTGAGGGAAGAGGTTTGCGGGACACATTCTGGTTTTCCAGCGGCGGTCCGTGGATGAGACAAGAGTGGCAATCGCCTAGGGCAGGACAGATGCCGCCGCAACGTATTGACTGCAGATTTGTGGTACAATTCGAGCCAATCGTACGTCCGTAACATATCTGTGTACATAAATACACATCGCTATTTACATCCTTAATATTTAAGATGAAGTGTTCGTATTTCATAACACACAAACATAAAATGACACAGAATATTGGATAACTTTCATTTGAACTAGTTTTTTAAATAAATTTTTTATTGCATAGATGGCTGGACGAGCAAACAGCCCACCTGATGTTAAGTGGTTACCGAAGCCCATAGACATCTACAACGTAAATGCCGCCACCCACCGTGAGACATGAGTTCTAATGTCTCAGTATAGTTACAACAGCTGCCCCACCCTTCAAACCGAAACGCATCACTGCTTCTACCACCCATCTGTAATTTTTGTTCCTTTGATATATTCACTACTTTTATGTATGAACATAATAATGATATGTATTATTCATTTAATTATGTGTTTGTTTTGTTTAATCAAATCTACTCACGTTATCCGCAGAGCACCATCCACATTCAGGATCGGCTAGACATTCAGGTTGCGAATGATGACGCGGACATGAGGATTCTGGATTTTTATTCAATATCCCCGCTTGCCAACTGGGAACTATGAATGCTAATAGGTCACCTTTAAATGGACAAAACATACAAGAAATTAGCAATTAATCTACATATGTATTACCTTTTTTATTGCTTAGAAAGGTGCAGTTCACAGGCCACCTGTTGTTAGATGTTTACCGAAGCCCATAGACATCAACAAAATAAATGCCGCTGCCCCATGCTTCAAACCAAAACGCGTTACTGCTTTACAGCAGAAATAAGCAGGGTAGAGATAATTTTTATTGATGGTAGTCCACTCTTGTAAGTCCACTCTTGTAAGTCCGCACAGGTAGGTATCGTATCACCACCCTGCCTATTTCTGCCGTGAAGCAGTAATGCGTTTCGGTTTGAAGGGTGGGGCAGCCGTTGTAACTACACTGAGGCCTTAGAACTTATATCTCAAGGTGGGTGGCGCATTTACGTTGTAGATATCTATGGGCTCCAGTAACCACTTAACACCAGGTTAGCTGTGAGCTCGTCCACACATGTAAGCAATAACAAAACTACCCGCGCGGGCTCACAAGACGGTTTTGGTTTCATTATCACTACTTTGATCGTTATCATCACATCCACACATATTTCAAAGTAGACAAAAACTGGCCGTTACATCGGTTCGAAATTTATACAAGACACCATGATGCCGATATTCTTCCATGTATGAAAATCAATTAGATGCACTTGCATTACAATCGACTTTTAATACATATTTTTGTTTAGTTTCGAAAAGCATAAATATCAATACTTTGAACAAATATATTTAGACACAGTCAACACAAAGTATGAACTAGATTAACTGTTTAAAAACATATTATACCATAGAAAACATCAATATAGTGTTTTTTTTTAGTACTGGCAATAAGTGCTATTATAGTAGGTTTTATTTATATTTATTTTATTTATTAGGCACACAATACACATCACAAACTAAAAAGATACATAAAAAAAACAAGTAAAAAGAAACAAAATCTGGCTTGCAACATAAGCCATGTGAGCACGACTAAGCAAGACAAAGTGCTGAATTTGTAAACAATGTTCTATTAATATGTCTTACCGTTTACGTTGCCGTGATATCCCCCAGCAATAAGCAAAGTCGAAGGCGGCTTCAGATCAGCCGCGTGGGCGAACACTCCTTGCTTCTTCGGATACAGCTTACGAGTTTTACCTAATACATCTAAAGGTATCCACGAGTGACAACCCAAATGATAAATATACATTTGACTGTCGTAACAGATCTCGTCTTTGTTGTGCCGATGCGAATAACCGCCGAAAACGATCAAATAATTACCTGGGCGTATAAAAAAATATATTTCACTTACACTCGAGGCAATACGAAAAGAAATGTCATAACGATAAACTACTTTTATAAGCATTATTTTTCTTTTTTAATCAACTTCAAAAAAGGAGGTGATTATCAATTTGACTGAATTTTTTATGTGTGTTATCTTAAAACTTTTTTTCTAGGCGAACCGAATGTGTTCTCATTTAAGTTTTATCAAGATCTTCCAAGCAGTTTATCCTTAATTATTAATTATATTTAATTGACTTCGACTACATTGATGAAATTCTTATTTTCATTGATTTTATGAAAGTCGCTTTTCCTGTTTTTTTTAAAACATTGTATTACCTATGTTAATTTATATATGTTACCTATAATAGTCGAGGTGTGGAAAGCTCTCTCTCGTGGCACATAAGTGTCGCGCAAGTGTGCTCTAGGATAATGTATTTCACTCCAATGTTTGTAATCTATGTCGAAAGCAAACATCCTGTCTGATAGTTTCGAAAACCTGCAACAAATATCTGTGTTGAACTTAAATTATAGTGAAAATTAATGTTTTATTGCATCGTTCAATGAAACTTCATTCTGAACAGCAATCTAATGCAATATTTAAAAATTTAGGTGGAACATCATGACATCTCGCTCGCACATTAAAGGTAGTGACGTCATGAAAAATTATTTGCATCTTTTATTTCTTAAATGACTACTTTTTCCATTGCCAGATTTTAGTGGTGGGATGCCTCGCGAAACCAGAACGATTCCGTATACCGGTACATTGGTCTAACTAATTCCCATGGCGAACCCTCACCAAGAACTTTCTTTTGCCTTAAAGCTTTATTAGATTTGATCAAATTATTTGAAGAGTACACGTATTAAATTAATGATAATAATTACTAAATTAATTGGTTTTATTAAAAAGAAAAAATATCAGCTACCGACATAGCACAGATCCATTACCCAGCTGGTGGTACTGGTAACAAACGAAATTCAACTTAAAAGCACAATTATTTTTTATCATTATTCAACTATTTGTTCATTTTACTTAAATCACCTATAATTAACATAACGCGACCTTCGTACCATTCGACTGGCAATAAATTAATGATATGTCTCTCTCTGTCATTTATAGTCATTAAGTATTTCTTTTTAAAATTATAAATTTTGTGTTAAGACGAAATCGTCTTTCAAAAGAGGAAATCGTGACACATTGCCACAACAAGATCGTATTACTATTACTACAACACAAACCAGCTGCTATCACCCGAGAGCGCTCCTAAATACACAACCAACAAGTCCCTATAGCAAATATAATAATAATAATAATAATAATAATAGCCTTTATTCAGACAGTATTTCATGTACATATCTTAATTTCTTTTTGTTAACAATTTTATTTTTATGTATTTTATATATCAAAGTCTTATCTATATCCTTAACTATTTAGCATCGATAACCCCGTCTGTATGTCATTTATTGACAAAGGCCTCCTCCAACCTTTTCCATTCCTCTCTGTCTTTGGCAGTTCTTGTCCATAAACCTCCTGCTACGGCTTTAATATCATCCACCCACCTTCTGGATGGTCTACCTCTTTTCCTCTTCATATGACTTGTGAACCAATTCATTATTGATTTTGACCATTTATCTTTGTCTCTAATTATATGACCTGACCATCTCCACTTTAGCTTTTTTATTGTTGTAGTGACATGTTTTGTTTTTGTGTATTCCTTTATAGTATCCACTCTTATTCTGTCAGATAGTCTTTTCCCCATCATACTTCTTTCCATGGAGTTTTGGCAAGTTTCCAGCTTTTTAATATTTGCTTTGGTGAGTGCCCAAGTTTGGCAGCCGTATGTGAGTACAGGGAGTATGCTGACATCAAAGAGTTTCCGTTTAATGCCTATACTGATACCACCACTCTTCATGACCTCCTTCAAGCTCCAAAACTGTTTCCAGGCATTTCCCACGCGCCTGTCTATCTCTTTTGTGGTCTGATCAGCCAGAGCGATTACCTGGCCTAAATATATGTACTCCTTGACATATTCTAGTGGATTGTTATTCACCAGTATAGGTTCTTCCTTACCATTGGTCATAACCTTGGTCTTTAATGTATTCATGACCAATCCCACCTTGCCACTTTCTCTTACAAGATCATCTAGCATCGCCTGTAGCCCATTACTTGATGATGATAGGATTATTAGATCATCAGCAAATCTGAGATGTGATAAATTTTCACCGTTAATGGATAGTCCACATGTCGCCCAATCTAATTGTCGAAAGACGTCTTCCAAAACTGCAGTGAAAAGTTTTGGTGATAAGGGATCGCCCTGGCGTACGCCTCTTTCCATTTTGATCTCTTTGCCTTCTTTTTCCAATTTTATTTTCGCCTTACTGTTTGAGTAGATATTTTTAAGGATCCTGATATATTTATGTTCAACCCCTTGGTTTTTGAGTGCATTCCAGATTTTTTCGTGTTCGATTGTATCAAATGCTTTACTGTAGTCCACAAAACTACAGTAGAAAGTTAAGTTATGTTCTTTACCTTTTTCGAACAATTGTTTGATGACATGAATATGGTCTAAGGTTGAATAGCCACTCCTGAAACCCGCCTGCTCTCTGGGTTGATTTTCATCCAAAATATTACTTATTCTACTGAGTATTACTTTTGCAAAGATTTTATATATATTTGACATTAGACTTATAGGCCTATAATTATTGATGTTGTTTTTGTCTCCTTTTTTATGTAAAAGTACTATGGATGATGTTGTCCACTGGTAAGGTATCGTCTCAGTTTGTAAGACTTGGTTGAAAATATGTTTAAGAATTGGAATTAGGTGAATTTTATTGAGAATTAGGAACTCATTACTTATGCCATCTGACCCTGGAGCTTTATCAGGTTTTTGAGTTCTCACAGCTTTTTCTATTTCTTCGTGCATTATATCCGGTAATTCACTTCCATCTGTTAAGAATGATGTTTCTGCAGTGATTTGGCTTGAATATAATTCTTGAAAGAATCGTGTAGCTATTGATAATATTTCAGGGCGTCGTTTTTCGTTTTTATTATTTTTATTTAATAAGTGTGGTATCCAATCTCGTTTTTCCAGTAGTAATTTAACTGCTTTTTTGGTGCCTCCAGTTCTTTTTATACATTTTTCAAGTTGTTCCAATCTATATCTCTGACGGTCTTTTCTCATGTGTGTTTTAATT
>NW_021011566.1:1100175-1192245 GCF_003987935.1 Bombyx mandarina
AGACCCTTCAAAATAAAGCACGCCAACACCGGAACATTAGATAATACCGATTCACTAAAAGGAAAACTCGAGCAATTTATAGAAAAAACAAAGGACCTAGACATACAAAATAAATACAATAAATTCCAAGAACTTCTATACAATAAAGGCAAATTAGAAAACAAAATCAACAAGAGAGATTGGGTATCAAACAAAACTAAAGAACTGTTAAGAAATAGAGCAGACCTTATATCTAACTTAGAAAAGACGAAAACGATAAGAAACGAAATAGCCAAAATTAGTAAAGCTGACGAGGCTCATTTCCATCTTAACGGGCATGTTAGTAAACAAAATTGCCGCTATTGGAGCCCCATCAATCCAAAACTTAAGCATCAGAAGCCCTTACATAGTCCGAAAGTGACTGTTTGGGCCGCTATGTCAGCCCATGGTATCCTAGGGCCTTACTTCTTTGAGGATGGCAGAGGGCGCGCAGTTACTGTTACGTCGGAGCGATATGTGGCTATGATCGAAGAGTTTTTCATACCAGAATTGCAAAACTTTTCAGGCTTTAATGCCAGGACGTGGTTTCAACAGGATGGGGCCACTTCTCACACCTCTAACACTGCTATGCCCGTTATCCGTCAACTTTTTCCTGGCAAAGTTATCTCTAAGAGAGGAGACATTTCCTGGCCTCCACGTAGTCCAGATCTGACCCCGATGGATTTTTTTTTGTGGGGCTACCTTAAGGCTAAAGTATACGACACAAACCCGCGGTCAATTGAGGCCCTAAAAGAAAACATCCGCAGAGAAATGACAAGCATTTCAGCAGTGACGTGCCGCGCAGTCATCGACAATTTTAGACGTCGTTTGCAAGAGTGCCGTGATCGCAACGGATTACATTTAGGAGATGTTATTTTCAAAAAATAATTCCCGTTTTTTAAGCTTTTTATGTAAATAAAAATTTAATTCATAATGTAATTAGTTTTATTTTAATAAAATTTTTTCATATCAAAGGACTTATGGGCCACCCTGTATTATCTCCTTTTCTACTAGAACTAAAAAAAACCATAATATTTTTAAAGTTTGATTTTTCATTTATTACTATCATATTCCAAAATGCAATTTTAAGATTGCATTCAAGTGTAATAGGGTTCAACATAACGTCTTTTCTTTTATTAATTTTTTCCTACCTATTCTCGGAACCTCGAGGGGTTATTGTAGATTCGCCGAATTAGTAGATGAGCTCGCGGGGCTCAAGCCTGACGATGTTGCTATCACTAACCCTAGCAAGAGCAGTGCTTCGCAGAATCTACTACCGGATCGGAAACGCGACCCACTTAGAAGATCCGGCGAGAAACTCCACTTAGCACCAGGGGGACTGTGAGTTCGTCCATCCATAAAAAAAGGGTGCGTGTACTTACATACGCGCGTAAGAAGATATAATTTTTTTTTTTTTATTAATATTAAATAATTAATAATAAATTTAATTACATTATATTACATTTAATTATATTAAATTAAATAATAATTTATAATATATTTAATAATAATTTTAATAATTTGGACTATATTAAATAATCATTTTGTCATTTATATTACTAAATAATACATACGGATAGTTAGCCTCGATTGTATTGGAGCACTTAGGAACGTAGATGAGCACAGTTTTTTCACAAATATTTTCTAATTTTAATTAGAATTGATTTAAATATTCAATTTAAATCACTTCTGATTATAATTCAGACGAACATATAAAATTCGCACTTGTATAATGAAAACAAAATGAAAACACGTGTTTTAAATGTAGAAACTCAAAGCATATGGATAAATATTGTAAATATAAATACACAGTGAACAGAAACGGCGTGCGTGCCAACATGCGCCACTAACAGAGGTTCCATTTCTGTTTTGTTGGTAGCATTTTTTCTTTAGTGGGCAACTTCATTTCTGTTAATTTTGTGTCACGGTGCGCGCGCATCGTAAAATTTCACTCTCATCAATTTTTCATAACGCGCCTAAAGAAGTATAACTTCAAAAACTTGGTCTAATTAAGGTGTATACATACGGATAGTGTTTTTAACTTGTCTAGTGCCTGCAGTATCTCGCCGGTGGAGATGGCGAGGGAGTGCGTGAGGTTGATCCGCTCGAGCTGGACGGCGCCGGCGCGGGCGGCGTGCGACATGCGGGACAGCTCCTGCACCGTGCTGGCGCAGCTCGCCCCCACCGGAGCGTCCTTGAACCTGACCAGTCAAGCACACTTTACGGTACGCCTTAACCGTAGATCGGGGGGAATAGGGACTAAGGGGTAGAATAATGAAAAATCAGGGTTGTCACAACGCTTTTGTGAGATTTCATTTTGTTGAAACTAAATTTTAAATTTATTAAAATGAATATTGAAATATAAACAAAACATACAAATCTGGGTTGTCACAATGACTTTGTGAGATTTAAATTTGTTAAATTAAAAATAACTTTTATTTAGTGTTTAAGAATATTAAATAGTTTAATTTAGTCATCGGAATTTTGTAACTGATTAAATATGTTGAAAAGTTAATTACCTAAAGGTAAGTTACCTACCTAACAATTAAACAGTGCCAGCCCTATTGAAAAACTCTATTGTCTCCATACGTAACCCGATTCACCCCAAAAGCCAAGGTTGGATCAAGTCAAGCTAGTTTTTTAAGTTTTTATGTATATTTTTCAATGAACTATGAAAATTTAAACCTTGGGAACCGTTTTAATCTTCATTTTATTGGTATTATTACCCTAAGAAAAACCGCTGAGAATTTATGTTGGAATTGGGAAGTGTTCCAATTCCCCTACAATCTACTGTACTTCAAATATAGGTCTCGACATTAGTTAGGTGTGTACCCACCGCGGTATCTGCCGCTGTTCCCAGTCTTGTATAATGCGAGTGACGTCGATTTTTAGGTTCATTTTCGTTACCGCAACTATGTTCCTTGGCGCGATACACAATACTTTATGATCCATCGTGCTTTCCTCTGTACCTGAAATAATCAAATGTTCCGTCGGGGTCACCAGTGTTGAGTCTCTATATCGGGCAAGGGTTAATAAGACACGTGTTCAGTTAAGTGACTAACGTATATTGGGATTACAACCTAACGTGCTATCGACAGCCCGACAATCTCGAGAGTCGGGATGGCCTAAAGGATAAGACGTCCGGTGCATTCGTATATAGCGATGCACCGGTGGTCGAATCCCGCAGGCGGGTACCAATTTTTCTAATGAAATATGTACTTAACAATTATTCACGATTGACTTCCACGGTGAAGGAATAATAACATCGTGTAAAAAAAATCAAACCCGCAAAATTATAATTTGCGTAATTACTGGTGGTAGGGCCTCTTCTGAGTCCGCGCGGGTAGGTACCACCGCCCTGCCTTTTTCTGCCGTGAAGCAGTAATGCGTTTCGGTTTTAAGGGTGAGGCAGCCGTTGTAACTATACTGAGACCTTAGAACTTATATCTCAAGGTGTGTGGCGCATTTACATTGTAGATGTCTATGGGTTCCAGTAACCACTTAACACCAGGTGGGCTGTGAGCTCGTCCACACATCTAGGCAATAAAAAAAAAAGACTGACGTAGCATCACTGCAATATAATTATCGCTAACACGTACATATAAATATTAGTTGCTTTGGGGACATTTGTGATCCCTACACATGTACTGTATTTATAATGAATAATCAAATTGATTGTCAATGGTAATGACATAGTTTCTTAGCGTTTATCAATTACGTCTATACCTTAATAGTATCAATAAACTGCAACTATTTATTAACCTTTATATGTCCGATTAAATGGGACAATTCAGTTTTTATTAGCATCATAATCAAATATGGCAGACACTCACATTTATCAGTCTGTGAGCAATGCTGAGCAAATATCAGACGGCACTTGTGTTGTTTTCTTGGCTCATTAAGCTTTCATACTATATTTTATTTATACTGTAGTGTATATATTTAATATCTAATAAGTATAGTTACATTACGTACCTATGGCATCGTATGTAGCAGAGAAACTGAGCATCCGGTACCAATTTTCGTCGATTTCGAAGTTATAACGCGACGAGTCTTGGATCGGCGTGTTCAGTACTAAAACCTTATACGGAGTTTGTCGTGGACCTAAAAAAAAACATATTTTAAAATTAAAAAAATTAACAATTTAGTTTTTCAATCCAATAAAGAATACAAGTTTAGGATGCTGGATTTTACGCATTTTAAGTGTATTTTTTTTATTGCTCTTGTAGGCAGACGAGCATACAGCCCACCTGATGGTGAGTGGTTACCGTCGCCCATGGACTTCAGCAATGCCAGGGGCAGAGCCAAGCCGTTGCCTATATGCTGTATAATATGTTTTTGTTACATTATTAAAACATTAAAGACTCACCAGTGCTATTCAAATACACGGCCAGCTGATTGATATACGGCCCGGCGGAGACGATCAGTATCTTCCCTGCGTCCAATTCCTTTGCCACCTTCGATTGGTTCAGCAGTATGGGCATTATCTCGTTGAGCACGTCGAGGTAGGCGGCCGCGGTCTCGTAGAAGGCGGCGAGGGGGGCGAGGTGCGACGCGAGGGGGGCGCTGCACTTCTCGGAGTACTCCTTCTCGGCGATCTCGAGCTGTCTGCGGTAGTTGTCCGCCTGACAGATCTGGTTGAACTCGCAAAACGAGCGCTGCATCATGCCCTCGACGGAAACCGTGGCCGCTCTGTGGGACAATGATTCGTCTTCTCGCATTAAAACTGTACTAGTGGTCCCTCGGTAATCAAAATTTGACTTTTTATTTTTTATTGCTTGGATGGGTGGACGAGCTCACAGCCCACCTGGTGTTCAGTGGTTACCGGAGCCTATAGACATCTACAACGTAAATGCGCCACCCACCTTGAGATATAAGTTCTAAGGTCTCAGTATAGTTACAACGACTGCACCACCCTTCAAGCCGAAACGCATTACTGCTTCACGGCAGAAATAGGCGGCGTGGTGGTACCTGCCCGTGCGGACTCATAAGAGGTCCTACCGCCAGTGAAAAACAACTATAATTAATTGAAATTATAAGTTTGTATACTATTCTGATTCGATTGTCAAAAACTATTATACTTCTATAATCATAGACTTCGCCAAAAATACACTTTAGAAAAATATTAATAAAGACAAACAATATTTAATCTATTCTCAATTTGACCAAAGACTTTAACAATAAACAAAAGAGTATATACGCGTGTGTGTGTCATATATTTTTTACTGGTTTAATATATTTTTATGCATAATGAAAAAAAAATTTCATTCTACATTTCTTCTCTATGTAAAGTATAAATGTAGAAAATTTTATACTCCTCCGTCTGCGCAATTTTCGTAAAAAAGGGGGGTACAAAGTTTTTGCTTCACGTATTAATATATAGATTTTCCAAAGACACACGATAAAGACTGACATAACCAAATTGTAAAGGTTTCGATCGACTTAAAAACGAACGCACGTACCGTAGTAAGCTTAGGATCATGGCATATGTCAGTCTGAACTGGGAGGAGAGCTTCTGCGGTGTTCCCAATAACATTCCTTTTAGCGTCACCAAATCCGGAACACTTTCTTTGCAAAGTATTATCACTGTGCCGGTGTCGTCTAGACCTGTACCAAAAAATATTACTTTAAATTATCGCATCAAAGGTATTTTTATTGGAATATTTCCTCTTAGAAACCACTGACTTAACTGTTATGAGATTCGTTCAGTTCGACTTTGAGAATTAAAAAAAAACACGTGTGGCATTCGGGGACTGCCGCGGTAAAGCTATTGCATAGCATTTTTAATCAACTTATGCAATTATATAATAATTAAACAATAATAATTTAATATTAAAACAATAATGAAATAAGACCACGCTATATTTAAACATTAACAAAAGCAAAACATTAACTGTCCCCTTTACACTCATAAGCTAGACCGCGCGAGAGAGAGATGGGCAGACTGTTCATGGTGCGCAAGCAGTGCGACGTCACGCTGCGCGCTTATTCACAAACACTACACAAGCGCAACGTATGAATGTATTGAACGCGAGCTACATGCTAGGCGGAGTGGGGGTGTTAGGTTTTATTTTCGTTACGGAATTTCTTGATTTGGTCGCGGCGCTTAAAACCCGCGATAAAAGCTATGCAATAACTTAATATTATAATAATAATTAATAAAAAAATAATGTTTATTGATTGTACCGACAATATACATTCCCCCCCCCCCGGATAAAAAGTTCACATTTAGTCCCTGGCACACGGGACAAAAGTACCCGATTCTCTTCCGGTGAGACTGCAAATGTGCGCATGCGCGTACCTTTATTTCCCGGTAACCTAGAAACTGCATGTTCATATTTTTATGCTAATGGAAGCTTGATCAAGAATTGTTGGGATTCGGCCCTGCACCCATTCTTTATATACAAGAGTACATATAAGAACTATTCATCCCGGTTGAAAAAAAATATTGATAAGCACTTAGGGAGAAAAGTGGAACATCTCTCCATTTCTCCCTCGGTGCGTAATATACTATTCTCGAAACATCGCTTTGATTTAGATTATTGTGTTATTTTTATTATTAGTTTTGAGATACACTTCAGTATTTGTTAGTTAAATAAATATTATTCTCTAAATGTTGATAGAGCGAGTTTATGGTTTATTGAATATGGAAAATCGACGGCCATCTTTGTTGGCACGAGTTACCTCTCCGTCCAGCCCTTCCCGCCATTTGTATGTATTCGGCCGGAACGAGGGTCCTGCGCTCGACGCCGTCAAACTTGGTGATCTCGTCGAAGACTACCGTCCTCGCCGGCATGTTCACGCCCATCGCGAACGTTTCAGTCGCGAACAATATTTTAACCTGGAACATAGTAAATTGATCAATTTACGCTGCTAAAAGTCCTTAATTAATTTTATCGAGTTCAGACGTGTTTTTTTTTTTTTTATTGCTTTGATGCCCATAGACATCTACAACGTTAATGCGCCACCCACCTTGAGATATAAGTTCGAAGGTCTCAAGTATAGTTACAACGGCTGCCCCACCCTTCAAACCGAAATGCATTACTGCTTCACGGCAGAAATAGTCAGGGTGGTGGTACCAGTAAATTTTGCTTAAAGACATGCTTGAAGTCAATTATACTTGGAATTCTGGCTCTAGCTCAATCTGTCGCTCGACAATATCATTTCCAAACATTAATTCGGTAGGTGAGGTAAGTTATAAGGCAACATGACGCTACTGCTTCAGGTAACGGGATCTGATAGTGGCACCGGAAGGTCAGTGCGTGATAATAATTTTGTGCAATTCTTTTTCGTGCAAATGGCAACACTGAAATTTTATAGCTGTCAATTATGACTTTTTCGATTGTTATGAGAGCGCTAAACAAAAAAAAAACAACAAAGCGTTATAATTTTTACGATCCATTACGAAATGGGGGAAAGTTGCACCAAGATGACATTCATCAAGAACTTTGCATTCACATTTCAAGAATCCTCAATTTTTTTTCTGGGTGTTGCAAGCGCGGAAAAATCAGTTCTTTCTAGTCCATTTTTAGGCGTTTTCACTGCAAATCGATGGCTAGAATATAAATCGATATGGTATCGACAGTTGGTTATTTTTAGAGCGGAACAATTAAAATATTTGAGGAACTTACGAAACCGGTCTGAAATAACATTTCAACGATTTCCTTCAGCAACGGCAATATACCGCTGTGATGCACGCCGATACCGTTTTCTAAAACTCTTTGTAATCTTAAAACCTGAAAATATAGTAAGTTAATACAAAGGAACATGCATATTATACCTTCTAATGTTTTTTTTATTAAAGAGACTAAGAAGGCTCTCGATTCCGTATGCCTTCAAGATTATTTTTTCGCAATTTTTACATTAATTTGACCTAAATGATTGATATTATATATTAGATATTATGAGTCACTCAAGTTTTAAATTTTAAAACTAAATGTTGACCTAAATCAAATCAGAACAACTGAAATGGATTTGTAAATATATCGGCTGTGGTATTATTCACATATCGTCACGGTTCTAATGATATAACGGGAGTTAACATCTCCCTAGCAGCTACCAATGATTTTAAGTAAAAACAAGTGATCACAAATTACTTTGATTGGTGGAGGACATCTTGTGAGTCCGTAAGGGTAGATACCACCCTTTTATTTTAATATTGAGGACTCCAGTTTACGGATACCCGACCTGTGGGGATCAGGCCGGGTTATATGGGGTTCCAACCTGACTACCGACTAAACTCCATTGGTCACTCTCTCCTGGCCTAAGACGGAACTCTTTCAGGGTAGGTAGGGGGGATCTCACGATCAACACGCGGAATTATGAAGGTCCAGAACATTCTTTTTTTGTTTTTTCAAATTAATGTGTGGCCAATATTCGTATGCACATTCGACAGCCGCAACCTTAGTGTATATAGACAGCAGTGGCCGCTCTACCTATATATCCATTTTATCTATTGTCTATGCTATTTGAGCTACTACAAAGATGTAACTATGCAGGTTTAACACGCATTTAATTGTGGGCTATATATTTCACATTTACCTCCCCTTCATGAGTCTGTGTAATGTTTTTTTCAAACGAGGTTCGAGGAGAGTGGTCAGAGATAAGCTGTGCCCACAGTATTGCTGACAACAAGAGCGAGCAAGAGGGAAGAGTGACCAGTTCGTAGGCACTAAGGCAATAAATAAATAAAAAAGATGTGTGTTGTCGTGGGACACTGGATAGGAACGATGTTCCTTATTATAAAAATATTAATTTTAAGATCTTTAAGGTATAAAGAAAATAAAACTGGAGGTTTCGCAACAACCTACGGTCATTCGGTAACGTGCGAACTTATTGTGGTACACTTCATTCACGTTTGTTTGCATAAGAGTTAGTGTATTGCGCAAATGAACGCTCTGAGATCGTGGTCAATGGATTATAAAAAAATATTTTATCTTTTGTACGTTATTACAAAGTTAAGTCATACACTGTGTGCTTTACTAATAAAAATCTTACGTTACGGGCGTTTTATCCCGGTTAGGGTACCCCTCCGCATCGTCCCATAAGGAACTTCGTTCCAAAAACTGTACTTTAATATCTGTTCGTGTAATAATACATTACTTGCGGCAATTTACGGTCAGGCTCCTTCAATCGCTGCAGGCACCTCTGAAAGAATGATCTAATGTGACTTTTCTCTTTCGCCGTCGTCAAATCGACGGACATCAGATTTTCCGCGTTCTGGTCACACCTAAAAAAAGTGTTACAAATTATTTGAATTATTTCGGATTGTTTATTGCAAATTAATTTTAAAAAAATCACTGTATTATTTATAGAGAAATGTGAATGTAGACAAGACAACGGGGTTAATGTCAGATTTTAAAGACAAGCTTACCTGTTGCGAGATAAAGTGAAAGCCACAATTGGAAGTTTGTCGTTTTGCTTCAAGTGATCAATGAAGGCGACCCACATCGTCTGTTCAGCTTTGGGGTTCATGTATTGTTTCCCACCTTAAAACATATTATTTAAAGCTTAAATGGGTGCACGAGCTTACGGCCCACTAGGTGTGATGTGATTACCGGATCCCATAGACATCAGAAGGTGAAAGATGTCGCCCACCTTCAAACATGAGGTCTCAATTGTTATTATGTGACGCCCATTCCCACCCTTTGAACGTATGTATGATTCGCGGCAGAAACAGGCAGTCTAATGGTACCCAATACCAGTGAATATTGTTTACCTATTACAATACAACGCTACAATACTTAGAGAACGTTGTTGTCCAATCTCCAGTATATCCCTCGGTCGATATCCACGGGAAGAGATAGAGTTTTTTATTGCCCTTGTGGCGCAGATGAGAAAACTGAGCCTAGCAAGAGCAGTGTTTCGCAGAATCTACCACCGGATCGGAAACGCGACCCACTGAGAAGATCCGGCGAGAAACTCAGTGAGTTGTGTCTGTGTGTTAATGCCGCGCTTTAGCAATAAATCGTATTTATATAGAGACGATGTATTTAGGAATGTCTTAGTCTGCATTATTATTTATATTGCGTTATTATTGAGGGGCATATGTAACAGTATGTCGGAAATGTCACGGTCACAGCCATGTCGATGACTACTATGGCAAACCTGACCGACACCATCTATGCTAAACTGTGATTGTGATTAATAATAATAACAAAAGAATAGCTGAAGAAGATGGGTGGGCGATGACAAGACAGTACAGGCAATCTTTAAGCAGAAATAGGCATAGTTTATGCTGCAAGCCATTGACAATCGATGACTGGTAGTCGTTAATAAATACTTTTTCCAAATGAATTCTTAATGCTTTTTTATTGATTTATTAAGGTGTTTCTTCGATAAACATTATGAGTAGTGAACTGGTCTATGTACCGGTCTCGAACTGATTTTAAATACTGTTTTTAAAATTAAATAATAACGAATAATCACACAGACCTTTCGGGCCAAAGTTTTTCTTGTAATCGTTCTCCCTGGACTTCTTAGCAGCGAGGGCCTCGTTGTATCCACGGAGCAGGAAGTTTCCTTCTTGATCTACCACTTTGAATCTCTCATTCTTTGATTTACCACCGCTGCCTACCAAAATACAGTTTTATAAATGATATTAAAAAAAAAAAAATGTACGGGGTTTAGAGTATCTCGTGTAAACACTTTAAAGCATAATAATAATATTAATATTAGCGCTGAGGTTCGGGGGAAATAAGAATTCTACCGAAGTACAAATTGAAACTGTATTAACATTTAGAACGCTTAACGAGCACTTTAAAATTCTCAATTCGCTTTTTCCGTTTCGCATTAGGGGAACCGTTCGCTGTTTGTTGTAGTTCCGATTACTGACCGACTCGTGCCATCTCTACAATGCTTTTATAGTCGAGACGACATCCCTAGATTTATGGAGAACGTTCTGGGCAAGTCGAGTAGTTTCGATGTGTGTTTCTGCTATCTGATAATAGATGGCGTTGTACGTCTCGATTTTACTACGTTTCTGCTGTTCGGCGATAGATGGCGTTACTCTTATCGGCGTAATTATATTAATACCTGTGTACAAATAATGGCACAGCGGTACCGGTCGTTTGGGAGTCGATACGACGAACACCTTCCGTTTTTTCGTTCGTCCGACCCAGTCCGCGAACTGCAGCGTGTTCGGTACGGTCGCGCTCAGCATCACTATCCTCACGTGCGACGGCAGGAGGATCAACACCTCTTCCCACACGTAGCCGCGCTGTGGATTAATTATGAAACTGACAGGTTTGAGCCCCGTGAGCTAACCTACTAGTTAAGGTTACGCTGAAATAGCCTCTCAAGACTATCAGCTTAGGTAGGAAAAAAATGGAACTTAATTAATGTTAATTGGCAATTTAAACTTATCGGATTCCTTGTTGAGTGCGTATTGGTCGATGAGCTTCATTAGGCTATTATGGGAACCTTTGAACTGTCGTACGTCTGCCGGCATGCCCAAATGTTTTAGGAATTATTAATTTAGGTATAGATATAGTTTGAAAATACAAATGTTACCGAAGAATGAGATAGAAGTAATAACTGTAACTTGAGCTGGTCAGGGTTACAAGCTCGTGTATGTTTAATAATAGGTTATCGTCATTAAAAAGCCTTTGATTTTTAAATTTTTTGACATAAAATTATGTCACTGTCACGATGACATTTCATAGCCAAGCTATGCATGCTATGACATCTTCTGCTGAGAGTTATTTACAGTACCTATGCAGCGCTTTACCTGTGCTCTTGGCATTGCTGGTATCATCGCGGACTTTTTGGCAAGAACGCAAGGAGTGAAGTTGTGTGATTTGTTTTATTTTGTCTATTTAATGTTTCTTCAGGTTTAAATGTGTAATGATGGTGGTTTATTAACTGTTTAATACCTGTGAAAGTGCACAAATGTGGGAAAATGAAACAAAGCCGCTGGACGTAACTTCTCGGGATTATCCAAAAAGTCCACTGAAAAAATCTCAGTAAATTACCACCATTTTGTTGAGATTATATTCATCCCATCCCATTTCATTTAATTTCATCGCAGTTGATTAATTTCTTAAATTAATCATCTTCATTTCATTTCACTCCATATTATCATTTTTCATAAAAATAAGAATATAAATTAAAATAAGACATGACTTAAAGGTCTTAGATACCAGGTCACAAAATCCCTTAAATAAAAAATTGTATCATCGTGGTACTACTTATTAACCAGTCGACTGTTTGTATTCAAACAGCGATAAATGCCTCACCTCGACATTATTGATATAATGAACTTCGTCGAATATTACAAACTCCAGATCTCTGACAACATCGGAGCCGCAGTACAACATCGAGCGGAGGATCTCGGTCGTCATCACGAGACAGGATGCGGTGGCGTTGATCTGCAGGTCTCCGGTCAGCAAGCCGACATCGCCAAACAACTTGTTGAAATCGTTGTACTTCTGGTTCGATAAAGCTTTAATTGGAGACGTGTAGATGGCCCTTGAATTTGTTAAAGATAAGATATACTTCAAGACTGTAATTATATTTTATTGTATATTTATATACTTTTTCTTTTATTGCTTAAATGGGTGGACGAGCTCACAGCCCATCTGGTGTTAAGTGGTTACTGGAGCCCATGGACATCTACCACGTAAATGTGCCACCCACCTTGAGATATAAGTTCTAAGGACTCAGTATAATTACAACGGCTGCCCCACCCTTTAAATCGAAACGCATTACTGCTTCACAGCAGAAATAGAAATAGGCAGCGTGGTTTGTTACCTATCCGCGCGGACTCACAAGAGGTCCTACCACCAGTAGTAAAGTTGCAAAAAGGAAAATAAATATCTAGATCCTAAGAAGTTTTAGAATATTTGAGGAAACATTGCCAGGCTCTCCAAAGGTTTTTTTTTCCTACCTAAGCTGGTAGCCTTGAGAGGCTATTCCAGCGTAACCTTAACTAGTAGGTGAGCTCACGGGGCTCAAACTTGACGACGTTGCTAACACGAACCCTAGCAAGAGCCGTGCTTCGCAGAATCTACTACCGGATCGGAAACGCGACCCACTGAAAAGATCCGGCGAGAAACTCAGTGGGCTGTGTCTGAGGGTTAATTTGCTCGTCGAGCCCTTCGTCGCAAGCGACGGGTTCGACGAGAACGGTGACCGGTGCTTGAAGTACCTAGAAGCACCGTTAGTGGATCGGGAGAATCCGAAATGACGTGTTTTGAGCGACGTGAACTGCTTTCCATTCTTTACGCAGGATCAGGAATGATCCAAAGGGTAGATCTGCTTTGGACCAATTGTTGTTACACACTTTCATACTCCTTGTTATTTTGTTCTATAATATTTTTTATTTCTTACCTATCTTATAAACTTATTGCGGCTAACTAACATAGAACATTACTGAATAGTTTCATTGAACACCCATTTTTTCAAGTAATTTAACTTTATATATATATTTTTTTTGGGAACTTAATTTAGTATTAAATTAATGTGCATTTTAATTCAAACTTAACATAATACATTACCGACGATTCAAATTGGCTATGACGTTGTATCGAGTATAAACAGGCATTGTTATATAACAATGTGTGTAATCAAATTAACTACACAAATACTTAAATTCTGACGTTATATGATTTGTTTTAAATGAAGCTGAGTGAAAGATAGATGGGCTATAGTATTCATGTACAAAGAAATTCTGTCCACATTCCTTTCATGAAAATGGTATACCTTGTGTAATTTCTTCTTGACATCGCAATTGCATATTCTGCGACCACCGTTTTACCAGCAGATGTGTGAGCAGCGACAAATACATGATGACCTTCTTCTAATTTTAATATTGCCTAAAACAATCATAATATATTTAAAAAAATGTGTACTTTTTTTTTAAGTGAAACTTTTGAAGTGAAACTTCTTTAGATTCGTTGTGATTTTGACTCGATGAAACGAAAAAATAAGTCCATAGAGACACAAACACATAAATGTATAGGATTCAGCCGGCGAGAGAATGAGATAGAACACATCAGACGTTCTCAGTGTAGTGTTTTTTTAATACAGCGCCATCTATGAGATTTTTTAATACTAACGTGTGTAGGAAACCACTTGTAGTGAATTTTAATTTAGGATTATATAATACGTGAAATATCAATTCACATAGGGTGCTACCTCATACTATAAAAGATGATTTACAATTATTTACTAATGACATGATTTTACATATACTTAGACATTTAGGATAGTTGTATTTTAATTTTTGAAGGTTTCTACCACGCATGATTTTTTTATTAATTTTGAAAACATGTAACATAATGTTAAGATTTACTAACTTGCTTCTGGAAATTATCCAATTCAAAAGGATATGAATGAGCCATGTCTTTAATCTTGTCTCTAAATTCTGGTACAGGCTTCGAAACATCAATCATCTCGGCCCATTCTGTGGAAGTCACTCCTAATTTTCCCACAGAACTGGTTATGTCCAATACTGGTATTTCTGGCAGTTCTACAGGAGGTTTGACGACAGTTTCTTCCAGGAAATTTTCGTTTTCTATTTCATCTGTTGCTACTTCAATATGACTTGGTGTTTTAGGTTTTTGAGGTTGTTCACTATCATCTTTCCATAGATCTGTAATTTTATATATTATAAAAAAAATACATAAATTTCATTTATTAGGAAAGTTCTCTTTTGTAATAATAATAGCTAGGTAAATAACCAGATTCGATTCCTTTTTTATTCTTTTTTTAGTTGTAGCAAAATGACAGTTGAGAGTTGGGACAATTTTCTAACGTAATTTAATGTAGGCTGTTGGTTTTTTATCATGTCATGATTACTCATGATCAAAAAAGATAAGTCATCACAGCATGTCAAATGATAAATTAAAAAACGTCATGAAACCACTAATGTGTTACATTATGTCTAGCGTGGGTAGATCTTCCCAAAAGATGGACCAACTACCTATTGAAGTTCGCGGGGACCTGCTGGATACAATTACTGCAGGATCGATCTTTGTGGCGAGGCTTGGGGGAGGCCTATGTTCAACAGTGAACGTCTGTGGGCTGATAGAATAGAATGTCTAAAATTTTTTGACTATAACGAAAGAAACTTTACCTACTAAATGTACATTGTTTTCCACTATCTCTTCCAAATTAATCTTGATATTGATGTCGACATCCTCAATGTCATCAGGTTTGTCTTCAGGTTTGCCCTCATTGAGCAATGTAAAACCATCCTCAGCAAACAATACACTGTCCTTACAGCCTGGTGCTACAGTTAATATATCTGTAATGACAGGAACAGTTGACTCATGTTTTAAATTTTGTCTAAAACAGCAAAATGATTACAAAATTATAATTTCTAACAGATTGTTTATTTATTTACAAAGTAAGTTTCCAAGCAGAGCAGTGTTTTATAAACTCTATTTAAATTTACTCAATTTTACTTGCCTGACTTTTTAGACTGTCTGCTTTAGCATTTAATATCAAGGATACTATGTACATGGTGATTTTCATGTAAAATCTATACCAGCGGTTCTCAACCTTTTAACTCAGTGATGCACTATCAAACAAATTTGTGACACTCTTTCTTACATACAAAATTGTGTATAGTTGAAGTGAAGGTTGGAAGATGGGTAATTAATTATGAGGGATAGGTATACTAGTGATAGGTGTACTAAAGTATACATCATTAATCTATTAAACTTAGTTGTACAATTAACATCTAGTAAGCAGCTATGTATTTACCCCATATGTAACATAGAGACGAAATTCCTTTGGGATACCTTAGATATAAATATAGTACCTATTCGTAAATTTGTAGTCCACGTGATAGGGGCTTGTGACACATCTGACACATCAACGCATAGTGAGACAGTGGTTGAGAGCCACTGATTAATACAACTGAACAAAATGGAAAAGTCTGGTAATAAATTAAAGGTTAGAGTATGTCATATCTTCAAATCACACCTTCACCCAAAAATTTTCCAGGTACATCATTCTCTGTATTAAGGTTGATTTCTATCTGTTTTTGCTGCTCTTCTATCATCTTTTGAAGATCTTCTTCAAAACCAGCTGGTAAAAATGGACTCTGTGTTGTAGTACCACGGGTGGCAAGGCTTGGAGGCAGTGGTGCTCGAGCCATTGATAAGTTTTCCTCGTCATCCTCTGTTGGTATGCAGATTTCTTCTACTCCTATAATCTCACCTGTTAAAGGATCTCTAACTACCTAAAATGACACATTTAAGAGAAGTGTTACAATTTGCATATTATTTTCGAAATTTGAGAGAATTTTAAGAGAATTTGTGTTGTTAATTTATATTTGCTTGATGAGTTTTCTTACACTTGTTGGGTAAAATACTGCCTCTCAAGACATGAGGTTGAAGTCTAAATTTTTTTGCTTGACTGGCTACACTTCAAACCTGAATGCATATTTAAGAAGGAATAAACACGAAAACATTTCTACATACTCTATATATTGCTAATAGTGGTTGTTTTACTTGTTCTGCAGCCTTATAAAATAAGTTTTGAAAGAAAAAATTCTCAAATTTCACAAAATCTATTAAATGAACAATATTATTATATAGCTTAAAGCAGAATAATAATAAATCCTAGTTTAAGTGTTTTGTTCAGATTTCGTGAGTCGTAGGCTCTATTGAAACCATATTTACGGTGGTCACGGATGAAAACTGTCAAATGAAAATAATAACGCAAGATTAAGCTGTAAAATTTTAATTAAAAACTACTTTAGTGGTAAGGCAACCTTAGGTAGGTCTTACTTAGTCAATTATCAAAGAGTAAAATGATCTCAGTAAAGTAACAAGTCAACTACTGCCTAATTTAGTAGCCATCTGATTTTCTTCAACATAATTACCTCAAGGGTTGTGTCCGGTTCGTTCTCATCATCATCATCTAGCAAAAATAAGGAATCTATATTGGGTTTTCTATGCCAATGCGTTTGAGAACGTTCCCATTTATGTATTTTTAATTTTTCTGGCTGTAGCAAATAATCTTGCACCCAACTATTCACATCTTCTAATATAGGAGGAATCTGGAACATATTGTAACGTGAAAATTTTATTGAAATTTCTCAATTAATGTATTTTATCTGGAATCTAAATTACTGAAACATCGGAGAATTCGTCTTTGGTATCTTGCGACATTATTGGTTATTATTAAATAAATTCTGAGCAATATAAAAAAATACACAACTTTAATGTGTTTTGAAAAATTTGAACATTTTGAAGTTTTGAACTCTCAATTTTTAATGTTTGATTTTTCTATCGAGCGGGCAAAGGGAACCTAGCCCATACAGTCAAGTATTTTGTAGAAGAAGTGAAAGTCATGAGTGTTGTATAAAAGGTATAATGGAACGTTTAAGATAACAACATAGCTGTTGGGTGAGACGAAGTGGAATATCCTTTGAGAAAAATGGACACTTCATGGATTTTTTCGTAGAGTTACTGAACAACTTTCCCAGATGCTAAAAGATTAATATCAATCAACAATAAACAACAATCCACACAATTTAACTCCTCACGCTACCTCCAAAAAGTCTCTCATAATTTACACATTACAATTATTAACTTTTACCTGATGTGTGGACGAGCTCACAGCCCACCTGGTGTTAAGTGGTTACTGGAGCCCATAGACATCTACAACGTTAATACGCCACACACCTTGAGATATAAGTTGTAAGGTCTCAGTATAGTCACAACGGCTGCCCCACCCTTCAAACCGAAACGCATTACTGCTTCACGGCAGAAATAGGCGGGGCGGTGGTACCTACCCGTGCGGACTCACAAGAGGTCCTACCACCAGTAATTACGCAAATTATAATTTTGCGGGTTTGATTTTCATTACACGATGTTATTCCTTCACCGTGGAAATCGATCGTGAACATTTATTAAGTACGTATTTCATTACAAAAATTGGTACCCGCCTGCGGGATTCGAACACCGCTGCATCGCTAGATACGAATGCACCGGACGTCTTATCCTTTAGGCCACGACGACTGAAATTTTTATAAATATTAAAATATTTCAATATTAATAATAAAATATTTCAATTGTGAACAGGGAGGATGAAAAAGGGAAACAAATACTCAGTATGTTAATGCTTTATTATCATCAACTAACGCATTTTTTCACTGACAAGAAATAATAATTACTAATTTTAACACATGGTAGGTAATAATTGTTTGCGAAAGTCTAATCTAATCAGTTGACAATTAATGTCGACCTACAAAATATGTGGAAATGAAATTGTCATTGACATGACTAGGTAATCGAGAAAACTGCTATAAAAACTTATAAATTCTTATTTTATTTACTTTAGAGTAATATTAGGTATATATGTAAGCTCGACTCGTGTGACACAACAATCCTTTTATAATGGCCGTCCCAAACTATATGTCTGATGCAGACGATCAAAGGATAAATAGTCGCCATCGCCCTAAATACGTCATTTCGGATCCTCCCGATCCACTCTCGATGCTTGTAAGTAGACATTCCAAGCACTGGACACCGTTCCCGTTGAACCCGTCGAATGCGGCAAAGGATTTGTCGCACTTAACCCACAGCCCACTGTGTTTCTCGCCGGACCTTTTCAGTGGTTCTTGATTCCAATCCGGTTATAGCGTCAGCGAAGCACTGTTCTTATTAGGGCAGATGTTATCAAAGTCTGCCAGATTGAGACCCATGAGCTCGCCTACACATTCAGTTAAGCTAGCATCATAAGCTTCACTGAATGTGTAGGCGAGCTCGTGGGGTCGTCTCAAGGTTACTCGCAGTAAGTAAACAAAAAAATAACGGACTCATTCTCAGTTTGGCTTAAATAGCCATAGATGAGTAGAAGCTTACGGCACACCTGATTTGAAGCGACTACCAGAACTCATTGATATGTACGAAGTGAATCTCAGTGCATAAATTCAGAGATAAAATTAAGGTCGATTGAATTTCCAACAATAAGAGGTACAAAGTTTTAACTCAATTCAAATACCTTATTTAGAGACGTTCAGCCATGGAGCACTAAAAGCCACTAAAGAAACAAAGCCTTTTTTATATTTGAAAGAGTCCTCACTGTTATTTATTTAGAACGTAGTTTTCTCTTCCATGTTTAGAAAGTAACAGATAAACGGTTCCTATTTAAATTACTTAGTATGTATAATATAAGTATATGTAAATAAACAATTGTTTTCTGGTGGTAGCTTATGTGGTGGTGGCACGCTTTGTTAATACCACTTTATTTATTTCTGGCGTGAAGCAATCATGGATTTTGGTTTGAAGGGTGCAAATATAATTGAGAGCATCCAGTCTGGACAATAAAATATAAACTAAATGTAGACTTAAAAAATCCTGATCTCCGTAATATTAGTCGCAGAGTATTTAAGGTAAGGTTTTATTAAGAATAATTAACGATGTTTAATTTGTCAATTAAGCTTACGAATTTCTTTAGACTTCACAAGATATATGCATATTTAATGTATGCGACGATATGATACGTATGTGAGTCAGTGAGCCGCGATGGTCAAGGCTAGAAGTGGTCCCTTCTAGGTCCTCATGCGGATCAGTGTGCACTCTCAGTTCATTGAGTTGCCGGCCGACAAGTAATACACTCGTTTAATTTATATATTTTTTTAATAAAATATTTAATGGTGTTATGGACAGTGAACTTAAGAACACAATGTATTATTACGTGACTCTATTATGCATGTTCAATATTCTCTTTGTCAATGTGAACGGATTGACTCTGGTATGTTGTTATCCTTGTTTTTTTTTGCTTATTTTTTTTTTAGGTAGGTTAGGTTTGAGGTTTTTTTTTCAGCGCGCTGGCAACTACAATTTTATATGATTCTGTATTTAGTTTCAAATGTATACATACCAATTGGGAATAGTACATACTTTTGTTCTTTTGTTGGTGGTGTTGGACCGATTGGTTAATACTAATTTAATTGTAGGAAGCTTTCAAAAACTTCGTCAATTACGTATTTGAAAGAGTTATTATAATTTTCGCGGCATTTCTTTTTTATTCTTTATGCGAATAACTTGTTTTTCTTTTTTAGGATTACTTTAGTTATATATGATAATTTTGGTCATTTTCCTGTTATCGCAAATAGTAGATGTTAATATATTAAAGCACACACATATGGATACAGAAGCAACCACTTTTTTGATTGATTTGTTTATATTATGTTTGATTTTTTCTGTTGTTTTATTTTGACATAATTTATAAAGTTTTCACCTATTTACCGAAACAGTAAAACGAATAATATTGTCGCGATCAAGTCCTCTTAAGTTGTTTTTGTTTCTGTCATAATAAAATCACAATGTTTATCCGAGATACGTGCTGTTTTTCTTCAGTAACTTTGTTAGTAAAAAAGTGATATAAACAAGGAAATACTTAACAATTCTGCTCTTATTTTATTCATAAAGGCCAGCAGTGCTTCAAATTAGGTCATGAAAATGTTGAAGGCAGTAGAGTTTATTATTAATCATTTAATATCAATAAAATGATAAATAGATTGAATTAGAAGTCGATAGATTATAGATAGGAATAGAGAGTAAATTATTAGTTCGTAAAGTATATGTGAATATCGATTGATAGATAGATTTTTAGCAAAGAAGAAAAGCTTGAAGAAAGAGAAGACGACTTCTAAAACTGACACAGATATGACATACTTTGTTAACAATATTTCTCAATCGGCATATTTTAAAAAGATTATTATCGTTCGTCATTACTGTACTTCAAAGCTGGTTAGACCGTCTATTATTTCATTTGTAGTTTACACTCAACTGTCATTTAGATGGGATTTAATGAAAGCAAAATAGTTTACTCCTTGTTTTTTTTTGTGCAGTTGGATTAGTTGGATTTTTATCCTTGCACTATTCCAAGTCTTGCGCATTAACTACAAGATTTTTTTGGTTAGTAATGTCTTGACCATGTGAAGTGTTCCTTCACAAAAAAAACGACTTTTTTTAAATAAGTTTGAATTTTGTATTGCACAGATGCATGAAGTAGTTCGTGATCCAACTTGAGTTAATTGGCTGTCGGAGTCCATAGGTAACACAACGTGGATACCGCATTTTAGCTTGAGAACTAAGGTTGAAGTTTCAAATGTATAGTATAAGTATTGGTACACATTGCTAAAGTCGTGTGCTTAGACATTATGGGGTGGCGCCTACCACTGGTGTGCTTATAACACGCTCTCTTACTAGTCTCAAATATACCTGTGGAAACAAATTGCTAAACTTGTTCATAGTAAATTTCAAAAGTATATACAAATATATCTTCAAAACGCATTCAATGAATCTCGAAGAGCTCTGAGTACCGCAACATGAATAATTTAAAAAACAAAAATATTCTATGACTTGTTCGTTACTAAGCTAACTAGTTTAAAACAGAAAATAATTAAGTTCTCGTTAGTTAAATAAGAACGACACACGTAGGAAACTATAATTAGTGATTGCATAACAAGTTGTGCTTTTAAGTAGGTACTTATAAAAAATACCTTGACGACTTTAAAAAAAATGAGAAATCAATTATGATTTGTTTTCTCTTCATGTATTCGCGTGTGCTTACATTTGAAAGCATCGGATAGCGGTGACAGAGTGAAGACCCATCTTTTTTTGTCCTTATAGGCAGACGAGCATACGGCCCACCTGATGGTGAGTGGTTTCCGTCGCCCATAGACTTCAGCAATGCCAGGGCCAGAGCCAAGCCGCTGCCTAAAAGATTACTCTCTACAAGATCTCCACGCTTAGTGTATTTTTTTTAAGGGAAAATAATATAGATATTCGAGAACACGTTACACTTCATCATCTGGCCCTAAGACATGATTCCTTCTACTATGGGAAACAGAGACTGATATATAGAGACCTATAAGTAGATAGAATCAATATGCGGGTCAAATGTATAAAGATAAGGGATATAATTAATTTGTTCATAGGTATTCCCGATTCATCATTTCGTTCTTATTATGTTTATTTTATAATTTCAGATTGATAATAAAATTTCAATGGAAAACATGCGTCATTGATATTTGAATAGAATATAAGAATATTATTTGAATAGAATATAATGTAATCGTTCTGTGTCTTCTTAATGGGGGACTTTCACATGCACACTGTGTAATGCATCCAAGTAGGTACTCGAATACAAACGCAGACTTTCGTAACCAACCGGCCACCGCTTAGTACTGATATACCTCTGTATAACTTAAGATTAAGTTGATGTGCCATTCAATGAATTCAGTTATTCTTAATGTACTTTACGTGCCCACGGCTGATTCTCTAAGCATCGGCACGTCGGACAGTTTCTAGGGTAATTTATTTATAAACATTAAACAATACTGCACTTGAAGACTTTTTACACAGAGTAAAAATAAATAAAATAACAAATAAATACTTGTTTTATTGAAACTTCGTGAAAACGATTTGTTGTTTATAAATAAATTTAGCTTTGAATCAAATTATATTGAAAACTAGCTGACCCGGCAGACTTCGTAGTGCCTCAATCGATAAATAAAATAAAATAGACTTAAAACAAACAAAAGGAATCCGTTCGACGGGGGACATATCAATGGAAAAACAAAATTGTTATTTTTATTTAATTCCGAGCATTTTCATATTTATTTTAAACCTTTTAAACCTTCTCTGGACTTCCACAAATAAATCAAGACTAAAATCAGCCAAATCGGTCCAGCCGTTCTCGAGTTTTAGCGAGACTAACGAACAGCAATTCATTTTTATATATATAGAAGATAAATATTGCAATATTTAGTTAGAAAAATAACAACCTAATAAAAATAAGCGCGTAATAAAAATTTCATCGAGTAACTTATCTATTAGGCTACGGACGTTTCTTTTTGTTGTTTAATTAATAGATAGTATTTACCTCGTCTTAACTTGCTATCTTGTGTGTTCCGATGGTATTTTGTAATTGAAAGCTGCTTTCCCGAATATTCTGAATACAGCTCCGACTGGAGATCTTAGATAGCGACGTAAATGGCGCCGTCTACCATGAGATATGAGGTCGAGGTGTCAGCTGTGTTATAAAATTGTCTTCAAACCGGAATGCAAATTGCTTAGCGGCAGAAATAGGCAGGAACATCTACTTCTGCGGACTTCACGATATTCTAGTACATTTTTAAAGCTATTATCTATACTTATATAATATTATAAAGCTGAAGAATTTGTTTGTTTGAACGCGCTAATCGCAGGAACTCTAGGTCCGATTTGAAAAATTCTTTCAGTGTTAGATAGCCCATTTATTGAGGAAGGTTATATAAGATCACGCTAAGACGGAGCACCAATAAAGAATGTTTCATAATTGGGTTTTTTTCCCTTTTGAGAGCTTACGCTGTGTGCGCTGCGGAATCGGTTAAAGTTTCGCTAAAATAATGTATGAATTATCAGAATCGGTTTAAGCATTCTCGAGAAATCGGTAAACATACATAGATAAAAAATGGTGGTCGAATTGATAGCGTCCTCTTTTGAAGTCGGTTAAAAAGCATGATTTTGGTTAAATAGCTCCTTAACATTCTATTATTCAAAAATATTTTCACTTTCTACGTAAATGAAGTCGCGGGTAAAATTTAGCGTTATGCCAAAGTAACTATTCCACGCGGACGAAGTCGCGGGCAAAAACTAGTATAATTATAAAACATTGTAATGGTAATCGAAGCTGTACTGGCGAGTCGTGTCATGGACGAGCGATTACTTAGCGGCATTGAAGCACGGCTTCATGGGAAGATGATCACAAGTGACATGATAATACCTTTGTATTCTTATTAGGTAATTTTCTCCATCATGTACAATTAAGAAGCTTAAACTAAAGGTTGTCTTATGTCCTGGGCTGAGGCCTCCTCAGCGTTTTCGTCATTGACCTGATAAAGTGAAGGGATCGTTAACTCTAAAAGCTTTATTTTAGCTGACGATATCATAGCATTCTAAATTAGATCAACGTTTGATTGACATAGCCGATAAAAAGATATAGGTCAATTGTTTCAAATTTAGACAGCAGAGGATGATAAAGGGTCTTTAGTGGTGTGAGGGGGTCTTGTGAAGTCTTGCGTGGGCGTCTTGGAATCACCACCCTGCCTATTTCTGCGGGAAAGGAGTAATGCGTTTAGGTTTGAATGATTGGGTAGACTTTGTACTATAAAACTGAGATTTAGAACCCATGTATCAAGTTGGGAAGCGGCATTTACGTTGTTGATAGGCCGTGAACTAAAAAAAAATACAAACAATTAACTATACAATTTAATTCAGATTACCCAATACAATAAGATAATATATCTATAAATGGTCAATTCCTATTTAAGCAATAATCCATAAGGTTTCTAAATGTGGGGTTCGAGATTGCAAAATTGTTTCTTATTAGCTTTGTGTTGATTTGGTTTTGTAAACATTTTTTTCATTTTCGCACGCTGTAATTATTTATAAATAGAAGTTCATGCAATCAATGACATATTATCGATATAAAATTACCAAATATTGGAATATAAATTGGACATTGTAAGTAAATTAATAAAAACATCATGTATTCCATTATCGACTAAAGCAATTATTTAACGGCTTCGACTAAATCAAGTTATTGCCCAACAACAAAACTATTCGCGGATTCGTTGTGTGAATATGTTAACAAATCTATAGGTTGTGATTGGAAATCTAATCAGCCTGTTCACTTGAATTCGTACGCAAAATTGTACCTTACAAGGCTATTGCGTTCTCCTGATTTGAATACGAAAATTCAATTATTAAATGTATTTGAATGCCTAGCGTTTTTTTTTTGTTACCAATTCATGAATTTTTGCTAACCAATTATAAAGCAAATGTATTTGAATGCCTAGGGTTTTTTTTGTTACCAATTCATGAATTTTCTCTAACCAATTATAAGGCAAATGACGGAATTGTTATCTAACAATGTGCGAATCGAATTAATTAATCACCAAGAGTGACGTGTTTATCGAGCTGTTATTGATTGTAGTCGTCATCTAGGAAACGAATTAATTGAAGAATGCTGTTAATGTGAACGTAGCTTCTTCCGCCCTTTGTTCACTTGATTTTACCTTACTTCTATAAGCCGTTGCGAGATTTATGACCTTAATCCATAAATAAAAAATATCAGAATTGTTCTAGAAAAAATTTTAAAACTCGCATAGTTATGTAATTAGCATTTATATATTATTCATTTATAATTATATTTTTTTTTTTTATTGCTTAGATGAGTGGACGAGCTCACAGCCCACCTGGTGTTAAGTGGTTACTGGAGCCCATAGACATCTACAACGTAAATGCGCCACCCACCTTGAGATATAAGTTCTAAGGTCTCAATTATAGTTACAACGGCTGCCCCACCCTTCAAACCGAAACGCATTACTGCTTCACGGCAGAAATAGGCAGGGTGGTGGTACCTACCCGTGCGGACTCACAAGAGGTCCTACCACCAGTAAAACCTATTTGAAAAGTAAGTCTTATTTTAGCGCCAAGAATCAAAGTATCACTGCTAATGTTTAGTCACCTTGATGTCCCGCATTCATCTAGATGAAAACCAGGCTAAGCCACCGTGGAAAAGCTGTTTTGCATGTTAATAAATTTAATACGAACCTTACCTTATTGGAGATTAAATACAACCTTTGTTGTTGTGTAAATGCAGGTTATGGAACCAATTTTTTTTGGTAATCAATTATTTATTTCTGGTATTTCAATATTTGTTTTTTGTTGGATACTATTTTAATGATTTTTGTATAGGATTTGATAACGAAATAAGTGAACTAATAATGGATTACAGTCGAGCTGATTTAATAATCGTAGATAAAAATTTAAACCCCTCATTGTTCGCGTTACTGCTGCGTTACTTGTTCTCTAATACTGTCCATAGTCGCAATATCATCACTTATTTTCCTACCTAGCTTCCTAATTCCTAACGTCCTAAAAGAAATCATATCCATTTTTTAGCGGTCTCGGTGGTGTAATAGTTAGTGCCTTTAACTGCTAGACTGCAAATATTCGTGTGAAAAGCATGATTATTTGTTCTTTGTCTGAATGCTTACAATTCCCATAGTATAAGAAATCCTAGGGACTGTCCATGTGTGACATGTTCCCGGTTATTATTATTATAGCACATACTTGCAGTGGTGGCTACCAATATAAGTGGAACCTAATTTTTGCCTTAAAAAATATCATGCAACGTCGTTGCAAATTGAATGAGCCCTAAAATAAAGGTTTAAAAAAAATTTATTTGTATCCGAATTGATTTGATTGTTGAAATTTTAATTTCTTGTATTCCATGCGTCAAAATCAAAAAAAAAAAAAAATTCAAATAATGTGAAATAACTACTTTTAAGTGCAATGCAAAAAGTACTTGAGAAATTGTATTCCATCGAGATCTAGTTACCGTATTCGGAATTACAAGCAATACTTTAATTATTACAATATTATTTGTTTTTGGGATGTTCTCCATATTTAGATTTACGGCAATGTAATTTTAATTTTTTCATTGTTTTTTTTATTTCACGACTCACTTTTATTTGATAAATACAAAATCATTCTCAATTACGCATCCAAAAATTCCAATGTCCCTTTTTCTTTTTGAATTTAATGAACAGTTTACACATGAAATAACAACAATAATAAATACAATTGATATCATACGAGTTCGTTACTTCTGATTCTATTAAGTAAATACTAATGAAGTTAGTACCTACTAGTGAAAGCCTATAAATATTAAATGGTTGTTGCAGAAAACTTCGAGAGCGTGCATCATCGGCGCTGGATATTCAGGTTTGGGTGCAGCCCGCTATATGAAACAGTATCACGTCAACTTCACAGTTTTCGAAGCGACTAGAAACTTCGGCGGCACTTGGCATTTCGATCCCCATGTTGGTACAGATGAAGACGGCCTGCCAGTCTTTTCTAGCATGTACAATGACTTAAGGTAAATGGTTTTTGAAATCACGTTTTTGCGACACTTTCAAATTCGCAGAACGGTGGTACCTACCCGCGCGGACTCACAACAGGTCCTACCACCAGTAATTACGCAAATTATAATTTTCACTTTTATTACACGATGTTATTCCTTCACCGTGGAAGTCAATCGTGAACATTTGTTGAGTACGTATTTCATTAGAAAAATTGGTACCCGCCTGCGGGATTCGAACACCGGTGCATGAAGCGATGCTCCGGACGTCTTATCTTTTAGGTCACGATGACTTCCGAAAATTTTCGGGACTCTTAGAAATAATCTACTTTTACGATACGATATTGCATTTTTTATTTTCAATATATTATTTGCTGTACACGTGCAGCTTATGGGCTACAAAACTCAAGGCTCGTACCGCGCCTTCAGGGTTCAGTATAGTATCGCTTTGGGCTCGTGGACTTGCCTCATTTCTGTAGCGCTTATGGTATGTTCGCGGATGCACGTGTCTTCCACTCTACTATGCGAAAGAGGTGTGCAGCCCAAACACCCTATTGAAATGATTGCCAGTAGGTGTTTAGTGTGTTATAAATAGTATTTATGTGAATCGTATATATTTTTATTTAAACGATTTATCTATTATACATAATTGTTATTTTGATACGAATTTAGTTTTCCGAGATGTAGGTCCTAACATAACGAGTCCTGATTACTTCAATAAATGTTACTATTATTAATATTTCCGACCTTTCGAATAATTTCCAGTTTTCGTGGGCGCGACCGATTGATCAGTAAAAGTAGTTGTAATTATGTTACTTAATAATAGCTTATCTGGTTTGTTAATTAAAAAGTATAACGGATTAGCGGCCCCGAGATGACGGACTACCTAAAGCTCCAACTTCTGTATTTTTGTTACATAACTTAGCTTACATCTTATAACGATTTAGTGGGCTTTGAGTTTCGTAAACTTTATCTATGTCTGGGAGTAAGTTTGTAACTATGTTTGGGAGTGGTTGTAACCGCAAGTCGCGTGGGAGTAAATTGATATTATAGCGGTTTTTTTATTGCTTATATGGGTGGATGAGCACACGGCCCACCTGGTTTTAAGTGTATACCAGAGTCTATAGACATCGACAACTTAAATACCGCCACCCACATTGAGTCATGAGTTCTAATGTCTTAGTTTTCACAGTACAATTACTACCTCACTGAAATAGGCAGGGTGGGAGTGCCTACAAGTGCGAACTCACAAGACGTCCTACCACAATAAATATTTATATTTTATCAAACGTGAAAATTTTAACCCTCAATTTCAGGATGAGCTCATTTCCTTGCCTATATGTTGTGCCTGCTTACAAAGTGGAGTAATCTAAATAATGTTTTTTTTCTTTATTCGCAGCCAACGTTATAATATTGTTATATTATTATATTACGATAATATGTTTTTGTAGTTTATGTTTAAATGCTAAAGTCAAAGCGTGTTCCGATGCAATACTAGGGAAGGTGTTAAATTGACGCCAAACATAACAGCGACGTTATTTTAATATTGACTTAGCGAAACCGTCTCTTAGATAATAATAAATAATGTATAATATTTAGACTTGTATCGTAACTTGTCCTAGTTGTTGTAGTCAATCTTATTCGATTACGAAATAAAAGAAATTCCAACATCATTTGCGGTATGTGCATGTTTGTCATTCATCTTAAATGAAATGTTCGACATTATTACGGAACGATCATGAATCATATAATAGGTTCACTAGATGATGACCAAGCTTTGCTCGTTTTTTTTTTTGATAACGCCATCTTGTTGTTTCTTTAAAGCGCTTAGTTGCCCTCAATTAAGAAAAATAGTATTATTATTCGCCAATAGATGTCGGGAAGAGTTGATTATTGAAAACACGAATAAAACAACATTTTCTGAAAATAAATCGTAGCTAGATCGATTTATCGCCCCCGAAATCCCCTGTATACTAAATTTTATGAAAATCGTGGAAGCCGTTTCCGGGATTCAGATTATATACATATATATTAATATACAAGAATTGCTCGTTTAAAGGTATAAGAAAAGATTAGGAAAATCAAAAGTTTCGTAAGCTGTCGTCGTCCGTATGCGACCACAAAAACTACGAAATATCCGAAGCGTAGAAAACAATATAATAACAACAAAAAACGTGAGATTAATTCGCAGAAGTTGAGTCAGTTAATATTAAAATCATTTATTATTCTCATATAGCTCTTCACAGGCGCTTTCAAATCCTAATGACCTCAGTACCTACCGATTCCAAAATTATAATTTGCGTAATTACTAGTGGTAGGATCTCTTGTGAGTCCGCGCTGTTAGGTACCACCACCCTACCTATTTCTGCCGTGAAGCAGAATGCGTTTCGGTTTGAAGGGTAGGGCAGCCGTTGTAACTATACTGAGATCTTAGAACTTATATCTCAAGGTGGGTGGTGCATTTACGTTGTAGATGTCTATGGGTTCCAGTAACCACTTAACACCAGGTGGGCTGTGAGCTCGTCCATCCATCTAAGCAATAAAAAAAACAAAAAAAACCTACCGATTCAAAATGGGATTTTACCACTTGTCTAGTCATCACCTTGAATTTTACTTTTGCAATTTACACTGGTAAACGAGTACGTGCTTATCTCACTCACACGCTTGCGACGTTTGTCATTTCATTTCCAATACCTGGAATCGTTCATCTGTAGTGCGTTTCAGAGATAATTTTTAGCATCTATCATCGAGCTCTATAATGAACTACAGAACTCGGTGTGCCCAGAATGGTATCGCTTCTGACTTCTCATCTGATGAGCGGTAGCTTTAGCATCCAATTTAAGCTTCTCGGCGTAAATTGTAACTAGAAATAATAAATTCAGGCATAATAATATTCATAATAAAGGCACGTGCGGTGTGCAGGGCTGCCGTAATCACCTATTAAACGACTTTCCTATATCCTCGTCCTAACGTCCTATCTCCGCCCAAGACAGAACCCAGCAGAGGTAGGAAATGTGACCGTGGTCAATATTGATATCAGAAGTGCAACCCTCTCGAGAACGCCTGGTTAGGGGAGTCGTCGGTAAACAATGACCTTACGACTGCCATTTCGGTTGGTGGCCAATCCGCCCAAGCGGCACTGTTGGTGTTTCGGTATATCCCGCCGGACTGGAACCAGGCTTCTGAATACGATGCGTCAAAATGTGATATACCTTAAATCAGTCTTACTTCTTTTATGTCAACAAGGTGGCACGGATCGTCGAGGCGGCTTACCCCGTCTTTTATGGGTGAACCGTGGCGCAGGACGCCTCACCTTTCGTCTGGTGCAGGTGCTGACCGGGCACGGATGCTTCGGGAAGTATCTGCACCGGACAAGAGCTGAGCCGACGACGAGGTGCCACCATTGTGGATACGACCTGGACACGGCGGAGCATAGGCTCGCTGTCTGCCCAGCTTGGGAGGTGCAACGCCGTGTCCTGGTCGCAAAGATAGGACCGGACTTGTCGCTGCCTGGCGAGCTGGTGATTTTCTCCTGTCTAAAAAAAATGTTAACAAGGAGGCGCGTCGGACCCCGACAGCGGGCCTTACCTCTAACACAGGCATTAACTTTTTCATTGCCTAATCTAAAAGAGACCATGGCCAAATAAATGTTATGTAGTTGTCGGATCTCATAGAAATCATAGCGTAATGCCACATGGAACATATTAGCCAAGCCTCTATAGTATATTTTAAAGGCTATCCCACTCTCCAAAACAGATCGCTTTACTGATTCACGGCAGAAATAGGCAGGGTGGTAGGATCTACCTCTGCACCTTCATAAGACTTCGTACAATCGGTGATATGTCAGGTGAGTTTCTTGGGAAGAGGATGAAACTTCGAAACTTTGAAAACTCAAAAATATTTTTCGAAGTGCTTTTGCTGCTCGAACGAGTATAACGTTTGTTATGTAGTTTAGTTTATTTCGTTTTTGTGGCTTATTAAGTATATGTATGTAATGTTGAATCATAACAGATCGATGTGAATCTGTTTCAGCAAGCATACTATCCTATCCACAATACTATATGGATTCACTAGCACTTAAGAAAATTGTCTTTTTTCTTTGTATTCACATAATCAGACTACGTGTGATTTTTCCAATATATCATTGTAGTATCAATCAAAATAACTATGCAATGATATAATTACAAAATCTATTCTCGTTACAGTTTTTTCTTTACCGTGATTACCGAGCTACGTTGACCAAAAGTATAAATAAAATACATATCGTGCTTTTATTTTTTTATGCCGAGACTCAAATTTTAATTGTAAATTTTCGCGGTCACGTCTACAACATCTGAAGGTTATGTATATCAACACAATAACTAGTTATGTTTGGCAGTTTCACCTATTTTTTTTCGGGCAGGGGCTCATACGAGGTATCCGCGCCTAGTTGACGCACGGGTATGCTAGACTTGAGGGTCTGAAGATTTTGAAAGCAGACCGTAGGCCCAGGGATGCTTAAAGGCCCTACCCACCAAACGACTCCCTTTGGACTCTCTCACCAAACATCCAATCTCCGCCCGGGGTCAGAACCCAGGAAGAGTAGGGGTTTCCCGCAGTCAACACTTAGTGTTTCACCTGCGTTGATTTCGTCATAAGTATTTCGAATAAGCTGAACGAACAACCTTAAATTGCTTGCAAACTTAAGCTTTCAAACTCAAACATGATTATCGATATTGGTCCAGTAATTTGTTATATGTTTCTGACCATACCCCAATAGGGTTGCCCCAAAAAACATTCGTGGATATAATTGATTTAAAAAAAGACTGACTTGGTAAACAAATCAAATTCTAATGGAAAGCTTACAAGGTATACAATATAGAGCAGTATGCAATATGCAGTGAGCAAATGTTTGAAGTTCGGTCTTACTACGTAGTATTATTCGAAATTATCTTTAAGAAAGGACTGTGGATAAGCCCAATTTGTGTGTCCAGGTAGTTAAAATGAACTCTGCTTTTGTAGTGTATGGGAAACAATTAAACATATTATATCAAATTTTAGTGTGAAAATCTATGGGTACCTCCGTAATATTTTGGCATTCTATATATCTTCAATATATGTAATATGGGCGAAATCTGTAACTGTTTAATTAAAATAAGATAAAAATAACAGTTAGGTACCTATATTATTGCTTTTATTGAATTAGGATTTTTACATATTTTGCCAATAAATGCAAATCAAACCGCAAAAAACATTGGACTTTATAATGACAGTTTTATGGACCATTTTCTATGGCAAGCAGTTTGGTAAAATTTCCTTCTTTTTAAATGTCCTCGGTCATTATTTGTCTTTTATGTCGAAACCAATCTCTTGGTATCGTTTAAATATACAGTTAATACAAAGTTGTATATTTGAATTGATCTTTATCTATCTAATTTATTTCGTTTTAAAAATGTAACTGGAAATCAATGCTTCAAACTCGTCTTTGTCTTCATAACTGTGGAGTAGGACTAGGAATGTCAGCATAAGTTTTTGAATGATATATAGTTAGGTACAGATTAACAATTGTTTTGAAGCTTAAGACTGTAACGACACAAAAGGTTATTTTATCAACGTGCTTGTGAAAACGTGTCTACGCTGTCATTCATGCAAAATCGTTCGAGATACGCTAACTAATTGAAGCAAATTACACGTCATATATATATACCTATTTTGTCGATCTTACGCTAGATCTTTTCAAGGAGTATCAACAATAGCTGTACAATATGTAATACATAATAATAATAATAATAATTAATATATATATATATAATATATATAAATAATATTAATATATATTATATATNNTTTTTTTGATAACGCCATCTTGTTGTGTCTTTAAAGCGGTTAGTTGCCCTCAATTAAGAAAAATAGTATTATTATTCGCCAATAGATGTCGGGAAGAGTTGATTATTGAAAACACGAATAAAACAACATTTTCTGAAAATAAATCGTAGCTAGATCGATTTATCGCCCCCGAAATCCCCTGTATACTAAATTTTATGAAAATCGTGGAAGCCGTTTCCGAGATTCAGATTATATTCATATATGTACATATATGTATTAATATACAAGAATTGCTCGTTTAAAGGTATAAGATAAGATTAGGAAAATCCAAAGTTTCGTAAGCTGTCGTCGTCCGTATGCGACCACAAAAACTACGAAATATCCGAAACGTAGAAAACAATATAATAACAACAAAAAACGTAAGATTAATTCGTAGAAGTTGAGTCAGTTAATATTAAAATCATTTATTATTCTCATATAGCTCTTCACAGGCGCTTTCAAATCCTAATGACCTCAGTACCTACCGATTCCAAAATTATAATTTGCGTAATTACTAGTGCTAGGACCTCTTGTGAGTCCGAGTAGGTACCACCACCCTACCTATTTCTGCCGTGAAGCAGAATGCGTTTCGCTTTGAAGGTTAGGGCAGCCGATGTAACTATACTGAGACCTTTGAACTTATATCTCAAGGTGTGTGGCGCATTTACGTTGTAGATGTCTATGGGCTCCGGTAACCACTTAACACCAGGTGGGCTGTGAGTTCGTCCATCCATCTAAGCAATAAAAAAAAAAACAAAAAAAACCTACTGATTCAAAATGGGATTTTACCACTTGTCTAGTCATCACCTTGAATTTTACTTTTGCAATTTACACTGGTAAACGAGTACGTGCTTATCTCACTCACACGCTTGCGACGTTTGTCATTTCATTTCCAATACCTGGAATCGTTCATCTGTAGTGCGTTTCAGAGATAATTTTTAGCATCTATCATCGAGCTCTATAATGAACTACAGAACTCGGTGTGCCCAGAATGGTATCGCTTCTGACTTCTCATCTGATGAGCGGTAGCTTTAACATCCAATGTAAGCTTCTCGGCGTCAATTGTAACTAGAAATAATAAATTGAGGCCTAATAATATTCATAATAAAGGCACATGCGGTGTGCAGGGCTGTCGTAATCACCTATTAAACGACTTTCCTATATCCTCGTCCTAACGTCCTATCTCCGCCCAAGACAGAACCCAGCAGAGGTAGGAAATGTGACCGTGGTCAATATTGATATCAGAAGTGCGACCCCTCTCGAGGACGCCTGGTTAAGGGAGTCGTCGGTAAGCAATGACCTTACGACGGCCATTTCGGTTGGTGGCCAGTCCGCCCAAGCGGTGACCGTGCACAGATGCTTCGGAAAGTATCTGCGCCGGATAGGAGCTGAGCCGACGACGAGGTGCCACCATTGTGGATACGACCTGGACACGGCGGAGCATACGCTCGCTATCTGCCCCGCTTGGAAGGTACAGCGCCGTGTCCTGGTCGCAAAGATAGGACCGGACTTGTCGCTGCCTGGCGATCTGGTGATTTACTCCTGTTTAAAAAAAAATGTCAACAAGGGGTCGGGTCGGACCCCCGACAGCGGGCCTTACAGCTAACACAGGCCTTAGCTTTTTCATTGCCTAATCTAAAACAGACCAGGGCCAAACAAATTTTAAGTAGTAGTCGAATCTCATAGAAACCATAACGTAATGCCACATGATAAAGGCCAAGTCTCTATAGTATATTTTAAAGGCTATCCCACTCTTCAAAACAGATCGCTTTACTGATTCACGGCAGAAATAGGCAGGGTGGTAGGATCTACCCCTGCACCTTCATAAGACTTCTTATAATCGGTAATATGTCAGGTGAGTTTCCTGGGAAGAGGATGAAACTTCGAAATTTTGAAAACTAAAAAATATTTTTTGAATTGCTTTTGCTGCTTGAACGAGTAGAACAACGTTTGTTATGTAGTTTAGTTTATTTCGTTTTTGTGGTTTATTAAGTATATATGTACCTATGTTGAATCATAACAGATCGATGTGAATCTGTTTCAGCAAGCATACTATCCTATCCACAATACTATATGGATTCACTAGCACTTAAGAAAATTGTCTTTTTTCTTTGTATTCACATCACAAAATCAGACTACGTGTGATTTTTGCAATATATCATTGTAGTATCAATCAAAATAACTACCTATGCAATGAAATAATTACAAAATCTATTCTCATTACCTCCCGTTTTTTCTTTACCGAGATTACCGAGCCACGTTGACCAAAAGTATAGATAAAATACATATCGTGCTTTTATTTTTTTATGCCGAGACTCAAATTTTAATTGTAAATTTTCGCGGTCACGTCTACAACATCTGAAGGTTATGTATATCAACACAATAACTAGCTTGTTTGGCAGTTTCACCTATTTTTTTTCGGGCAGGGGCTCATACGAGGTATCCGCGCCTAGTTGACGCACGGGTATGCTAGACTTGAGGGTCTGAAGATTTTGAAAGCAGACCGCAGGCCCAGGGATGTTTAAGGGCCCTACCCACCAAACGACTCCCTTTGGACCCTCTCACCTAGCATCCAATCTCCGCCCGGGGTCAGAACCCAGGAAGAGTAGGAGTTTCCCGCCGTCAACACTTAGCGTTTCACCTGCGTTCATTTCGTCTTAAATATTTCGAATAAGCTGAACATCCTTAGATTGGTTGCAAACTTAAGCTTTAAAACTTAAACATGATTATCGGTCCAGTAATTTCTTATATGTTTCTGAACGTATGCCAATAGGGTTGTCTCAAAAAAAAACCTTCGTGGTTTTTTTTTTTGTATTGCCCTTGTAGGCAGACGAGCATACGGCCCACCTGATGGTGAGTGGTTACCATTGCCCATGGACTTCAGCAATGCCAGGGGCAGAGCCAAGCCGCTGCCTACCGCTTAATACTCTCCACAAGCCTCGTTTGAAGAAGGACATGTCATAGCGCTCGGGAAACACCGTGGAGGGGAGCTCATTCCATAGCCGGATGGTACGTGGCAAAAAAAATACGAAAAGGTGTTCCGAAAACTCGCTCACCCATCTAGAGTACCTAAGTCTTCTCACCTAACATACGGTACAAAACAGAGGGAACCGAAGTCCCTCCGCAGACCCAGAGGTTCCAACCGATCCGTGAGAATATAATTGATTTAAAAAAAGACTGACTTGTTTACCAAGTCTAATGGAAAGTATACAAGGTATACAATATGTAGCAGTATGCAATATGCAGTGAGCAAATGTTTGAAGGTCGGTCTTACTACAGATCTTACATCATTAGTAGTATTATTCGAAATTATCCTTGGGAAAGGACTGTGGATGAGCCCAATTTGTGTGTCCAGGTAGTGAAAATGAACTCGGCTTTTGTAGTGTATGCTAAACATATATCGAATTTTAGTCTGAAAATCTATGGGTATCTACGCAATATTTTGGTGTTCTATGTATCTTCAATATAATAATAGTATGGGCCAACTCTGTAACTGTTTAATTAAAAAATATAAAAATAACAGTTATATTATGTATTGCTTTTATTGAATTAGGATTTTTACATATTTTGCCAATAAATGCAAATCAAACCGCAAAAAACATTGGACTTTATAATGACAGTTTTATGGACCATTTTCTATGGCAGGCAGTTTGGTAAAATTTCCTTCTTTTTAAAAGTCCTCGGTCATTATTTGTCTTTTATGTCGAAACCAATCTCTTGGTATCGTTTAAATATACAGTTAATACAAAGTTGTATATTTGAATTGATCTTTATCTATCTAATTTATTTCGTTTTAAAAATGTAACTGGAAATCAATGCTTCAAACTCGTCTTTGTCTTCATAACTGTGAAGTAGGGACTAGGAATGTCAGCATAAGTTTTTGAATGATATATAGTTAGGTACAGATTAACAATTGTTTTGAAGTTTAAGACTGTAACGATACAAAAGGTTATTTTATCATCGTGCTTGTGAAAACGTGTCTACGCTGTCATTCATGCAAAATCGTTTGAAATACGCTAACTAATTGAAGCAAATTACATGTCACATATATGTACATATTTCGTCGACGATCCTATGCTAGAACTTTTTGAATCGTTATATCTCAAAAACGGTGGCTCTTAGGAAAAAAAGTATTTAGACATTTTTTATAGTTAATATCTGATCTACAAATTTTGTCTGAGCTAATTTTATGATAAAACTTACCGTTTTGCTGAAAATCGCTGACATTTTTTTGCACGTGCCGGATCGATGAGGACTTTTCACATTTCGTTTTTATAATAGTGTATTGAACAATCCTACCAATGTTCAGCCAAGTCGGTATTTTTGTAACCTCACACCTATGTTTTTGATTTGACCGGACTACTAAGCCTGCTCCTAGTATTAGAGCTGAAGGTGTCTAATGCAAAGGTTATTGGATCTGATGGATCCGTAAGGCCGCGTCTAGAGCATCGACGGTGACTGGCTCCTGCATGATCAGGATTCGGGGAAATCCATAGAATACGAAAAATCATAAACAATATATACGTACATTCATTTTTTAAATATTTACGTGCATGGTGAGAAAATCGTTATAAAGTTGGCTCAGTTTTAATTGTTTGTTACAGGACGAATACGCCACGTCAAACCATGGAATATTACGACTTTCCATTTCCCGAGGGAACCCCGTCGTATCCATCGGCAACGTGCTTCCTCGATTACTTAAAATCATTTGTGAAGCATTTCGATTTACTCAGTCATATTCAAGTAAGTTGCTGGATCATTTTTTCTTAAGACGTTTATCTGAATTATCCTGAACTGACTTGCGAATGTACCTCTTGATTATAAACGGACTGGGATAATATTATAATATTAACCGTATAATAATTTTATTTAGTCTAGAACAGCATAGTTTACTGTGGACGTTTACTGTTTTATTCAAATATATTGAAAACTTTTTTGAATACATGTCATTCAAATGTTTACAGAGATATTTTTTTATTTTATTAAAATGGTACGTTTGGCATACTTAAAAAACTCTTCTACCGTCATTTTTAGATTAGTCCTTGAAACCAATTTACTATTATTTGTCAAATCAAGGATTTTTGCTTAAGAGCAAGAGTATGACGGTCCATCTGGCGTTGAATTATAGCGTAGCGTATATATCAAAAGGTGAATGCGGCGACCATCTGCCTTAAAACTTAAGGTTGAAATTTCAATTTTATTGTTACGGCTCCTACCTATTAGGTAGGTATGATTAATTACGCGTGCGGCAAGTTGGCAACTAGAAAAAAAAGTTCACTCTGACAAACAACAATTAATGAAAAGTAATTACCGGTAATTTTGCGAATTTGGTTCTCTTAATGAGATTTTATTTCTTCGTCTTTTAAGTTATTTTAGAGCATGTATTCAATATTATATTTAGAAAACTGTCTCCGAGAGGATTTTAGCCCCGCCACAGTTGCAACATACTACTCTGAGAAAATTACGTTTTTTATTTGAAGTCTTAATAGATTCTACATTGGTATGACATCGTGCGATAAAAAGGTTATAACAATGCATTGAAATGCACACAAAAGGAAACACACTTTGGAAAGCTAATAAGTCTGAAAAGTTAATTCTTAACACGTTTTGCTTTAGCTATAATAAATAAAGTGCATATTACGTTTGTCGTATTTTGAAAGAATGCGTGCTTTAACAATAAATGAAGTTTCTTTATGCGACATTTTAATATAATTATAGTAGAGATTCATCCGTTTTTTCTGTAAATACAATTAAGAGATTAATTAATTACATAGTTAATTTAAAGCATATTTAATTTAAATAGATAATTAATTATGATGAGAATCATAACTAGTTTATTGTAAATATAATTAATTATTAGAATATTATAACTAGTTTATTAATTAATTTGTAATTAGGTTTAACGATTCTTTTTTTTATGTAGATGGTTACCTGAGGGCTCCTCAGTATGTAATAGGTTACAGAAATTCACGCCGTAAGCGCTGCCCACCCCGGTCACCATCCTCGTCGAACCCGTCGCGTCGCTTGCGACGAATGGCTCGACGAGCGAATTAACCCACAGACACAGCCCACTGAGTTTCTCGCCGGATCTTTTCAGTGGGTCGCGTTTCCGATCCGGTGGTAGATTATAGTTTTGGCTATGTCTATGGGCTAGAGCGCAGGTCGAACTAAAAACGACGAATCCGACGGGTTCGAAGGGAGCGGTGTCTGGTGCTTGGAATGCCTAAAAGCAATAAGAGTGAATCGGGAGGATCCGAAATGACATGTTTTGGCCGATGGCAACTTTGCGTTGCCCCGTCACCTGGTCCAATAAGAGGATTATCGTGCCGCGCCGCTTTTAGTAATAGTAGCTTCCGACGCTTCTTTAAGATACTTACGTAACGGTTCTGAATTTAGGTCGTCGTGAAAACCGATATACCTCACGTACCACGGTGCTCAGATGGCTATCCCGCAAAAACGGGATTAGATGACCTGGAGAGAGTTAATGTGTGTACGGACCACGGAAGCGAACACTACACTTCCATAGGTCTTGAATTAAGTAATAACTTGCCTTAAACCCGCTACTAAGCCATATGAGGTCGTCTATTCAGCAAAACAAAAAAAACGAAGACTTTCAAGATTTATTCCCGCAGTGATCTAGAAATAAATCGTTACAATGCAAACAAAAAGGAACGTTTTTGTTGAGTTTTTTTTGCCTCTGTGATGTATGTCGTGATATGCTTCGACTTCTATCCTAATCAGGGTTACTGTGTTATGCTGAACTACTTACATAACAGGAATTTTCAATGTAATACCTATATTATTTTTCCTATATTTATTTATTGAATTTGATGCTTGATGTATTTAAAATCCTTCACAAGTAACTAAGTTCCCATATAAACTTACAACTAATTGACCCTTTTATAGATATATTTTTTTGTGACACTGATCTATATATCTACATTTATTTCTAACTAGAACCATGTAATATATATGAAATTTCGTACATCTTTCAAAATCTGGTCACCGTCCTCGTCGACCGAAGGTCTTGACGAGTGAATTAACCCATAGATACAGCCCACTGAGTTTCTCGCCGAATCTTCTCAGTGGGTCGCGTTTCCGATCCAGTGGTAGATTCTGCAAAGCACTGCTCTTGCTAGGGCCAGTGTTAGCAACACACCCGGTTTGAGCCCCGTAAGCTCACCTAGACGTCAAGGAGAAGCTGATATAGCCTCTCAAGGCTATCATCAGCATAGGTAGGGAAAAAAAAACATTTCAAAATATGTTTTATATCCACACAACATTTGTCGTTTCAATTCTTAAAAATTTACGCTTATAGCCTCGGTGGTTTGGGCTCTGCGTTGATCTGTTGAATCAGACAGTGCGTCAGTCAGAACGATTGATTATATTATATGGTACGTAATTGATAAAACATAAACAAAAACAATAATATTACAAACGACACAGTCACGACTTAATGTATTGTGTCGTTGTTATATGGCTTAAAGTATAAAAGCAACATTTATCGAAGAATCACGATTCATTAAGTATTTAAAATCAACCCATGACTTTTAAGGAAACCTGCTCATGGCTGTCGAGTAATATTACAAAAGATTCATCTTAATTTTCCGTTCAAGAGTTCTCATTGTCATTTATTTTTGTGGGTCGGCACCGAACTTTACCTTATGGGGAAAGCCCACACGCGTCTGATTACGACAATGATGGTTTAAAAGGTGCATAGTATAATTTATAATTAATGTAGTATGAAGAAGACAGCCATGGTTGCTTGTTACGTAACACCGTCGCTTCAATGCGGTAGGTGTATAGACAAACAATAATTATTGTATACGTAGTTGGTGGTGGATTTTTTTTCATTGTCAATGGTAAACGAATAACCAGTCATTATTGAGTCTGAGTTCAGTGACATATTTAGCGATTGTCCATTTGATAAGATTAAAATAATATAATTACGAATGGGTATTTCGAATATATTGAATTGAACTAATATTTTTCTAACACACATATCTGGGAGATTGGGCAGGAGACCTAACCAGGAGCCGATGTTAACTTATGAAACTTATGTTGACACGTGGAAGTTTTTTCTTATTCCGAAAATGCTTTGACTTTTCATAAAATAATAAACATAAAATTATAATTAAAGAACTTTAGTTCTGAAGTTCTTAAGCCTGAAGATGGGTGGCAGCAATCACGCTTATCTATTTATTTAACAGCAGATGAGTCGTAAGCTGTTCGGTCGTCTATGGAATAAAAAAAAAAGATGAAAAATTTAAATCACTAGATACTACTGGTGGTAGGACCTCTTATGAGTCCGTGCGGGTAGGTACTACCACCCTGCCTATTTCTATCGTGAAGCAGTAATGCGTTTCGGTTTGAAGGGCGAGGCAGCCGCTGTAACTATACTTGAGATCTTAGAACTTATATCTCAAGGTGGGTGTCGCAATTACGTTGTCTATGGGCTCCAGTAACCATTTAACACCAAGTGGGCTGTGAGCTCGTCCACCTAAGCAAGTTCTTCTAAGTTAGTCTAATGTTCAAGCTAAAAAATAATAATTAAATTATTCGAAACATCATTGAGAACTACTTACTCAAAATAAATTCATTAATGTCTCTGTAATTGTCCAGTTTTAGCATCGATATATTACCACATGAGTTTTAGTATCGATTATTTTTCAGTTGCGCAGCTTGGTCACATCAGTGAAGTGGGCGGGAAATCACTGGAACCTTACTTACACAAAGACGGACACCAAGGAAAATGTAACTGAGACGTGCGACTTCATTGTGGTAGCAAATGGCCCTTATAATACTCCTGTGTGGCCCAAGTACGACGGAATAGACACATTTGAAGGTAAGGTATTATATTCGAAGGTATTATATTATATAATATATTATAATATATATTATATAAGATATTATATTATATTCGAAGGTATTCGAAGGTAAAGTGTTAGTCAGTACAACACTAATTTCAATCGAAGTTTAAATGTCTTAATACGCTACATTAGCTATGAGCGTCGTTAAACAAACATGAGACGATATCAAAGTCTCAATTACATACAAGTGGGATAATCTACTCTCACGTACCTATTTCTGCCGCGAAGGATTAATGCGTTCCGATTTGAAGGGTGGGTCAGCCGCTGTATTATGGAGCTAAGAATTAATGTTGTTGATGTCTATGGGCTCTCATAGTTACTTAGCACTAGCTGGGCCGTGAAATCGTCTAAGCAATTAAACAAAATCATTAAACTGATACTTTATGTAAGTTTTCTCGTTCATTTTATTGTCTCAGATTTATTCGGATCTTTTTTTATTAAAAAGTACTTTTATAATATTATCAGCACAATCTTCTTGCGATTGAGGTTTATCAGTTCGAAACAAACGCATCGTAAAAAAATATACAAATGAGGAAACAAGTTGCACAAGTAATTCCATCCATTTATGGGCATCGTACGATTGCAAACTTCTACTACGAGTAACTTTGGTTGTGAAATACTGTTTAGCGTGTAGAGCCATAAAGTTTGAGAAGTAGAAAGAACACTTTTCTAATTACGTAGCGACCTGTTTATACGTATATATCTAATGGGGGGAAATTGGCATTTGCGACATAAAATTTGTATTAGTTATTAAGTCTAATCACAAGTCAATCCAGTTTCGTAGTCGTTTGAAAGGCAAAGCCAAGTTGGCGTCCAAAATGAGAGTTCTCAACAGAGGGAAGCAGTTCTTCACGCCTGGACAACGACTTATGCTTTATAAAGCACAAGTCCGGCCTCGTGTGAAGTACTGCTCCCACCTCTGGGCTGGGGCACCCAAATACCAGCTACTTCCATTTGACTCCATACAGAAGAGGACCGCTCGGATTGTCGATAATCCCATTATCACGGATCGCTTGGAGCCTCTGGGTCTGCGGAGGGACTTCGGTTAACTCTGCGTTTCGTTGCGTATGTTCCTTGCGGAGTGCTCTGAGGAATTGTTTGAGATGATCCATCATTTTGTTTCCACCATCGCACCGCCCGCCACTGGAGTAGAATTTATCCATACTACCTAGAGCCACTGCGTTCATCCACAGTGCGTTTCCAGAGATCTTTTTTGCCACGTACTATTTGACTTTGGAATAAGCTCCCCTCTACCTTGTTTCTCGAGGGCTACATTTTTTTTGTTGCCGTTCTCGTCTACCTAAAAATACTAACTCGTAAAATGAAATAGTTGTTGAACGTCTTTCTTTTTTTTTGTTACTTTTATATCTTAAATGTGCAAAAAATATGTGCTTATTTGTAGAACTTGTTCGTGTCTTGTTCTTAACACGTTCTTTTTTTTTTGAAATGTATTGGCAGTGCAGTGCATTCTGTGAGGTTATGCGGCTTAACGGCCGTCTGGTGTAGTGGTAAGTGACATGGTCACTACACAAGGGGGTCGCGGGTTCGAATCCCGCCAAGGGTAGATATTTGTATGATAAATGTAAATGTCTTTTCCAGGGTTATGGATGTATATTAAATATATGTATGTGTATAATAAAAATCTTACATTTATATCCGTTATCTGGTACCTGTAACACAAGTTCTTTACGAACTTATCACGGGACCAGTTAACGTGGCGTGATTGTTAGTAAATATTTATTATTATTATTATTATTATGCTTTTTTTTGATTGCGATAAACGCGAAGATTAGTCTTGCTAGACATGCTTTCGCCCTCCCCTCCGATTAAGAACGCATGACTGCTTCGCAATAGAAATATTTATGTACATATGTGAATATTATCGGTGGTAGAGCGTGTTGTACCAATGTTTTTTTTTTATTGCCCTTGTAGGCAGACGAGCATACGGCCCACCTGATGGTGAGTGGTTACCGACGCCCATGAACTTCAGCAATGCCAGGAGCAGAGCCAAGCCGCTGCCTACCGTTAAGTACTCTCCACAAGCTTCGTTTGAAGAAGGATATGTCATAGCACTCGGGAAACTCCGATTGTATGGTTGGAAACCATAATTTTGCCTATTTCCGGAGCCAAAAACGGGATCGATCAAAAATAACGAGAGTCAATACAAGTGTTTATGTTTCAATTCCGAATTTCAGGCAGCATGATCCACAGCCATGATTACAAAGATCGGAAGGCGTACAAAAACAGAAAGGTGCTTATAGTAGGAGCTGGAGCTTCAGGCTTGGATCTCGCGATACAGTTGTCCAACGTGACCGCCAAATTAGTTCACAGCCACCACTTGGTGTATAACGAACCGAAATTTTTCGATGGTTACGTGAAGAAACCAGACATAATGGCGTTTACTCCTAAAGGCGTTATTTTCCGGGACGAATCATTTGAGGAATTGGATGATGTAATTTTTTGCACAGGTAGAAGGATGTTTAATTTTAATATATAAGTTAATTTGCTCTATGTTTGTCCAAACAAGTATGAAATTGTCAATACAATTTGAGTGCCTATTAGGCTTCGGTAACTGCCTTAAACAAACGGCGGGCTGTTGTGAGATCATTTGAAAATTTGCTTTATCTTGCGTTGTAGGTTATGACTTCAACCACCCGTTTCTAGACGAGAGCTGCGGTGTTACCTCAACTGCGAAATTTGTACTGCCTCTCCATAAGCAACTTGTCAATATAAAACATCCCAGCATGGTATTTCTTGGAATCGCCAAGAAGATTATAACAAGAGTTATGGATGCTCAGGTAATTTGTAACGTGCTTACTAATTAAATGTTGACGGAATCTTACCGTAAACTTTGCCTGAAATGTTAATTAGATAAAGACTGTCTTGTGACGTCACTAGATAGTAAAATTCGTTTATCATCTGATTATGTGCACTTAATCTTATAAACAACACGCAAGCATGTAAATTTCACAAACTATTCAATAAAATTAGCTTTTAAACAACATAAATTTACAAATGTATATAAATAGATTATTTTTTGTTTAAGCTTTATATTTGTAGTATAATCAGACTACTACAAGTTTGAGGAATTGTTCAAAACAAATAACAATCATTCATTCTAAATAAATTCCTTTATAGATTTTGTGTATTTTCTTAATATAAATATTTAGGGCGTGTTCTCTTCATTTGTTTTAGGCTGAATACGCAGCACTACTAGCTTCGGGTAAATTGAAGCTTCCATCACAAGAGGAAATGCTGAATTCTTGGCTGAAACACATCTCTTCCCTGCAGGTTAAGGGCATGAAAATTATCGATCTAAACGTAGTCGGTTCGGAAATGGTAAGAGTCTAGTTATTTATCAAAGAAATAATGTGTATTATTAGCTTATTTATTGCTTATGCATCTTCCTTAGTTTATAGTTAACTATCATCATCAATTATCAGGTTTTAAATGATCGACTCGGTAAACAAAATTTTCAATTTGTTTGCCTTAATGTGATTATATAATGCGTTCATAGTATAGTTAGGAACACCAGTTTCATTCTTGAAGAAACAGGTTATTCTTAAAACTGGATCGTGTTGTTTACCGGCAAACTCGGAGTATTAGTGATGACATTTGGTTTGAGAATGACGGAATAGGTTGAGGCGTTGCTTAGTGACAGAAAGTACTATTTGAAATTGCCTATGTATATGCTTTTTTATTGCACTAGATGGGAAAGTGCTCGCCGTCTTCGTGGTTTTAAGTGATTATCGGAGCCCACGGAAATGCTACGCTAATGCTAATGCTGACATCCACATTGAGATGAGAACGAATTGTCAGTTTTATTGCATAATGTCTGCCCCACCACTTAAACCGGAACGTTCGACCATTTATTGATAGATTCTATATATTTATATTATAAAAAAACAGTTAGGATGGTGGTACCCAACCACGAGGGTTCGCAATGTGCGCCAACATCAGTAATTACGCAAATTTATAGATTTTATGAGTTTGTTTTTTATTACTCGATATTATTCTTTCATCTTCGTGAAATCGTCCGTGAACATTTCATTTCAATAATTGATACCTACCTGAGGGATTTGAGCACCGGTGCAATCGCATGGCTTTTTACCAGTACACAGGACGTCTTATCCTTTAGGTTACAATCGATTATTATCTGATTCTTATCACTAAATACTATAGACTGAATAATAAAAGAATAAGAACATTTATCCGGAATTAACTCAATAACGTCTGCTTGCTTAAGATAATTTTATACATTTTAAGGATCAATATTTCGGCAATTTAACTGAAGAAGCTGGTGTGGTGAGAGCGCCCCCGGTACTCACAGCGATCAGGGACTTCAACGGCGTCAACCGTTTGGATGACTTGCTCAACTACCGCGAATACGACTATAGCATTATTGATAATTTCCATTACGAAAGAAAATATAATCCAAGGCCGAACATACCTTGCCCTGTCGAAGTGTGATATTAACTTTTTAAGTACTCTAATTATCCAAGTAATTATAGTTAGCCGAAAATATTAGAAAGTTGCTTCAATAATGAGTTGGGAAATGAACGGAAAGGTTAGTACATTCTAAGTTTACAATTGACGCGTCAATTATTCTGGTTGTGCGAGTTTTTAAATATTAAAAAAATGACTTGTTTCCGATATTTACGTAATAATTTAAATCATTTGTTGGAAATGTGTATTTTGACATTCATTGTTAAAATTATAAATACAACGTAAAAAGCAATTAATTTGAATGAAATAAATTCAACGCTAAAATCCGCATTTCAACGCTTTGACAACTAAGTACTTAATTTTAAAATACAAATAAATTTTCGAACAAACAATTTTATTTCTTCTCAACGTTAGCATAGAGTTTAATTTTATTTTTGTAACCATATGAATGATTAAATTATACCGTTATCGTATGTAGCTGCCGATATCCAAGTAAATTAATTTCGTTCCGATAATTGCCACATTGTTACGTTGAGATATACTATTTGCGTATTAGAAGCGATCGTGATTTTCTTAAAATAATTCAAGAATTTATTTTGGCTAGTGGTCGCGGAGTAGTCGAAATTTGACTATAATTATTAATTTAAATTAAAAGTTTGAACATTATTATGGTTCTATTGTCATTACTTCTTTAATCACAGATTTCGCCAAGGCTACACTATAGATAAGTAATATTAAAGACAAACAATATTAATCTATTCTCAATTTAACTACAGACTTTAACAATAAACAAAAGAGTATACACATATGCGTGTGTGTGTGTCAAATACATGGTACTGTGTGAAATGTTTTTTTTTATTAACATAATGTATTGTTTACGCATAATAAAAAAAAAAATAGCATTCTGCACTCCTTTATATTCTCTATAAGTGTGGGAAATTTCATACTTCTCCGTCCGCGCAATTTTCATAAAAAGGAATACAAACTTTGTGCTTCACGTATTAATATAAAGATTTAGCTTAATGTAGATTTAGTATAATACTACATTTTAATAGTTGGTTCAATTATTATTGAGTAAATGTATAGACCTGGTACCCGTACATAAGAATTGGTCTAGTTTTATAGACTCGAATCTTAGGTGCAGAATAAGCGAATCTTAGCTTGTGCTTGCTTATACAAAATATATGTGGTGTATGTGCTATGTAAGAATCTGGTCTCCAAACTGTTCAGCAGAATTAAGTAGTCCTAAAAAGTTGAAATGAAAAACAAAACAGGTGTGGCAATCGGGGACTGCCGCGGTAATATATTGCATAGCATTTTTTATCAACTTATGTAATTATAATTAGACAATGATAATTTAATATTAAAATAATAATAAAATAAGACCACTTTATATTTATAAACATGAACAAAAGCAAAACATTAACTGTCCCCTTCAGACTCATAAGCTAGACCGCGCCAGAGAGAGATGGGCAGACTTTTCATGATGCGCATGCGTGCGACGTCACGGTGCGCACTTATTCACAAACACTACACAAGTGCAACGTGTGAATGTATTGAACGCGAGCTACATGGTAGGCGGAGTGGGGGTGTTAGGTTTTATTTTCGTTACGGAATTTCTTGATTCGGTCGCCGCGCTCAACGACGGCGCTAAAAGCTATGCAATAGCTTAAAACATATTGACTATGGTGTATAGGAAAGTTTTAATAGATTTGGATCTATGTGTTGATCATACCACACATTTCAGGAATACAAAATTATATTCAGGCATTTTAATTTCATAATAAACAGGAAAGTCATTTTTTTTGGATTACAACGCAAGCCATCTTCCTCTTCCTTGCGTCGATAATCCTTAAAGCCGAAGGTCGTGGTCTCTCTAAATAACTTTCTCCTGGATTATCCTGGGTCAACTGTGTCTTATCTTCTGCTGCGTAGATAGGCATCGTGATTTGAGGTGTTAAGAGTCGAATATGTCTGGTTCGACCATCGCAGTGGATTTCTGTTCAAGCGCATACAATTAATTCTAGAGCAATTCTTCCCTTGCCAGAAAGAGACGGAGCATTCCACTCGATTTCCATCACAAACGTTAAATGCTCTATGTTTGAGAACTTCTTATACTCCGATATTCTTACAAAACCGATCTCAATAATTTCTTATATTCATTATGGGTTTTAGTTTTTTATTAACTAAATACGGAAACTACAATTAAAACGCAGTTGATTCCAAGGAACATCATTTCGGTGCGTAAATGTATTTCTTATTTTAACATAATATATTAGAGAGACATCGAACACGAATGTTGTTTTAAGAAAACTAAATTATAATTTTAGGATGACATTTATTTTATTTACTTCAACGTTACCATTAATTATAGTTTTTGTTTACAACAAAATATTGTATAGTAATAAGTACAAATAAAATCAATTAATATTTTTCTGTGTTTAATTTTAATACCACCATAGAATAAATGTTGTTGATGTTATGATGGAAGCAAATAATGTTGATGAGAAGATACTGAACAAATTCATTATGTGTTATTTGTAACGTCATGGTTAAATACTAGGTTATACAGGCACATAACGCTGTGTTATATTTTTTTGCGTTTCTTAATCCTTAAGTAATTGAAATATTATTGCCTTTACTGAATTTCGAACTTAATGTAATAACAGTAAATTGAAATATTATATGTATTGTAAAAACTGTAATGAGTATTGTAAAACTCAGTTCTAGAGTTTTGTAATTGTTTTGTAATTTCTTCTTTCTCTAAATATTAAGTTAACAGAAACCTGTTATAAACTGTTTTGTATTTGATTTAGCAGAATACATTAATACATATTAGCTCCTACTCATTGACAGCCAGAGATAAGAATAAAAATCTCAGTGTGTTTTTTTGCTATAATAAATATAATTATAATAAAACGCAAGCAACAAAGAACCGGTTTTAATGGAGTTCTTTTTTTGTGATCTCAACGTTTCATATCACATTTTAGTATCACAATATAGATTTTAAATTTACCGTGTTTGTAAAGAAAGAACGTAAGCACGATATTAAAATCGTTTATAGAGTTTGAAAGGCCAATTTAAACGAAGAATAAATTGTAGTTGACGTAATTTACTAGGAGTATTCGTGATATTTGAATGAAATAAAATCAAATTTGTATTCATTCAGGTAAGGATAGCCCCAATATTTGTTTAAACAATATAGCGCACTAGCATTAGACATTATTAAAATTAAATTTTAAATGACGTTGTGCTAATTCCATTCGAACGTGTGTATTAAACTATTTCCATTTCTTTATTTTCTCGATGACAATTGTAATTTGATAGTTGTTATGTTGTGACCAAATAAGTAATGATATCGATCGCATATATTTATTACGTTTTGAACAAAGACAAATACTACAAAAAAATTAAAATAATTTTTTCAAGCTAAGAACACTCAATGGCCTACCGCCATTTTGTGTTTGTTTTAATCTGTCACTCGTAAGAAGACGGTCGTGCGATATAGTAACTACATTTCTGTTCGCTGAGTCTTTTCACATTATCCATACATTACGTTATATTTTGTGTTCCTCCGTGTTGATTGTGAGAAATTGTGAGAAGAACCCAAAATATTATAGCGTGGTATTGGGAAATTCATGTGGCATTTGATAATATAGAAGTGCAGGAACTTATAATAAATGTTGAGGAGAGAGTCATCGAGTGACAGTGACGATTCATCAGATTTTGATTAAAATAAATAAATAAAGAATCAACACAATACAATTACATCTTGTAATGAAATGTAATATTAGTACAAAATTATCCGGCAATAGTTTAGTTTCTTACACTTTGTAAAAAAATATCTGATGTGTTATCGTGTTACGTTTATCGATAGCTCCATCCCTATCAGTTTCTCCGACTCTGCTATGAGGCTATGTCCTTGTACATGCGTAAGCGTCATATTTTTATTAAATAATGTATATATAATGTAAAAAAGACGCTCATTCAAGTTTCCACAGGAGCTGTCATCAAAAAAATAAGGAAACGGAAGTAGTATAGAAGCGTAATGAATATTTATTTCGTGACGATAACTTTCGATTTATCACTAAATCACCAAAGTATCGTTGATCTGTTCTTTTTCCAGGGTCCTAACGAACGTGTTGTCGTCAATGACTTTGTACACGTAGTGCCTGTACGTGTACAGATTTTCAAGCTTGGCTTCAATGTCCATGGCGCGTATCTTGAACATGACCGGTGGAACTCTTTCTATTCCAGATTGCTCCGATAGTTCAGCGTAATATTCGTCCTGGAAATTGGCGTAACTATAGATATCTTTAAATAATAGCCCATGACAATCGACATGACTTCGTAGTTCAAATTTAATTTGTATATTCCAACAGTCGGTGTAGAGTAGTAGCCTTTAGCGGCGCCGCTTTTTATTTTGAAATCTAACTACGAGTAGGCTCGAGAAGCTATTCTGGCTTCGCCTTGGTTAATGCACGAGTTTACGGAGCCCAACCTGAGATTTGCTAACATCTGCCCTAGCAGAAGTAGTGCTTCATTGAATCTGCCAAACAGATCGAAGTCGCAACCCACTGAGAAGATTTAGTAAGAAACTCAACGGGCTTTGTCTATGGGCTGGTTCGCACGTTGAACCCAAACGACTAATTGGACGGGTTCAACGGGAACGGTGTCCGGTGCTTAGAATGTCTAAAAGCATCGACAGTGGTTTAGCAGGATCCGAAAGGACATGTAAAGGGCGACGACGGCTTTTTGCGATGCGCCGTCATCTGGTTTGGATATAATTCGAGGCAACCACGATAAGATCTTGTCGTGCCGCTTTATTGAAGAAGCGTTCTGACGCTCTCTTCAAGTCATGTCAAAGGCGACGACGGCTGTGCCTTGCCCCGTCGTATGGATGGAGAATATGATTTACAGACGAGAAACAGCACAGATACTACAGACCGATATATTACAATACAACTCTATCCCTGTAAATATGTATATTAATATTAAATAATAAACAAAAATCGAGCAGACATGATTTATGAATGAGATCTCTAGTCTAATCTACGTCAGTCGATTCATCACTATCTGAAGTTTATAAAAAAAAATGTAATGTATCTCATTAAAAACCTCCAACACCGTCAGTCTTAGATCCCCAAATTTTCACATAATAGACTTACTTCTTTTTCTGCAAGGGTGTGTATGTGAGACATTCTTAGTCCTTTAGATCGGATCGCATCAGCCCGTCTTTGCCATTCGTCCATCATTTCTGCTTCGCTCGGCAAAGTGAAGTTTCCTTTTATTAAGGCCGTTGCATACCGTGCCTGATTTCATAAATAAAATAAAGTGTTTCAAGTAGGTACTTTCTTGTACAGATTAACATAAATAGTATCAAATTTTTATGTGATACTAGCTGACCCGGCAGACTTCGTAGTGCCTCAATCGATAAATAAAAGACCTAAACTTTTTGTATAAAATAAACTTAAAACAAACAAAAGGAGTCTGTCCGACGGGGGACGCATCAAAGGCAAAACAAAATTGTTATTTTTATTTAATTCCGAGCATTTTAATATTTATCTACCTTTTAAACCTTCTTTGGACTTCCACAAATAATTCAATACCAAAATTAGCCAAATCGGTCCAGCCGTTCTCGAGGTTTAGCGAGACTAACGAACAGCAATTCATTTTTATATATATAATAATAATAATAATAAAGATCATTTATTGCCTTTCACATCATAAAATGAAATACAAAAAAAAAGAAAAGCAAAAAAAAGAGAAAAAGGCAAAAGGAGGTGGCTCAGCTATTGCTGTTCAAGGTTGATAACTTGAACAGCGCTGATTTTCAGATATAGAAGAAGAAGAAGAAGATAGAAGATATATAGATTACGAAAGTTCACCTGGGCGTCTAGAGCTACGACGAGACAAGCGCGAACAACTAAGCCCAAAATGACCATGCTCGGCTGACGGATGTTCACCATGTATTTGTACAGGGGGACCACGCTGTGCGGGTCTATATCTAGACCACAGGTCTTGTCTAGGAATGGATAGTCGTATTGAAAACCTGTGAATTAATACTGTGTTATACATTGTCTGCGGCAAATGCAGATGACGGTCGCAACTGAAGCAAGAAAAAATGGCAAAATTGACTGATTGTAGTAAAGTTTCGATACCATTAGTGCTATAATTTAGGGTACGTATAAGAAACACTTATAATATCGATGTCGTCGTGGCCTAAAGGATAAGACGCCCGGTATTCAGCGATGCAAATGTACCGGTGTTCGAATCCCGCAGGCAGGTAACAATTTTTCTAATGAAATACGTACTTACCTATTGTTCACGATTGAATTCCACGGTGAAGGAATAACATCGTGTAATAAAAATCAGACCCGCAAAATTATAATTTGCGTTATTATTGGTGGTAGAACTGGTATGAGTCCGCAGAGGTATGTAACATCTCCCTGTCCATTTCTGCCGTGAAGCAGCAATGCGTTTCGGTTTGAAGGGTTGGGTAGCCGTTGTAACTATACTAAGACCTTAGAACTCGTATCTCAAGGTGGGTGGCGGCGTTTACGTTGTAGATGTCTATGGGCTTCGGCAACCACTTAGCACCAGGTGGACCGTGAGCACGTCCGCTCATCAAGAAAAAAATACATTTTACGGTTAGCTCTTTCATCTCTTTTAACTGCAACCTACCAGTGCAGTAGATGACGTCATCGATTTCCTCATAAGTTCCATCCACAAAAATAACTCCAGTCTCATTGAATTCCTTTACGTCAGGCTTCCTCACGTAATGCGGTGGGAACGGTGTTCTGAAGTTCACTTTAGAATGGTGGCTGTGTAGGAGGCTCTTACTGCATTCAGCCACGTCAAGGCCTATGTCCATTCCTGATGGACCCGCCCCGACAACAAGCACCCTGCGATCTTTGTAAACGTCCGGTACACGGTAGTCGTGACTGTGGATTATTGTTCCTGAAAATTCCAGAGCAAAACATTATGTAGCAACTGAATTATCTTTAGTAGTATTTTTTTACTGGTGGTACCGTCTTCTGAGGTTGGGTAGTAATTACAATTCCACCAACGGTAAAACTCTTTCAGAATATATTCGAGATTAGAATTGTGGGAATCGGGAATTTCGGCCTTATGTCTCGAGATTGAAGGTCGCATTCTTATTAGGAAGTGAGTTTTAAGATTTAATGCAAAATACGAAAACTAAGAAAAATGGCGACGGAAATTTAAAAAATTACGTTGTATTTATGAAAGTCAAGGTTATCGTATAATATATAAGATACAGGGTGTTTTTACAACGGATACGATTTGTAGCTTGAAATTTATTCCAAGTTTTGTTTCCGTGTAATACTGAGCGTCTAGGTCGACATCGCCCTAAACAGGTTATTACGGATCCTCTCGATCCATTAACGGTGCTTTTAGGCACCTCAAGCAACGGTCACTGTCCTTGCCGAACCCGTCGCTTTTGACGAAGGGCTCGACGAGTAATTTAACCCATAGACACAGCCCACTGCGTTTCTCGCCGGATCTTCTTAGTGGGTCGCGTTTCCGATTCGGTGGTAGATCCGTGAGCTCACCTACACGTCAAGGAGAAGCTGAAATAGTCTCTCAAGGCTATCAGCATAGGTAGGTATTAAAAGTGTCTAGTGGAATTATAGATAATAAGAACTAAACAAAAATACCTTTGAACAGTTTCTCTCCCCGTATGTTAGGCATGTTCGGTGTACTAAAATGCCCGTTACCGACTATGACGTAGTCATAATTTTCTTCAAACACCTCCCCAGTGATGACGTGTTCGTGTGTCACTTTCCAAACGTTATGTTCTCGTCTCACCAAAGTAACATTGTGTCGGAACTGTAGTTAAAAAGGGAATTGTGTGCTTAGTGTGAGTTTTTTAACGTTCTCGATAGCGTAAAAGTTAACTCAAACTTATATGGAGTTGGCACAGTTGTACTGTTAAAAGTGAGACCTTAGAACTCATGTCATAAGGTAGCCACTCCGGCTCCGGTAATCACTTAACACCAAATGGGCTGTGAGTTCGTCCACTAATCTAAGCAATATATAAAAAAACAGCGCCCCTAGCGGTAAACGAAGAGAAGCTGTTCCAATTCCATACAAGTTTGAGTTAAGTTTTACGCTATCGAAAACGTTAAGAAACTCGGACTAAGCCAACTGATGATTTATTGCTTATATTTGTTTGGTTTTCGATATGGGGATTCATCGATAATAATCACCCCACAAGCTCGGGTTGTTGGATGGTACCTACAAATACTTAATTGGAAATAACTAAAACTGTTGTTTTCCACCTAAAGGTCCTGTTCGCATGCCGAGCAAAAAAGTGAAAAACGTGTCTATTTAGACTATTTTGTTTTCGCCATTGCAGGATAAAGAAAATAGTACCAATATCTATTGTAGTTTTGGTGGGGCCAATACATTATACTAATTTTAATGTACACCAACTATATACAAGTTTTCTTTCGGTACTAGATTTCCTTATTGCGATCAGATAGTGTTTATCAATTTTATCATAGTTTTAGATTTTTACTACGTAATAAATAGATACCTGTATATATTTTTCTATGTCAAAATGCTTAGCGTAATCTTTCAAGTAATCATAATAAATTTTCCAACTAGGAAACGATGGTATTCCATCTGGTAATGGGAAACCTCTTAATTCCATCGTTGGTTTTGGTAAATTCGTGCTGAAAAATAAAGAGCATTAAATTTATCAACTTTTTGTTTTTAATTGTTCGTGGAAAAAAAACGCAACTTTTGTTACAGTGCCATCTGTCGGCGAGCTTACGTAATAATATTTTTTTAATCAAGCAATAAATATTAAGGACATAAAGTGACAGCAGATGTCAGGGTAATCGTAAGTTTTTGACACCGTTCTTTTTATCACTAAAGATTGGAATATAATGACCAAATATTACAGAAAATAATAGACTGCGGTTTTTTTTTACAGCAAAATATAAATGATTGATTTAAAACATACATTAAACATACATTTATAACGAGATTCGTAAACGCCTTTGTAAGCAAACACAAAAATGAAGCACAACCCAAACATGTATGTAGGTAGGTACATATCACTTTTGATTTTATCATTTTAAACAATAAGTGTAACTGTTCAGATTAGATAACAAGTTACATATTGGAATCACTCAAATTGTTGAGTAGACAATTCACTTTAATTTGTTTGTATGCCAATGGTAGACAATTTTAGGTAATCGTTGAGAGATTAATCTCTTATTAAATTAATAATGTACACTAACTTAACAGGCTTCCCAAATCTTATATTTAAAAAAAATGACTCTAATTTCAAAATAAGTACTTAGTTGGAAGTCGTCGTGGCCTAACGGATAAGACGTCCGGTGCATTCGTGTTGAAGCGATGCACCGGTGTTCGAATCCCGCAGGCGGGTACTAATTTTTCTAATGAAATACGTACTCAACAAATGTTCACGATTGACTTCCACGATGAAGGAATAACATCGTGTAATAAAAATCAAACCCGCAAAATTATAATTTGCGTAATTACTGGTGGTAGGACCTCTTGTGAGTCCGCGCGGGTGGGTACCACCACCCTGCCTATTTCTGCCGTGAAGCAGTAATGCGTTTCGGTTTGAAGGGTGGGGCAGCCGTTGTAACTATACTTGAGATCTTAGAACTTGTATCTCAAGGTGGGTGGCGCATTTACGTAGTGGATGTCTATGGGCTCCGGTAACCACTTAACACCAGGTGGGCTGTGAGCTCGTCCACCCATCTAAGCAATAAAAAAAAAAGACTATTTTAATATTTCAAATCCTTACTGTAAATGCTTGTACATGCTGGTGTGCAATGGTAGACCATTTTCATCGGTACCAACTCTTGGATCGTAACGCCACGTACCACCAATATACTTCGTGGCTTCGAATACAACGAAGTCGATTCCTTCTTCCTTTAAATATCTTGCCGATGAGAGACCAGCTATGCCGGCTCCGATAACACAAACCCGTTTCTGTAAAATTGATTTTAGATTAACATGAATTAGAAACGGACGATAGGTCGTAAGTAGCTTTTTTTCCATACACAATCATTGGTCGCCTTAGGCGTTATTCCAGCTACGCCCGGTTTAGTGGGTGAGCCCACGGGGTTCAACCTGGAAGAGAGAGCCTAATACTAGCCCTAGCAAGAGCAGTGCTTGGCTGAATCTACCATCGTATAGGAATCGCACCCCACTGAGAAGATCGGGCGAGAAACTTATTGGGCTCATATGTAGCTTATGTAGGAGGCACCTACTGTATTATAGAAGCAAAACTTCTTTAGGTGCGTTGAGAGTAAAATTTAACTCGCGACAGATTCGTTACGGCTAGAGAGAAAAGATACAATTTAGGACGAGGGAAAGTGAGAAAATAGAAGAGAACGGCTCGAGAACCACTCAAACTTGGAGAAAAACCTTGGAGAAAAACCTTGGAGAAAGCGAGCTAGGCAGATTCTCTTAAACACATTCTGTTTACGGGCGTCGGCCACTAGATGTCTTGTTATTAGTTTCTCATTGCTCCTATAAATAACAGTAACATATTAACTATCTTATATTTTATTTTTAATGAAGGATTAAAAAAAAAGGTATTTTTCTTTAAATAATTTAAAATATATTATATATAAACGATGAAGACGTCGTTTCTCTTAAACACAGCATTCGTTTGTACCAATAAAAAGGAATGTATGGACTAAGATAGCTGACAATGTTTAACAAGTATTGAGTTATTACGTTTTTCTGTTTAGCTCACTACTTAAACGCTTTAGATAACGTCAAACGTTTGTTAAACGTCAAATGTCAGAACGAGACATTTTCAATAATGTTCTTTATCTCTAATGAATAATCCTTCATTGTTATCTGCTATTCGGTTTCATTGATTCATTAAGATTTTTATAGAAACACACAATTTTAATTTTTTTAAATCTATCTATGGCTGTAATTGTAATGTATTTAGATATTAGTATGTATTTTAGTACATGCATAGCTTAGACTTTTTACAAATATGAATTAAATACGCAATTTTTAGTTCGCAATGTTACGTACTTTGTTTAGGATTATTTTTACTATTTAAATATATTTATATTTTATATCAAATATCGTTACCTTCTTTTGTTTGGTACATACCAGGCACACTCACCATTTTCGTCAATATAAATTAATAATCAAGTGTATTCAAAGTGCACACGGCAAATACCTAAGTTTTAATTGTTACACATTTTTAGATAATTAACGCACTGATTACATTTACCGATTCATTAAAACAAATGACAAGTCACTCCGATAGCGCTGCTTCATAACAACTATCAAGTCTTAGTATCAAGCGAGAAGCAAGAATTCAAGATCAACAACCGCGATTGATCCGTAACGAAAGGTCGTACGAGCCATGTCAATTTTGACGTTATCACACAAAGTAAAGCGCAGTTTTACATAAGTGTACGGAATGAATGTTTGCGAATCCATTGCATTGATAGTTGATGTAATAAAGTTTTTAATAAATAAATAAAAACTCAATAATTGAGAATCGATACCCATCTCGGCCATCTCATACATATTTGCATTGTGCGGTAGGTATAATCGATATTTCTGTTTTTATTACAACGATCAATATGTTTTTTTTTTTTTATTGCTTTGATGGGTGGACGAGCTCATAGCCCACCTGGTGTTGAGTGGTTACTGGAACCCATAGACATCTACAACGTAAATGCGCCACTCACCTTGAGAAATAAGTTGTAAGGTCACAGTATAGTTACAGCGGCTGCCCCACCCTTCAAATCGAAACGCATTACTGCTTCACGGCAGAAATAGGCAGGGCGGTGGTACCTACCCGCGCGGACTCACAACAGGTCCACCAGTAATTACGCAAATTATAATTTATTGTATTCTCTATTAGAGAATATTCGGATTCTATCTGAATATACGTCAAGAGAACAACTCTTCGAGTAAATGTTTCGGATTATCTATTGTAAATACGCTGTTTGGTTATTGAAGATTTCAAGATACACATGCACTCCTATAGTACCTTCGTAGTTTTCGTATCAACATTTGGCACGTGTTGGGTCTTGCTTATGTCTGACGTCATATCAATGCTATCGAGACTTCGACTTCGTATTTCCAGGTGTAACGCGGTATTTTTAGTGTCTAGGGTTGCCCGGTACCATGTAGCAGTGATTCTGAACTTTTTTTTTTTGTTGCGGCACATATTTAATGATTTCAAAATTTGGCGGCACACAAAGAAAAAGATAAAAATTATTTACTTACTACCGAATCACATATATTTGCCAATTTTAACGAAAGAAAAGGTGCAGTAACTACTATGCAACACCTTGTGAATCCCAACTATCACTAAAACAACACGTTTTGTACGCAGAGGTGGCAAGTGTGCGCCGACTTGAGACATATTCCTATTGCTATGCACGCCGCTTCATCATAATTTGGCACTAAGAAAAACCGCGTTGCAAAGCAAATAATAAAATATATTTTTTTTTTGTGGTTTTAAATATATATTCATGTTAAAAATATTTTTCTTTTTAAATGATATAATTTAATAATATTAACATTATTATATATTTGCAAAATTTGGCGGCACACTTTTGAAGTTTGGCGGCACACAAAAGTGCCGCGGAACAGTGGTTGAGAATCACTGCCATATAGCATCAAAATACAGAACTCGTGAAAATTTTTATGTNTTTTTTTTTTGTGGTTTTAAATATATATTCATGTTAAAAATATTTTTCTTTTTAAATGATATAATTTAATAATATTAACATTATTATATATTTGCAAAATTTGGCGGCACACTTTTGAAGTTTGGCGGCACACAAAAGTGCCGCGGAACAGTGGTTGAGAATCACTGCCATATAGCATCAAAATACAGAACTCGTGAAAATTTTTATGTTTGGTATTTCGGAAATTAAAGAATAGATTTTAAATTTATACACCTGTCCCATCCCTGAAACACACGTGTACAGAGCATGAAAGAGACAAATGCAGCTGGTACCGAAAACACCTATGTAAAGCTCAAATCATCGATTCGCAGTCCGCTGTTTCTTCTTCGAACACTGATCGGATTTACAATTTTCAAAAAAATAAATTTATTGGAACGAAGTTCCTTGCGGCAGGCTTGGAGGAGATAGGGATTTTGCTGCGCGACCGAACTGAAAAAAATGTGATAGTAAAAACCGTAAGAAAAAGTCCGTGGAATAAAGGCTTGTTTTCCGCACAGCGATATTTAACCGCGCGATTTTTTTCTCGTAATTCTTTTTTTTTTATGTAACTTCGTTCCTATCCGATGTCCCACGACACCACACATCTTTTATTTATTTTTATTGCTTAGGTATGTGGACGAGCTCACGCCCCACCTGGTGTTGAAGTGGTTACCGGAGCTTAAATACATCAACAACGTAAATTCCGCCACCTACCTTGAGATAATATGAGTGCTAAGGTCTCAGTTTTTACAGTACAGAGGTTGCCCCCCCTTCAAACCGAAACGTATTACTGCTTCATGCCAAAAATAGGCAGGGTGGTGGTGCCTACCCGTGCTGTCTTACGTCCGACCACCAGTAATTCAGATAATACTGGCTATGTTTCGCTTATATTTTATTTTGCACGAATAATAAAGTGCACACATACAATTTTATTATCACTTATTAATACGTGAAGCAAAAACTTTATATCCCTTTTTACGAAAATTGCGCGGACGGAGGACTATGAAATTTTCCACACTTATAGAGAATATAGAGAAGAAGTCACAATGCTATTATTTTTTTAAAATAATGCATAAAATATACATTAAATCAATAAAGAAAACATCACACTACATACCATGTATTTGACGCACACACGCATGCATACTATTTATTGTCAAACTTTTGTTCTTGACGTCTGTTGTCATATATTATAATAGAATAGATTAAATATTGTGTCTTTGTTAATATTTTTTATAGTGTAGTCTTGGCGAAATTTGTGATTATAGAAGTATAAAATACAATCATAATAGTGTACAAACTTACAATTCCAATTAATTATAGTCGAATTTCGACTACTGCGGGACCTCTAGTTATTATTAATTAATGCGGTCCGCGCGTTGCTGGAATAGTCTCTTGGGCTACCGATGATTAGGTAGGGAAAAAAAGAATTAATGTAATAAAAACAAAATATCGAGATACAACAGTTGCATCTGTGAATCGTATGGTATCTGATTTGATTTTACTGCCTAGGGAAGAAACATGAGAATCCAATATGGTCTAATATATGTAGTAAGTCCTTTATCTCACTTTTTCAATTTATCTCTCATTGAGAAGTATAATTTTCCTCGATATTAGTAATCAGATTTAAATGTATGTGCGCTACTAAGTACTTACAACTATTATTTACATGTACAACATATAAGATGTTGAACTAACTATGAAAATAAGGTATGTTGAAAATACCTTAAAGTTATATTTTCATGCCGTCATACGTATTTGAGTAAGAATTACGATTGAAATAGTAAATTTGAAATGAAGCATCTGTAGCAAGTATGTGTTTTCGACATACATATAGGTATATTTTGTTTATTTAAAAAAAACATAAATATGACAGTTGTATAGCACTAGCTGGCAAAAATTGAAGCGTCTGCCCTAGTTTTTTATTCCTACCTATGCTGATAGCCTTGATCAGCCTATATCAGCGTTACCCTAGCGTGTAGGTGAGCTCACGGTGCTCAAACCGGGAGTGTTGCTAACACTGGTCCTAGCAAGAGCAGTGCTTCGCAGAATCTACCACCGGATCGGAAACGCGACCCACTGCGAAGATCCGGCGAGAAACTCAGTGGACTCTGTCCTAGTAGCATCATCCCGTCTCATCATGTGCGTTCTGTAAGACCTCAAAGGAATTCACCAGAAAACGGGCAGCGAAGTGCTCTGAGTATTAGGGTACTAGTATTCCTAACCAAAATCTAGTGGTGATAAGGCGTATTCGAAGCCAGCACGGATTTTTCCACCGTCCTACCTTATTTCCCGAAACACAAATTCTCGTATGAAGGGTGGGACAGCCGTTTTATAAAAAAAAAAAAGGAGAATTTGACATCATATTATCTTAAGGTAGGTCGTGGAATTTAACTATATTGTGATTTCCTGTTAAAAAAACTGATAATAATTTCTTGTCTCTTATCCAGATTATGTTTTATTTCTAATATTTTTGTTCCGTAACCCTTATATGAAATTAAAGAATTGAAGTCATTGATGTAATAGGGTTTTAGTGTAATGAATATATTTATTTTGTCCACAAATGGAAATCAAAAGTTTTTTTTTCCTTTTTTTATTGCTTAGATAAGTGGACGAGCTCACAGCCCACCTGGTGTTAAGTGGTTACTGGAGCCCATAGACATCTACAACGTAAATGCGCCACCCATTTTGAGATATAAGCTCTAAGGTCTCAATTATAGTTACAACGGCTGCCCCACCCTTCAAACCGAAACGCATTACTGCTTCACGGCAGAAATAGGCAGGGTGGTGGTACCTACCCGTGCGGACTCACGAGAGGTCTTACCACCAGTAAAGTCTAATGGAGTTGATGTTTGAGCAAAAAAAAAACGGCACCAAATCCTGTAAGTTTTGCAAACTCTTAATAGCTGTCAATAGTAATTAGAATTGATAAAGGGTGATTGATATATACAACAAATAGAGTATCAAATACCTTTTCCCGTATTTTGTAGAATAAACACATTTGAATACACAGAACGAAAATGAACACGCGTGTATACATTTTAATTAAATTTACAATAATAATTAATTGACTTGTTAAATTTATTACTATAATTTGACCTTTAACGAGCAAGACGTCATACTATGTTCAATATGAAGACAATACTGTACTGAATGCCGACCGAGATTGTACAGAGTGCGTATTGACATTAACCCAATTATATAAGAAAATAGTTATATTTATTGGCGTTCGTCTAATACCGGTCACTCACATTCGCACGAATACGCAAACCCGCAAGTGTAGGACGACAGTTGCAAATGATTATGCAAAGTTTTCGCTGCATTCGTGGTTTTCCAAGCTGTGTCGGTTTTTTAACAAATATCAAAGCGCGCGAACCGCGATCCTCCGCGTAGTCTCCCACACATTCGTGTGACCAGTTGCGCCCAGGATTGCGAAGGCAACGGACGTTTCGCTATTTTCTTAGATCGTGACGTCTACTGTGTAGCGTATCTTCATCAAAAGAAATCCCATAAAAACAGCACGGCTGTTAATGATGTCTGGGAAAGAATTCAATACTCTTTTTCTCTTCAATCTTCTATTGACGAATTAAAAAGGAGGAGAAATTCGTGAGACATTCGTAAACAAGTGTAGGGGGAAGCGCAAACGGGTTCGCAAATTGAGTACCGAACCCATTTGCACAGCCATTTGCGCGCAAACATTCGTACAATGTACGAATATTTGCGCGCATGTGAGTGGCCGGCATTATTATCGAAATTCGACCGTAATTAGTGTAATCTCAAGAATCAGATTAATTGTATGTATTACATTTCCTTTTTTGTCTTTTTATCATTATTTGACATTGAAGACTTCTCAATGAACACTAAACGAAAAAATTAAATATATTAACCAAATAGAGAGGAGTAAAGGGTAGAAGGTACTTAGCTGTTTTTAGGTTAACAATGTATGTATTTAAATTGTTTTGTGTGAATATATGAACTACCCTTCCACGCGCGCATATGAAAAAAATAAAAAAATATTAAGCTAGACTAATATTTAAGCTTAGGTAACAAAACTGTATAGTAAAGTGAACTAAATGAATGCCTGTTATTCCTAAAAAATACTTATAATTGTTTACAAGAAGAATATTTAGCCAAATATTATGCTCGCCCATCGTCAAACGAAAAGCAGGTATTTTCCAGCACATAACTATAGTATTGTAATCTGCTTATTGTCGTTGTTAGCCTGGAATCTGGACTATGCATTGTTATTGCATCATGCAATTTTACTCCTTATAATTTGATTTTTAAAATTAATTTATAATTAGTGACGTTTATCTTAAATATAAAGTGTGATTATATATCTATGCAATTTATTATGTACTTTGACTTATTCAATTATAAATGTGTTGTTGGTGTAATCTATAAAATTAGTAGGTAAATATTATCCATAATTTAGAAATATCAATTGCTTTTCACGCTTAAATTCATACGTTTTATTTCGTGTCTTATCAATATTAGCAGCATCTTTGTCAAAATGGAGTGTTTAAAAGAAAATGAGATGTACTGTAGACCAAGGGCAGACCCGGGGGTGGGGGTGGTTCATGGGGTCATGACTATCCCCCTGGGCTGGTTCCAGGACCTAAGTGGACCACATATTGAAGAACATGATAGTGCTTCTCTGGATTTCTTCAAGAGAAGATGACAATATGTACGTGTATATCTATGTACAAGTTATTATGTGTTAAGTTTTTCAAGTGTACAATGAAGAATAAATATTTTTAAGTACAGTACTTACGTACATTAATAAAATACCTACTTTTTACTTGTATCTATTGTTATCAAAATTAAATTATAAGTTCTTGACTTGACCATGACTATGTGACCCCCTCCTGGCACCAAAGCTGGATCCGCCCTTGCTCTAGACAACGAATATATTCCAATAAAGAAAATTGTATATTCATAAATATATCGGCCTGACACACGATACTGACCTTTGTATTTATTATCAATTAAATATTTGTTACGACTATCGGACGTTACAATAAAGCTTATTAATTGAGCTAGTTTTGTCGACCTGTGTTAAATATTAGTTAATTACCGCCGAAATTTAATGATGCATTGCGGGATGTTTGCGTTTTATGATTAGTAGGGTAGGCGTTACTGAGACGCGGTAACAACGTAGATCGTAAANAGGGTAGGCGTTACTGAGACGCGGTAACAACGTAGATCGTAAAAAAAGTTATTTAAAAATATAATTGAAAGTGAATATAGTGATAAAAAACCGTACAAGTGACAAATAAACTAGTGAATGTGACTATATAATGAAGGCAGGGTCCTAAGTTAACGAATAATCCATAAAATACCTAAGAAAAAACTGAAGTGTTAACAAACAACAACCTACGAACTTTTCAAGTCTTTTCTCGCGAAACCAGGAACTAATAATTGTACCAAGGTCTATGAAAGTGCCGGAGTGCAAGTGAATGAAAATCGCGAAAGCTATCCCTTTTTTGGAAAACATAACTTCTCTCCTGAATGAGTCTGCAATTTTACCTATCTGTCATATCAAAATAATCTGGGAAACAGCGCCATCTATTAGAAAAAAAGCACACTACGTATGAAAAAAACTATCCAGCTCCACTAGAGGGCGCAACTAGTACCAAAACAAAACAGACAGCATGGAAGAAATCATGAAAGCCTTACAAAATATTCAAAAAGAACTGAACGCTCAAAAAATAGAAATTCAGAAAAGTGGTGAAAAGGTGACAGAGCAAGTAACACTCAACATAATTAACAAATTAGAAGAGAAATTTTCCATTTTGGAAGAAAAACATCAAACTTTGAAAGAAAATGTTGAACAACAAGAAAAAAGGATTCAATTTATGGAAAAACAAGCAAGACAAAGAAACATAATTTTCTTCGGTATCGAAGAGAGTGAGACATCCTATCATAACTTGGAGAACAATATATTGCAATTCATAAGTGAAAGACTGTTATTAAAATTGGATTGTAGAGATATTCAAGAAATAAAGAGAGTGGGGAAAAAGGGTGATAAGCCGCGACCAATAATTGTAACCTTTTCTACCCTTGGTTCAAAGGTCAGCATTCTCAAGCATAAAAGATTATTAAAAGACACCCAATACTACTTAAACAAAGACTACCCTAAATACATACTAGAAAAAAGGAAAGAACTACAGGAGGAAGCAAATAGAGAGCGCGAGAAAGGAAATAAAGTCACGATAAAATACGATAAGCTTGTTATATTAAAATCAAATAACAAAAGAATACTGATGACTTCACCAGAGTCAGATCCCAATTCTCAAGCACTAGTTGGTAATAGTACAACAAGACCCATTAAGAAAAAAATAAAACAATCAAACCCATATATACCTAGATCAAATAGTGTCTCAGAAGGAGTTCTTAAACCAAGCATTCTAAGCTATTTAGTAAACAATAACGTTAATACACCACATAACCAAACCAACGATAAAACCATTAACTTACATTCATAACAATCAACTTCCCCCTCCCTCAACGATGCAACATTCAATCAATTTCAACTAAGCAACGAAAACCATCTTCCAATCCGGCTGGTCACCGTGGAAGATCAAGACCAAAACCCTCTAAAGAAGACATCTCAAACTCCTTCAATAATAAGAAATGGAACACTAACACAAGAAATACTTAACTCAACTAAAAAGAAGAAAGATCATCTCTACATATTAACTTACAACGTCAGAACTTTATCTACTTACGAACGCTTAATCGAACTTAGCGAAGCTCTCACTAAAATCAAATACGACATAATTGGAATGTGTGAAATAAGGAGGACGGGCACCAGGATAGAAGAATATAATAATTTCATACTATGCCACACAGGACACACACCTGGTAAACGTGGAGTCGGTTTCATAATAAATAAAACCCGTAAGAACTGGATTGAAAGTTTCATGGGAATAAACGATAGAGTAGCATTATTAAACTTAAACATACAAGGATTGTCCATGTCAATTATACAGATATACGCTCCAACTGAAACGGCATGTGAAGAAGAGATTAACAACTTCTACACAAATGTCAATAGAGCCGTAGACCAAGCCTACAAGAACTATATAATAATGGGTGACTTTAACGCGAAAATAGGTCAACCAAGAAAAGATGAACATCTAATAATGAAACCAAACGGATATGGTGAAAGAAACCAGAGAGGTCAGAGGCTAATTGATTTCGCCCTCGAACACAAACTTGCCATCTTAAATACTTTCTTTCATAAAAAACCAAACCAAAGATGGACCTGGCGATCACCGAACGATAAATACAAAAATGAAATAGATTACGTATTGTCAAATCAACCAAACATCTTCCAAAACATAGAAGTTTTAAATCTGAACTACCCGTCAGACCACAGGGCAATCAGAGCAACAATGTCTATCACAAAGCAGACGAAAAAACGCACAGCCTATAAAAGCAATCGATATTCATCACTAAAAACTGAACAAGAAATATTATCTTTTAAACAAAACATTTCATCACAATTACAGGATTTATATAAAGCCCAAGAAAAAACATCAGTACAGGCTTTATATAACACACTAACCAAGGCCATAACCCAGAGCTTACAGGACGCCCGAATTTCCAACGAAATATCAAAAGGTAACCATAAAGTTTTAAAGGAGTATACACTGGAACTTATCAAGAGAAGACAAGAGTTACAACATACTAAGATAAAAACTCGAGACACAAAAAATGAACTATCAGCTCTATACAAACTAATAAGTAAACACATTAAACAGGACTACAAATGCTACAGATTGAAGACTATTGAAAAACATCTGGAAAAAGCAGGAAGCTCAAAAAAGGCCCTTAAAGAACTAAGAATAAATAAATCTTGGATAGACAGCTTAAACTGTAAGGACAAAACCGTAAATAATCGAAAAGAAATCATAGATGTAGCAACACATTTCTATAAAACACTATATAAAGCACAAGGAAACGAGTGTACCAGCCATAGCTATGCAAATGATATTAACTCTACAAACAAAAGCGGAGACATAGCACCAATAACTGAAAAAGAAGTAACACAAGAAATAAAAAAGCTAAAGCTAGAGAAGAGCCCAGGACCAGATGGCATTACAAATGAAGCTATAAAGGTTGCTTGGCCGCTACTGACTCTCCCATTATTACACTTATTTAACCTTATATTAAAAACTGCTGAAATACCATCGCAGTGGGCAGAATCGGAAATAATTTTAATTTACAAAAAAGGTGACTCAAAAGATATCACAAATTACAGGCCTATAAGCTTACTCTCATGTATCTACAAACTGTTTTCCTCCATAATTAACAAAAGAATAAGTGTCACAATAGAAGCAAACCAACCAATAGAACAAGCAGGTTTTCGCAAGAGTTTTTCAACAATCGACCACATACATACTCTAGAACAAATAATGGAAAAATATCAAGAGAAGCAAAGAACGTTATACATTGCATATATTGATTATAAAAAAGCTTTTGATACCGTGTCACATTCAAGTATCTGGACCGCCCTGCAAGCTCAAAAAGTTGAACAAAAGTATATAGATATAATAAGTAACATTTACAAAAGTAGTACAGCAAAAATAAAACTAGAATCCACTGGTCCTACGTTCTCCATCGGAAGAGGCGTGAAACAAGGCGACCCGCTATCTCCAAAGTTATTTATATCTCTCCTAGAGTCAATAATAAAAAGACTCAACTGGGAAAAGACAGGATTGAACATCAATGGCAAGTATTTATCTCACCTATGCTTCGCAGATGACTTAGTTTTGCTGTCAGAATCTAGCACACAATTACAAAACATGATCGATTCACTAAACACAGCTAGTAAGCAGGTAGGACTGGAAATGAATCTTTCTAAAACAATGGTTATGACAAATAGTTTACAGAGAAGAATATCAGTGGACAACGAAACTCTGAAATATACAGAGAATTACATCTACCTTGGAAAACAAATTGGCTTGAACAGAAAACAAAATGACCTAGAAATAGAACGAAGAGTACAAAATACTTGGAACAAGTATTGGTCCTTAAAAGAGATATTCAAAAGTAACATGCCAACAAATATCAAAACAAAAGTCATGATGCAATGCCTCCTACCTTGTCTAACCTATGCATGTCAAACTTGGAAATTTACATGTAAATTAAAAAGCAAAATTACTAGCTGCCAACGCGGAATAGAACGAAGTATGCTCAATATAAAAAAGATGCAAAAAATTCGTCACACAAAAATTAGAGAAGCCACCAAAGCGACGGATGCTCTAATCTACGCTAAGAAACTAAAATGGAAGTGGGCTGGGCACGTGGCGAGGCTAAAGGATGAGAGATGGACCAACAGGGTAACAACGTGGAAGGGTCCAATAGGCAAACGCCGGAAAGGCAGACCCCACATGAGATGGTCAGACGAGCTGATAAAAATAGCTGGTACCCGCTGGCCACAAATAGCCCAAGATAAAGATACATGGTATTCTTTAGAGGAGGCCTTCACCTTCATTTGAGGAGGGTTCATGTAAACAAACTTTTATATTTTAGACACTATAAACTTTTTTTAAAAAGCACTATCTATATTTATATTTTTTTAAACGAGGGGATTGAGGGAAGAGGGATGAGAGGAGGAAGGAGAAAAGGGCAAACAAGTGTAAACAGCATCACTATTATTTTTTCTTCTTTCCTTTTTTTTCTTTTTTCTTTTCTTCTTTATAATTTCTTCTTCATACTTGAAACGTGTATGTAACCTATTATTTGCATGAAATAAAAGGCTTATTATTATTATTATTATTATTATTATTATTAAGATTAAGTAGTAACGCTCATCTCTTGAACTAATGGCCTAACATTAGATCGAATTAAATTAAAATTTGTAACTACATGGACTATCGAGACGTGGTGCTGGAGACGAATACTTGGTATTTCATGGACCGAACTTCGCACCGATATCTCCATTCTTCAAGAACTCGGCATTAAGTAGCATCATTCGGCGCTCGTGTATGAGTGCATACTATCGTTTTATGAACATGTCTCCCGGCGAGGAAATGACTCCATAGAGCGCCTGGTCGTTCAGAGCAAAATAAAAGGCACCAGACCGCGTGTAAGGTTGCCCATGCGATGGACCGACCAAGTCAAGCCGGGAGTTGGCGGTTGTTTGTATGAGTGTACCAGACTCAGCACAAACCGGGAGGAGTGGCGATTATTCGTGAGGCTCATAGCATCTGTCCACAGCAATGATACTGAATGTCGACCATGACCACTCCGACAAGAGCAATACGACAAAGAAAAAAATTACAATATATTATTCATAAGATTATTATTCATAGTAAAGCTTGGAATGTAAGTGTTAATATTTAAATAAATATCTTTCAGGATTCAACTTCCCTAAATTACCAGGAAAATGGCCATTTACTTTGAGCGAACAGCAGCTCGACTCGAGGAGGAGGGGGCTAGAACAGTATTTGGAAAAGGTAAAATCATTAAATAAATAGATACATAACAAGTGAACGACGACGGGCACGCAGACAGGACTCCAATAATTATTATTTGAAAACTAAAAGTTAATTTCACGAAGTCTTGAATTCTTATTAACTTAATCAGTGTAACAAGTACTCGGTTTATATTCGTTTATCCCCCATTTTACTACAGTACAGCTTGTAACTTATTGTCAGTTTGATTAAAATGCAACCCTTACCAGTCGTACTACGTACGACCCTGGTGAACAAACGCTCCACCGCTGCTTCATGTACTCGACAACTCAAAGTATTCCTAAACTTGAAGACCATTAATGTTTTTCTTCCATTGGTTGTCCGAAGACAATGAAAAGTAAGGACTGATTTACTTTGATTCGGCTCGAAGGACCAAAATGCACGATGATGAACAAACACTTGCAGGTGTGCGCAGTGCGCGTGATCGCGGAGTGCGAGAGCGTGCAGGAGTTCCTGACGGACTGCGACGACAGCTCGAACCCGGCGCCCGTGGAGCTGAAGGTGCTGCTGCCGGACCGCGACGTGGCCACCGTGTCCGTGCTGCGCTCCACGCGCGCCGACCTCGTGTACCGCGCCGTCGCCGACAAGATCCGCCTCGCCGACACGGTGCAGCAGTACTTCTACCTCTTCGAGATCGTCGAGTACAACTTCGGTAACGTACATAACACAGCCTTGTTGTGCCGATGACTACATAAGATACGAAATTCATTCGGGTGTTTGTCCGTGCGCCTGTACAACAAAATTCCACAAGATGTTCAGAATCTACATATGCATGGGTTTAAGAACATCTGTGCAATTAAGCTTACTATAAAGTCAATGATTATCTAGAAGATTTCACAAAGTGGGAATGAGTTGCTCGCTCTGGTCATTTCAATATTGCAATAATTGTTATGTTATAATACTCACTGTAAAAATGAATATTTAAAAAAAAAACTAATATAAAAAAAAGAAATAAAAAAGAAAAAAGACATGCCTGCTGAGTTTCTTGACGGAGGCTAGTTTTTGTGAATTGGCGGTAGTTCTTTTTGACGTTGAACAAGTGTGTATTTTCATTTATGTTGAATAAAAAATTTTTGATTTGATTTGGTGAGCTCATGCGTCGCCATGGCGTCCTCTGCAACGCCTCGCACGATCAGCCTACACTGACCCCCGTGTGTCCGCAGAGCGCAAGCTGCAGCCCAACGAGTGTCCGCACTCGCTGTACATACAGAACTACTCGACGGCGTCCAGCAGCTGCCTGTGCATCCGCAAGTGGCTGTTCAACCCGCGCGTCGAGGTGGCGCTGGTGGCGGAAGACCCGCTCGCCGCCAACTTTATATTTTGGCAGGTGAGGCAGCGCGCCAGACTCCATTACAGAATACCTTCATTCACATAATTACATTTTCTTTTAGTTCGAATAACATTAAGTGACAGTGAGTCGGTAAATAATGTCAAGATAATTCAACCATTTTCGATGGACCGATGGGCTTTTATCCTTTTGGACTCTGCTGCATGCGGTGCTGCAACAGAAATGTCGCCGTACTCCTTGATTCATGATGGGGAAGTTTTAATTTAATTGGCATAATCGTTATCTTCTTATCACCCGGTCGCTTTGTCGTGTTGTGCATCGGCGATATCCTACGACGCAACTAAAGCTATCCCGATCCAGAGAATGGCCTCAACCAAAAAGTCCAGTTTGAAAATACCCTACAATTTCTTCAAACATGTAATTCTATGTATAAAGTTAACAAGAGTTTCTACAAAGTTGATTACTGTGTGGAGGCCGCGATGCGCCTATGTACGCAAACTGCGTCGTCGCCAGCTGTAGAGCATGTGTATCCTCTCCGCAGGCGGTGGAGGACGTGAACCGCGGCACGTGCGCGGCCGGCGCCCGGCTCTACCAGCTCAAGGCCATGCAGGAGCCGCGCCGCGCGCACGACTACCTCGCGCTCGCACGCACGCTGCCCGGATACGGACACGTCGCCATCCCGCACCCCACGCTGCGTCTGGCGCTCGGTACGTGCACGCGCACCCCGCCCCCCCTCCCCCTCCCCCCCGCGCTAACACCCCGCACTGTCCGCAGGCTGGAGCGGCATCAAGCTGTCGCCGCACGAGGAGGAGGCGCCGGGCGAGGAGTGCGCCGAGGTGCCGTGGAGTTGCGTGCTGGGCTGGGCGCGGGATGATGACGCCACCGCCGTGCGCCTCACCTACGCGCGACCCGACCGCCCGCCGCGCACGCTGCTGCTCTGCACGCCATATGTGAGTACCGCGCCCCGCCCCGCCCCGCCCCGTCCCGCCACGCCACGCCACGCTAACCCGCCCCGTCGCTGTTCCAGTACCAGTTCCTGGCCAACTGCATGGACAGAATAGCGGAGGAGGCGAACTGGGCCGACACCGGCGAGTAACGCACCCTCGCGCCCACAACACTCACTTCACTCAACGAATGGAATGCTGGGAGATTATAATAGATTACCTAAATTGTCTTTCCGGTTAACGGTAGACAGACAGTGTGGTCATGTTAATAAACAGTTGACTGTCCGCCCGTCGTCAGACCGTAAAACATAAGGGTGATCGTCATAAAAACAGATCTGATGTATTATGTATTCCATAGTGTTTCTAATTTTGTCCTGTCATCTAGCAACACTGACCGCGTTTTTAGACTAAGGTCAATAATTTAAAAATATAGCGAAGAAAGGTAAATTAATTTCGAGAAAAATGATCGTCTAGCCGAGCAGCCTCGTTAACTATCTCGGTAGAACTCTATATTTGTCGTTACGATTGAATTATTATTTTTTAATTAATGACTAATTATTTATACTTAACATTCTACTTTGTAGTTTTATTGTTGGCAATCGGATATTGTGTGACCTTGAGATTTGTTTCGGAAGTCGACGGGGAAGGGAGAGTGCAGCTGAAGATGTTTTACTCAAAATCATTATGTTTTTATTCAATTTATTGCTGCGCGCCGAGCCTACACCGCGCCAGTACTAAGGGTCGCCGCACACGAGCCGCCACCGGAATATTTCCTGTACATACATTTTATATGAAGCGTGTGGCGGCCACCGGCGCCAACCGTGTGCGGCCAGTCCATATAAAATGTATGAAAGAAAACAACAGGAAATAGGTCGGTGGCTGCGTTTTGTGGTTGTGGCCGGTGGCCCGTGTGTGGCGACCCCTAATACTGTCGAAGCTCAGTGGTAGCCTAGTGCTCAGTTGGCAGCTCAATCCAATTGTTACAATTCAATAAACTAAATTTTGAAATTTTATAAAAAAACCTGCCCCAAAGCTAAAACAATATTATTAGTATACCGACAACAAGGTTGTCGACGGTACGCGCTAATGGGTCTAGAAAAACCAGCAATGTACATCTAAGGCTCAATGTACAGCGCACAACACGGCAGCTCAGAACACCCGCACGGGGCGGACGCGACTTGTACTAAGTTTAGGCGTTATTAAATACTTATTTATATTATTTAATATTTTATGGTCATTCCTTCACGAGTTTTGGCAGCGGCCCGCGGGCCCTATACAATGGTGCAGCTAGAATTAGATACCGTAGATTGGGGAAATCGGGACCCTTTCCAAATCCAACACAAATTTCCAATGGTTTTTCTTAGGGTAATACCAATAAAATTGAGATTAAAATGGTTCTGAAGGCTTAAATTTTTATGTATAATATTATATGCTATTGTACATAGTTCATTACAAGATATACACAAAAACTGAAATAAACTAGCTTGACCCGATTCACCTTAGCTTTGGGGTAAATCAGGTTACGTATGGGGACAATAGAGTTTTTCGATAGGGCTGGCACTGTTTAGTTGTTAGGTAGGCACCTTAGTTTAGGTGTTCACGACGCTCCGGGCGAGAGAGGGGACGGGGGAAGGCAGCGGGAGGGGTATGCGCCCGCTGCCTAAGATTCATATTCGCCGACCAGCCGGGTGACACGCGTCAACATTTGTTAATATAATGTATTTTACAAGTAACTAGCTGACCCGGCAGACTTCGGAGTGCCTCAATCGATAAATAAAAGATCTAACTTTTGTATAAAAAAAACTTAAAAAAAAAACAAAAGGAATATGTCCGACAGAGGACACATCAAAGGAAAAACAAAATTGTTTGTTTTTATATAATTCCGAGCATTTTCATATTTATTCACCTTTTAAACCTTCTCTGGACTTCCACGAATAATTCAAGACCAAAATTAGCCAGATCAGTCCAGCCGTTCTCGAGTATTAGCGAGACTAACGAACAGCTTTTCATTTTTATACATATAGATTAAATAATACGATTACAATTATCATGCGTGGTTTCTTCTTCACCATCGTCATGAACATTAGGTAATAAACTTAATATATTAATGAGTTACAAAACTTTGAAAACTAAATTAAATTATTTAATATTCTTAAACACTAAATAAAAGCCATTTTCAGTTCAACAAACTTAAATCTAACAACACAACAAAAGTATTGTGTCGTCCCAGATTTGTCCCTATTCTAAATCTAGTCTCTATTTCCCCCAATCTACTGTATTATAAGCATTTAAATGAAAGCCTTCGAAATAACAAATTGTAAGAAACTTAACTTAATCAACAAAAAACAAAGTCCACGGTCACACAATAATTGATTGCATTTAATTCGTAAGCATAAGAATATTTAGGCAAATTTATATTAAGCAACTTTGTTGTAGCAATAAGAGTTAGTAGGTGACGGGTTCGCCACTGTCAATGACGATGTCGACGGGCGGTGGGCTGGCAACGTGTGACAGTGTCGACAAACGGACACCATTTTATTTTCGTTGATATTTCAACATGTAATTTTTTTTATTAGCATTGAATCATGTTATGCCATTAATTATGAAATATAAGTTTCGTTTTATTGCCCTTTTAGGCAGACGAGCATACAGCCCACCTGATGGTGAGTGGTTACCGTCGCCCATGGATTTCAGCAATGCCAGGGGCAGAGGCAAGCCGTTGCCTACCGATTGTAAGGGGTCCTCGATAAATTCGTAATGAATCTTATTGTTACAGCAAACATATTATATTGTCAGGGCTCTCTGTGCGATGCGCCGGGTGAGGTTTTAAGGTGCGAGAGTCTGGTCTATTATTTACACTGCCTTATTTATTTTGTCAAACAGAGTCGTTCGATTGCCCACATCGTTAATTATATGACTTCAATGATCTCGCGAGATTACCCCTTTAGTTCGAGCACACTTTAAAAATTCACCTCGTATGCATTAATTAGGAAACTAATGCAAAAAGTACTTAAGCCTCTTAGAGATATGAATGGCGAATTCAGACTGGGAATGATGAACTAAAAACATCTTCAGGTTTGATGTAACCATTCTCATACAAATACGAATATTAGAAAATTTATTAATTAAAGTATATTATTAAAATGTAGTATTATTATATGTATGTTATAGGTGCAGCAGTATTAAGTATCGAAAGTGTTGATAAAGTGCACGCTGCGACGGTCGATTCCTACCCAATGCCGTCTGTACACGCCCTGCCTCCCTACTCCCTGTTCCCCTCTGCCCCCCAACCCCCGACCCCTTTCCCCCTACAGTTATTGTAACACTGTGCACTTTATCCGATAAAAACAAATAACAGCTCATGAATTATTAAACAAAAGTAAATGATAGTAAACATTTAATACTGTACGACCTTATTCTAGTATTATTATGACATTTAGATTATTTTATAAGCCGCCTTTTGTTGTATAATAGAATTTATCGTATTGTTACAAAGCGGGAAGAACATAGTGACGGTACATAGTGCCACCGACCACGCGCTGCGCGATAATACTTGTTTAGTGGAGTTCGCGAACCCGCAATGGACGCGTACAAAACTTGAACGCGGTTCACCGTGTACACAGCATTACATTGCTTCTTTAATAAGCGGTCAGAGGCTGGGAGCTGACCTTGAGCCGAATCTGCGAACCCGTGAGACGCAATAAGGCACGTCGGTAGTTTTAGTGTGCTTAGTGCGAGTTTTTTAACTCAACTTTGTATGGAGTTGGAACGTTTGCCTACGTTTGCCGCTAGGGGCGCTGTTCCAACTGCATACAAATTTAAGTTAACTTTTACGATATCGAGAACGTTAAAAAACTCGCACTAAGCACACTGACCACTTAAGTGCTTTAAGCCTTAAAAACATCATGATATTTTAAAAATATATTCTCGTTATTTTAACTCGTTTTATATTTTAACTGATGACGTGTTATAGAACATGTTTTAATATAATTTCTGATTGCGTTCGCGCACTGCCTTTACTCAGTTCAGTGTTGCCAGCGTCACTAGTGTAGTGGCGCCATCTGTGTGGCCGTAGCGCTCGGGGACGGAAGTGAGGCAAGATAATACAGTAAAAACTCTTTATTACGTTTTCACTATATCCGGATTAAATTCCTAAATTCGTGGTTAAAAATATTTCTTAATTTGCAGATATAATCGGCACATACACTTTGATAAAAAGTAAAGAATTCCAATATGTAGGTATCTTGTATATACAACTGAAGATACTTAGTAAACGCGCTTTTCCATATTCTGGATTTCTGTACTCGCGGCATATTTACGGAACATATACCCCGTGAATAAAGAGCTTTTACATAAAACAAAATACATTGAGCACTAAATGATTAAATAAAGATTTAATCTCTTGTATTGTGTTTATTGACACATTCTCACTCATTTACATTTTTATTCAATATTTTATTGAAATTATATAATTTAAATCAAGCTGTGCTCTGTATTGGAAATGAATTTAAGTATCTTTTCCTGTAATGTTTTATGGACACAATTATTTCAGACTAAACAAGTGTTCTCTGGCAACACTGAAATACGGTAAAGGAATCCGACGAATGGTCACTGTTAATTCGTTACATATAAATGAACACGTGTATAGTGTGCTTATATACATATTTATGTCTTGTATTCAAAGCAATAATGAAATCGGCTTAACGTTATCTTGTTTAAAGTTTATTTATTCGATAAGCGTGTTCTCTATTGAGTTCGCTTTAAAGCTTGCGCGATAAAAAGCTAGATTTATATATGTAGAGACATCCTTTATTAGGCTAAATGAATGTGTTTGTTTTGAAAATTAAATGTCACATTTTGTCGTGCAAAGAGAGGAAATAGGACGACAGCCGCGTTTAAGATTCGTCCGGGACAACCGTTGGCGCCGGCCCGGAGTCGCAATTACATTTACATATCCATTAATTGTTAATCATAATGAGTACTGTAATGGAACATCGTCAGACGTGAATACGTGTATGGTACAAAATATATATCTCACTTTGAACTAAACGAGAATGTTGTTTATTTGTTTACCATTTACAGGTTTGAACTAGACAAAATGCACAAGAAAAAGGAAATGCGGTAACTTCAAGCCAAAGTTACCAAATAATGTAGTCTTCCAGTCAAATCGTATTTTTTTTTATGCTTAGGTATCCTTCAAACCGTATCGCATTACTGCTTCACGGCAGAAATAGGCAGGGTGGTGGTACCTACCCGTGCGGACTCACAAGAGGTCCTACCACTATAGTAGAATTATTTTGTCCGTGCAGTTTGGGTCATAAAACAGCCCGGCTAGGGCGGTGAGCATGTTCGTCGGGCGCAACGCCATTATCGATAAAAACAAATGAGCCATCGAAGGCAGGGGTGGTATAAGAAGGGTGGTGAGACATTGCTATGTTATGAGTCATTTGTACTTTCCTGCAAATTATAGTACATTATGTCGAAGAGAAATGTGTTTTTATGCATTCGTTCTCTGAATTTATTTAGTGACATTAGTGTATAAAGACGGCAGGATTTATTCAAAATAATATTTGCACGTGTTGTTATCAACAATGTGTTAAATTTTTTCACTGAAACAAGAATAAATCTCGAAAAGTTACAAATTGTTAATTTCTGCCGTTCTCGTTAACTTGCTGCGGCGATATGTGGTGTACCTAAGTGTTCGATTAGTGATTTTTTCTTTCATTTTTATCACTAACCCACAAAATGACAAAACTAAATACACTATCGATAACGCTTATCGACAACAATAATGCGCATCACTATGCCCGTCCATAAGGCTCATGAGTGGATGAGAGAGCGAAATACTCGCTTCACCGCTCCGATTTTTTATGACCCAAACTGCACGGACAAAATAATTCTACTATAGTAATTGAATGTGTTATATTAAGATTTTCACATTTCAACTCAACTAGTGAATGTTTATGTAATTATTAATTGTTATTTGAACGATCTTATGAGACCGCGACGGGGCAACTCAAAGCCGTTTCTCGAAATATGTCGGATTCCCCAGATTCACTGTCGGTGCTTTTAGGCGTCTCAAGCACTGGTCACCGTCTTCTAATCCATAGACAGTCCACTGAGTTTTTCGCCGGATCTTCTCAGTGGGTCGCGTTTCCGATCCAGCGGTAGATTCTACGAAGCTCTTGGTAGGGCTAGTGTTAACAAATCCTCTTAGGTTACCAGCGAATAGGTAGGGAAGAAAAAATTTGAACGATGCTCCGCGCCCAGTCGCGACGGTCTGTTAGCCAGGCTCGTAACGACCTGGTCACGTTATCGCACGTCGCTCGGACATTAGCGCCGCGCTCATGAGGAATTATTGAGCGCATCATGTCGGTAAGCGGTGGGTCACGACTTCTGTATGTGCTAAACGACTTGTTAGCTCAGTACTCGCGCCCGCCGTCAAGGTTGTCTTGAGAAATTTCAGTACAAAAAAAGGTGTTTGGGGTCAATCTTTATACGTAAGCCTTTCGGATAGAAGTTGTCCCGCTATTTTTGTTTAATTGTGTAGACGAGCTCACAGCCCACCTGGTGTTAAGTGGTTACTGGAGCCCATAGTCATCTACGACGTAAATGCGCCACCCACCTTGAGATATAAGTTATAAGGTCTCAGTATAGCTACAACGGCTGCCCCACCCTTCAAATCGAAACGCATTATGGAAGATATAGGCAGGGTGGTGGTACCTATCCGCACGCATAAGACTACCACCAGTAAACTATACACTAATTTAGGTAGTCTTGGTGAATAAAATAACACAATATGCTTGGAAAGCGTTTTCAAATAATTTTTTACTGGTGGTAGGTCGTCTTGCGAGACCGTACCACTTCCCTGCCTATTTCTGCCGTGGAGCAGTAATGCATTTCGGTTTGAAGGTTAGGGCAGGCGTTGTACCGTTACAACTGAGGCCTTAGAACTCGTATCTCAAGGTAGGTGACATTTAGGTAGTAAATGTCTATGGCCTCTAGTAACGACTTAACACCAGGTGGACCGTAAGCTCGCCCACCCAGATAAGCAATAAAAAAAATTTTGTAACTGTTATTCGAAATATCTGATTAAGAAATGAAAACAATGACGATACCATTTGGAAAATTGTTAAACTGTCTATAGGTACGTCGGGAAATTGTAAACACTGGGGATGTAGGTCGCGTGATGTGGCGGGCGATGCAGCTCAGGAGATCCCCGGTAACTCACCACTAATGTCGTATACTCAACGACACCCACATATTGCACACAGACCCCGAATAACGAACAATAAAATTTCACAATAAATGAAATTAAAAAAACTCGACTGCATTAACAATACTTAAAAAAGTGAAGAACAAGCTATTTTTACTGGTGGTAGGACCTCTTGTGAGTCCGCGCGGGTGGGTACCACTACCCTGCCTATTTCTGCCGTGAAGCAGTAATGCGTTTCGGTTTGAAGGGTGGGGCAGCCGTTGTAACTATACTTGAGATCTAAGAACTTATATCTCAAGGTGGCCCATTTACGTTGTGGATGTCTATGGGCTCCAGTAACCACTTAACACCAGGTGGGCTGCGAGCTCGTCCAACCATCTAAGCAATAAAAAAAAAATTTCAAGTAATCGTTAAATTGATTGTCTTTAAATGAAAATTTTAAGACTACATCCAAATATGTTTTATTTATTTACTCATCTTGGCCTGATGTGCCTTTATTTAGATAACAACTTATTTCACGCGTTTTGGTTAATTGATAAAAAATAAAATAAGTTTTTGATAAGGCATACAATGGTTTCATTTTTTTACCGAAGAAAGTAAGAGACTTAGACGATTTTCATTTTAAAAAATAAATAAAAGATAATCTTATTAGTGAAAATTATTATCACATAAATGATTTTCTTAGGGACGACATTGAAAATAAATGGATTTTTTAATTATTAGTTGAATTATGGATGAATGAATGGTAAATTACATAATATTATAACTATGCACTGCACTAAAAAAGGTCCTACCACCAGTAATTACGCAAACTAAAATTTGCGGGTTTGATTTATATTGCACGATGTTATTCCTTCACCGTGGAAGTCAATCGTGAACATTTGTTGAGTACGTATTTCATCAGAAAAATATCTACTGCTGTTTCACCATGTCCCTGTCTTTTTCTCTAATTCATAATTTGCATACTTAGTAATGTAGATTGCAAGTCCGCACCACCACCCTGCCTTGATCATTGAGAACTCAAAGAGCTTAAAGACACGGTGATTTTACATAAAACCTTACAAAGACCATATCTCATCTATAATCCGGTTGCAAGTACTTACCTTTGTCGTGTCTGCGTTTCTTATCAGTGGCATTAGGGCTTCCGTTCCAGACAACTGGGAAATTACAGAGTCGGGTTACGGCAGACGTATTACGTTAATGTGACCGTTATGGTTTCCATTATTTTATGATTTTATTTTATAATACTGCTACGTGCTGGGGTTCGGGATAAATAAAAATTGTACCGAAGTGCAAATTAAAACTGTATTAACCCTTAAAACACTTAACGAACACTTTAAAATTCTCAATTCACTTCTTCCGCTTCGCTTCAGGTGATCCGTTCGCTGTTTCGCTTCGAGTAGGGCTCTTGCTAGGGCCAGTGTTAGCAACGTCCTCAGGTTAGAGCCCCGTGAGCTCATGTACTCGCTCGGCTACGCTGGCATAGCCTTTAAAGGCTTTAGGGGCTATGCCAGCTTAGGTAGGATTTTTTTTTTATCACAACAACAAATAGGGTGTTCCAGGGTAATTCAGGGTAACTCAGTGATACAGGATTCAGTGATATTTACTCAATACCAGAGAGCTATTAGTTCTCTGAATTAGAGTTAAATATTTTTTGTCATTTCGTAACACCAAAGAGTAGTAGGTATTGAGTAAATATGTTTGTAGCGCCAAGTGCACAAGATGTAATTTATTTGTCGTCATTGTTAATATAATAAACGCGGTGATTTGCATTTTTTGGATGGTAAGTGAATAAAAAAGTGAACGAAATTCTCTTATTATTTAGGCTGTGTACTGATTATAAATATGATTCAACTAAACACACTTAATGCTTTTATATTAAATAAGGGATAAATTTGGGACAAGTAGCGAAATGAGTTAAAATTCTATACCAAATTTTAGTGAATATTTCGATAGGGATTTATCACAGTTTTACGCGGGACAAGAAAAATAATAATATTCAAAAAACTTTCAAGCCCCTAGTCGCATTTGGTTTATTGTGAATGCGACGAACCAGCAAGGACAAGAATTTATATCTTAGATTAAATAGTTCACTACGGCACGGTACACTCCAATATTGTACCGAAACTCATACAAACGATGCTTGGAAATGAAGATTAGAAGCCTTTGCAACCAATTATCCTTAAGACTTGAAGTCTCCACCCAGCTCCTTGAACGAGTAAGACAAGATGAGGCCTTCAGGGACACGATACCTTCGCTATTTCTCACTCTGTCTTGAGTAGGCTATTCTAATGTTTAAGTATGTCTGTCACGTTTCGTCAGTGTGTACTCACCTTAACAGCACATAAGCAAGTTAATGTAAAGATAGTGTAGTTACAGACGCGACCTCCCAGCGGTTACCCATCTTATAAGTAACATCAGTAGTTTTGTGTTCAGTGATTGTGTATTTTATTAATTCGGTGAATAATTTTTTGTCCCTTTTTTTTTAAAGTGAGTACTTCTTTTTTACTTTTGTAATTTTGTAAATAAGTTGGAGCAAAATAATAATAAATTAGAACACAGTAAGCGTGACATTTAACTAAAAAAATTAGTATAATTAATTTTACAAAAATGAATTTACGATATTATTATGATAAATCAACAAAATTGAACACGGCCAAAAACTCCTTTCTAGGGTTGTTCATATCATATTGATACAAAAGACGTGTTATATATTCCTTTCTGTACTGTGTATTTTGATAAATAGATCAAATATGTGATTTAAATTAAAATTTAATCTTATTTCGCAAATGTCTTCTGAGTTTTCATTACACTTACACAAATAAAATATAATCACGTTGAATTTTCTGTGATTTAAAAAGATTTATGGAGTTATATTTATTATTGTTTTCAATTAAGAGTTAATTCCGAAAATTATATACACTTAATAAATTATATTTATTAATTATAGGATTATTTTTGTTTGTTGTGATTCTACCATCATTTTTTCTGTCGTATTTAAGCTTTCAGTATTGAATATACTCATATTATAATTGATACTTCTATATCGCTACTTAACACCAGACGGACCGTGAGCTCATCTGTGCTAATAAAGCCAGAGGGTATTAACAAATCTTAGATATTTTGTCATTTTACAAATACTGTTAATTTGTGGTCACATTCTTTTTTTGTAAAAAGTATTAAAAGTATTACTAACGTTAATCTAGAATTTTTAATATAGAATATACTGGTGGTAGGACCTCTTGAGAGTCCGCGCGGGTAGGTACCACCACCCTGCCTATTTCTGCCGTGAAGCAGTAATGCGTTTCGGTTTGAAGGGTGGGGCAGCCGTTGTAACTATACTCGAGACCTTAGAACTTATATCTCAAGGTGGGTGGCGCATTTACGTTGTAGATGTCTACGGGCTCCAGTAACCACTTAACACCAGGTGGGCTGTGAGCTCGTCCACCCATCTAATCAAAAAAAAATTATAATAATTTAGATGTACCTTAATAAAAATCACCTGAAAAAGTTATAAATAAAACATGCAAGACCTTGATACCTACGTTGTAGTAACTCCTTATCTTAATACTGTTAATCAGTACACTTGAAGATTCACTGATAACCTCTTTATCAGATCGTAACTGCCTTAATTTAAGTCGTAAATTAATGATCAGCTATTCGATTATTGGTAGTGGGTTGTGTGATCTGAGATTCTGTAACACGCAACAGTCCTTATAGCACCGGAAAACACCTGAAAGCACCTTATCAAATATGATCACCCAGCGTGGGTAGGGCTCACACAAGCTGGACCGACACTGCCCAAGGTCTGAAGAATCTGCTGCTTCCGGCAAGCGCAGAACCAATCATTTTGGAGAACCTTAGCTTATCTTCTGTACAGCACCAGTTAAATATATATCGGGGTTTGCCGAGCGCTATGACATGTCCTTCTTTAAACGAGGCTTGTGGAAAGTATTAAGCGGTAGGCAGCGGCTTGACTCTGCCCCTGGCATTGCTCAAGTCCATGGGCGACGGTAACCACTCACCATCAGGTGGGCCGTATGCTCGTCTGCCTACAAGGGCAATAAAAAAAAAGGCTGATAGCGATAACCCAACTATTTGCACCAGTTACACCCCATTCATCATAATTCCGAGTATTTCAAATTTAATCACCGCGCACATTACTGATCACTACAATATCAACCGTCATTCAACACAGGCTGCGAATAGTCTCTCGCAATAGATCGACTCAGTGTTGCAGTAGCTAGTCCCTAGACTGTTGCGTCGCGGCTCGTGGATTCGATTCCCACACCGTGTGATTCAAACATATATAAGCATATACATCAGTCTCTGCTGCCCATAACACAGGGAATCCTAATTTTCATGGTGAAGGAATAACATCGTGTAATAAAATCAAACCCGCAATTATTTGCGTAATTACTGAGGATAGGACCTATTGTGAGTCCGCAGGGGTAGGTACCACCACCCCGCCTATTTCTACCGTCAAGCAGTAATGCGTTTCAGTTTGAAGAGTGTTGCAGCCGTTGTAACTATTCTGAGACCTTATAACTCATATCTCATGGTGGATGGCGGCATTTACATCGACAATGACATTGACTCTAGTAATCACTTAACACCAGGTGGGCTGTGAGATCTAATCCATCTAAGGCACAAAAAAAAATTTGGGTCCGATGATCGTGCGTGATTTGTTCCCATTTAGTTGTTAATTAATGTCAGTTATCTTACATGCCTCTCTGGTTATCGCCGTGCCCGGGATCTAACCTGCGCTGTTTAGACCGAGAGGCGCGCATTGATACCGCTGCCCCACGAGCGGATTCATCTCAATGTAAACACTCCATACGTTTCGCATTAAGAGGATACATCACGACCGCTGTTGCATCGCATTTGCATATTAATGTATTTGTTTTATGCATAACAATGCACCTTATTCATGACGAGTAATTACTGTGGCATAATTGCATACGTAAATAAATGTATTTGATTTTTTCAAATTTGTTTAATAATTGTAATTATATTGCTGAAACTAGAGGCTCGAACCGTCTACCGTGCGTTCTTGATTCTATAGTAAAAACCTTCTCTGGAGTCCCAGAAAGTAAGAGAGACAGATTGAAGTCGTCGTGGCCTAAAGAATAAGACGTCCGGTGAATTCGTATCGAGCGATGCACCGGCGTTCGAATCCCGCAGGCGGGTACCAATTTTTCTAATGTAATACGTACTTAACAAATGTTCACGATTGATTTCCACGGTGAAAGAATAAATAACATCTTGTAATAAAAATCAAACCCGCAAAATTATAATTTGCGTAATTACTGGTGGTAGGACCTCATGTGAGTCCGCACGGGTAGGTGCGGATTGCCTATTTCCGCCGTGAAGCAGTAATGCGTTTCGGTTTGAAGGGTGGGGCAGCCGTTGTTACTATATTGAGTTCTAGAACTTGTATCTCAAGGTGGGCTATGGGTGTCTATGGGCTCCAGTAACCACTTAACAGCAGGTGGGCTGTGAGCTCATCCATCCATCTATAAAAAAAATGCTTTCAAACCATCGATTGAGTTTTATAGTAGACATTTTCATTTCCGATGTACATGGACGACTATGTCCTCGAACGAAAAAGTATACCTTCCCCGGAACACCCTCGATCTCCTCCCACGACCACACCAGGTTTCATACCGGGCCACGAATGCTGGCTTTAGTTTATCGAAGTATTACCATTGAGATGATCCTCAAAACTACCTAAGTACGTAATTTCAGTCGTACAACTCACGCAGGACTAATGACAAAATAGCCTAACGCAAGTAGCGTTTACTAATAAAATACTGCAATTCTTTTATTATGGTTTTTTAAAATTGTTGAAATTAGATACTTAGTTGCTTTCATTGAGAAACGTCTTTTTTATTTCTTCCTACCTTTTCACTGTTAGCCTAAGAGGCTATTTTAGCTACGCGCGGACGGGTAGGTGAGCTCACGGGCTCAACCTGAGAAAATTTGCTAACACTAGCCCTAGCAACTAGATCGGAATCGCGACCAACTGAGAAAATGTGTGAATGCGTGAAAGATGTGAATACGAGACTAATAGTAGTCGTGGCCTAAAGGACAAGAAGTCCGGTGCATTCGTATCTAGAAATGCAACGGTGTTCGAATCCCGCGGGCGGGTACCAAATTTTTCTAATGAAATGCGTATTTAATAAATATGTTCACGATTGACTTCCATGCTGAAGGAATAACATCGTGTAATAAAAATCAAACCCGCAAAATTATAATTTGCGTAATTATTGGTGGAAGGACCTCTTGCGAGTCCGCGCGGGTAGGTACCACCACCCTGCCGTGAAACAGTAATGCGTTTCGCTTTGAAGGATGGGGCAGCCTTTGTAATTATACTGATACCTTAGAACTTATATCTCAAGGTAGGTGGCGCATTTACGTTGTAGACGTCTATGGGCTCCAGTAACCACTTAACATCAGGTGGGCTGTGAGATCGTCCACCCATCTAAGCAAAAAAAAAAAGATCCGGCAAGAAACTCAGTGGGTTGTGTCTATGGGTTAGTTCGCTCGTCAAACTCTTCGTCTCCACGGTCAACTTGCTGTTGAGTGGTTACGGGCACAGACATCAAAACCCAAATGCTGCCACCCACCTTGACACATGAAGCAAAAGTCTCAGTTGAATTGTTGAGCCGCCGTCGCATCCTTTCGTAACGCAGAGTGCTTCGTGGTAGAAATAGACAAGACGGTGGTAACTAACAGTACTCTATACCAATAATTATGCAACTTTATTTATATTTCTTCTTCTTCTGAATCGGACACTCTTATCAGAGTGGTCGTGGTTGCGCTGACGCTGTATGTGCAAAAGCACCCGTTAGGTCGTGCTCGTAGGACCGCTCTCCTGGCTATGCGCTTCGTGGCGGTTCGAGGGGTTTCGACTACATTGAACCATGCTGGACTCAGCTGCCTTCTTTATTAGGTCAGTCCAGTGGGTTGGTGATCGGTCGCGTGATCTTGTGCCTTCCACCTGGCCTTGGACTACCAGTCTCTCCATGAGTCCTCTTTTTTGGAGATATGACCAAACAACTTTAAAACCCGTAGTTGCATAGTTGACGAGAGTCGGTCCTTGACACCGAGTTCCTTAAGGATGCACTGGTGCGGAATGCCATCCACGGGAGCTTTATTAAGCGTCTCTAGCACTACATCTCCAGTGCATCGATTTTATGGCGATTATTTACGTTACGCTAATTGATTACGGATCAAATTTTATGATCTCTGTGGCCTCCAGGCATCATATAACACAAGTTTGACTGCTAAAAAGAGACAAATACACATTTTGTCTCCAGCACTGACTTTTCAAAAACATTCATAAAAAAAGTCAAGTTACGAAAATTTACACTGAAAAGCGAAACGCAATGTCCGAATGTTTGTAAAAACATGTCGCCTGCGTTTCGTGTAGAAGTTACACAAACATTTATGATCACATAAATTATCACTTAAATCAGCAACTAGTCTTAATATTGCAATTAACGTGCATAATTGTTATAAACGATAATTATCGAAATGTTAAAAACGTGTGTTTTTAATTATCGTCTTCTAAATTAAGCGAAAATTACAAATTATCGAAGGAGCACTTGTAAGTGGTAGTTTCGTGAAATATTGTGGCGGGCAGGACGTATTCATATTTCGAAAAAAAAAAATTATAATTACTACGAGTATATACTCATTAGTTCAAGCGCCTTCGGTTTATTAATAAGTTTAAAAAATTACTATTATATTAAACGCAGGTCACCAAGTTTTAAAAACCGTCAAAAATTTTAAAATTTTATTAAATTAAAGTCTGCCAAGAAATTTTGTTTTAATAACAATTTAATTAATTTTACAGTGGGATTAATTTTACTAGAGAAAAGCTAACTATAAAATTAGAAGCATACTTTACGCAGAAGCTATTACAATCGATGCATTAATCTGAAATCCAAAGTTTAAATCTAATTAACATATTTTTTTTTGATACACAAGTTTTTTTTCATATCGGAATGAAATTAACCACAGACACATTAAACCCTAAATCTTGGTTTATAATATATTTAGACTACGTATTATATACGGTGCTTTTGTTGGTTTTTATTACGATTTTTGTGTACTTCCTGATGGCGTAATTACAAAGTTACAGGTAAATGCACATACAATGCTTGACAAGTTTATGTAGAAGAGGATGTTGCTATCCATTTTTAAATATCAAACTCTTATTATTTTTTTATTGCTTAGATGGATGGACGAGCTGATAGCCCACCTGGTGTTAAATGGTTACTGGAGCACATAGACATCTACAACGTAGACGCGCCACCCACCTCGAGATACAAGTTCTAAAGTCTCAGTATAGTTACAACGGCTACCCCACCCTTAAAACCGAAACGCATTACTGCTTCACGGCAGAAATAGGCAGGGCGGTGGTACCTATCCGCGCGGACTCACAAGTGGTCCTACCACCAGTAATTATGCAAATTATAATTTTGCGGGTTTGATTTTTATTACACGATGTTATTCCTTCACCGTGGAAGTCAATCGTGAACATTTGTTGAGTACGTATTTCATTAGAAAAATTTGTACCCGCCCGCGGGATTGTAACACCGTTGCATCGCTTCAACACGAATGCACCGGACGTCTTATCCTTTAGGCCACGACGACTTACAATACTTAGATCGGAGTATTGTCATTGAAATAGCGGTTATCATCATCATCATCATCATCAGCCTTTATCTGCCCACTGCTGGACATAGGCCTTCCCCAATGCCTTCCACATAATGCGGTCCTCCGCCTTCCGCATCCAACGACTTCCCGCCGTGCGCACCAAGTCGTCAGTCCACCTGGTTGGAGGACGCCCCACGCTCCTTGTACCCATCCGTGGCCTCCATTCGAGGACTTTCCTCCCCCACCTGGCGTCGCTGGTTCGACAGATGTGACCGGCCCATTGCCACTTCAGCCTGCTAGCTTTGAGAGATGTCACAGATAAAAAAATTATTGCCAATTATATCTGCCCAGAGCATGCGTGGTTTTAATAATGGGGCACGTTGACGTGATGGGGTAAGATCGGGCGGTAGTCACTTAATATCAGGCTGGTTCGGATTTTTCTTTTTTTTTCCTACCTAAGCTGATGGTCTAGAGAGACCATATCAACGTAACCTTAACTAGTAGGTGAGCTCACGGGGCTCAAACCTGACGATGTTGCTAATAAGAACCTTAGCAAGAGTCGTGCTTCACAGAATCTACCACCGGATCGGAAACGCGACTCACTGAGAAGATCCGGCGAGAGACTCAGTGGGCTGTGTCTGTGGGTTAATTTACTCGCCGAGCCCTTCGTCGCAAGCGACGGATTCGACGAGAACGATGACCGGTGCTTGGGTTACCTAAATGCACCGTTAGTGGATCGGGAGGATCCGAAATGACGTGCTTTGGGCGACGTCGACTGTTTACCATTTGGTCCGCAGGATCAGCTAAGTAGTTTCCGGCAACCACAATGAGAGGATTCTAATGTCGTACCGCTTTATCGAAGTAGGCTGGTCCTGAGCTTCTTCTAACTAAATACCTACTTATACCTACTTAATTTCTTTAAAGAAATAGATACGAGAGTGGTACTTCCTGGTTTATGACTACAATATATGTGTTTTTAGGAGATAAGAAACCTTGTATTGGTTTAGGTTTAATTGGATATGATGACGGTGTGACTCATTTTGTTATCATAATTTGACTGCAGATTAAAATTTTGTGGCATAGATTAGTTTGCAATTTACATATGTAAGACACCCGTCACTAAACCGTACTTCAACACTTGGGAATGAGTAACTTAAATACATATTTCTATGATAAACGACAAGACCTTTTGATATAATGTAAAGTTTGCATTTCCGTTGCGCAGGGTAAGCCTTAGTTATGTTTTCAATGCAAGTAAGGACTGGGTCTCGCACAAAAACTTGGCTTTTTTACTAGTAGTGGGGCGGCCGTTGCATTATAAAGCTCACATAAAATCAGCATCGGAACGGTACTTCGATAAGGCAATGCGTCATGATAATCGTCTTATCTTTGCTGCCGCTGACTACTCCTCGAACCCTGATCACGCAGAAGCCAGTCGCCATCGACGCCCTAGACACGTCCTTACGGATCTATCAGATCCAATAATTCTTGATTACAATTCGGTAGTAGATTCGTTCGCGAGGTAGCTGCTCTTGAGTTGTTAGGTCTCCCTTGGAAGCGCTCGGGTAGTTGTTAGCAAATCCCACCTCTCCTGGCTGAGCCCGTGTTCACCCTCCTGTCCTGGTGAAATTGGAAAAGCCACCAGACCACTAGTAATCCTTCAATCTCAAAAAAAACCTATAATACTGAGACTTAGAACTAATGTCTCAAGGTGGGTGGCGGCATTTTCGTTATAGATGTCTAGGGGCTACCTGTAAACAACTAACATCAGGTGGGCCGTTAGCTCGTCCACCTATCTATTAATAAAATACTACAATTACTGGTAAGTATTACAGAGCTACCTATTTCTGCCGTGCTTCAACAAAATAATTAAGATTTCGATCTAGTATATCAATTCAACAAGATAAATTGCATTTCATACATGCCGCCGATAGGAGGTGGGTCTTGAGCGACTTGTGGTTCAGAGAAAGGTTGAGGGTACCAGGTCACAAGGAAGTCTATGAGGTGGACTGACCAGATAAAAGCGGCAGTAAATCACAAATCATCAATACATGAATGCACGAGGAGGGCGGCCGTCAGAGAGGAGTGGCGGCGTCTTGTGACGCTTGTCACCAACACCTGAAGTGAGGACGACCACTCTGTCAAGGATGTATGATGCCGAGCAAGAAGAAGGATTGCCTTTCATTTATATTCACATTGTAACTCACAACATACTCGTTGCCTGTCGATATACAATCAATATTTTGTATTGGTTCCTAATTTGGGGGTCCGGAAAGAATACTTAATTCATTTTTGGTCATTGTACGTTCAGTTGTGCGTGACTGGCGTCTAAATATGTCATTATAGCCTTTTCAAACTTGATCATTATTCAATTGAATAACCAATATTATAATGCAAGGTCTTTCTTTGCGTACGAAAAATTTTAAAGAACCTCCTCAGATACATTTCCTTATAGAATATTCTTAGGTTTTTGCTACTCGTAGAAATGGCTGACAATAATAATAAAATTGTCAGGCTTAAAAACCAGTGCTGTTTCTAATTGTTGCTCATTCGAAGGACCAGACTTCCAATAATTAGAAGATAAAGTGTGTGAGCTCAGATAATTCGAGCTATACTTACTGTTATAGCAGTATTATCTCTTCCACTTTCTATAGTCTAGCCGCTATCTTAAGAACTTACTGAGCATATTGCAAGTTCGCAACGTGCTATCTCACTAGCCTGCCTATTTATGCCGTGTTAAAGCAACAACGCGTTCAGAATTGAAGAAAAAGGATTTAGTCAGCTATGAAGACTTTAATTACGGGCCTCAAAGTAGATGGCGGCCTGGAATCACAATACGACGTGACGGCATTTAAAGTACAATATCATAAAACCATGAAATAGCCACGACAGTTAACTAAAAAAAAATTTTTGTTCACCATTTTGATTACAAATTACAAAATGACAATATCTAGTCAACTCAACCCCTCAAACTATTTATTACTGATAATCGTCTCACCTCTCTATCAGTAGTATTAAGATCTGGTCCAATTTGAAAGGCGATTTCTTTTCTAATTTAGACTTTAGGCATTACAGCCTTACGGTTTATGTGACTAAACATAACCCACTGAAAATCTAGCCGGATCCTCTAGGTAGCTCGCGATTCCGATCCGGTAGATTCTGAGAAGTATTGCTCTTGCTAGGGCTTGTGTTAGCAAATTGTTTCAGATTGAACCTACCCGTCCGCGCTTAACTGTAATAGCTCTTTGGCTACCAACAGAAGCAGCCTTTCCTTTCGTTTTGAAGAGCCTGGAGAGCTAATAAGTGGATCTTTGAATTTAAATTCCAAAATGGGCGACAGTATTCTCGCGGGTAGCGATGTGCTCCATAATTTCGGTATTAGGCTCCTAGATCCAGTCGCCTTTACTTTTTTTGTACTTTCAGTAACATCCCTAACCCAACAATGACCATACATTTAATGACATCACTAGCTAACAACCGAAACGTTATCTTACCGATAATTCTGTCGCAAACACCACGTACCATGGCCTCGTCCAATTCTAACCGAAACTGTTTAAAGCATTATCAAATATTTATTTTATCATTACACGTCTCATAGTTTAATTTCTGAGCGGGCTAATGAGCTCACAGCACACTGGCGCTGTGTTCCCAGAACCAATAGACGTCATAACGTGAACGCGAATCCACGTTGGCTGTAAAGTCAATAAAGCGGCAGTCTTCACGCGGCAGATAAGTGGTCGTTTCCATCTCAGGAATCATTTGGAAGGCTTGGACGAGAGGCTTTAGCATTCTGTTCTTTGTACTTTGTGTTACATGGAAAGTGTACTCGGAAGCTGTGTGAAATGATCCATTACTCTCCTTCTACATACCATGTGTGACCAGACTCTGTCCGTACAATCATATCGCCGGTGCGATTTCAAGAGTAGATAGGAATAGCCATAGGCACCGGAAATCGTTTTACTTGTGTTTCTACTATAATTCATGCAGTTTTCGCGACGCCGCCGGGAGTAGATTCGGCGACGCACTACTTTTATACTTTCTATTAAAACTCTATTTTCTATTAAAACACGTTATAGTAGGGTGAGCGCTGTGAGCTACAGCATCAGTGACAGAGAAACAAGAATAGCCCCTCGCGTCTTAAATATTAAGTGCATGTCGGCGTTAAGCCAGGATTTACACACATAAGTTCTTTTACAATGAAAATACAATACAATTCTATAAAACTTTAACATTACTTGTTTACAACAAAAAGCCACGCCTGAGTTATTCAGTGGTTTTTACACAATTAGCCATTTTGTATTGGTTATAGCAACTACAACTTCTTTTATACAAACAAATGTAATTACTGCGAAACAATTCACAAAACATAGCTTAATATTCAAAATACATATTTTAGTGATTTTACATGACTCACATTTAATTTAATTTACATGAATTACTTTTAAGTAATATTAACTAACATTGTTATTATCCAGCCTAATAATAGATGGCGCCAACAACATCATTGCATAACAATTACAATACTTAATTAAATTATTAGTACTGTTAATTATAATATAAATTATTATTAATATTTATGCTTTATTCATATTTAATCATTTATACAGTTATTTGTGTTTTTAAACAATAATATAAACATTAAACATATTCTGAACATTTTCACATCAAAACAGTGTCTGCTAATTATT